>JAEACV010000735.1:0-13386 GCA_016432835.1 Brassica nigra | reverse complement strand
GAAAGCAAACCATTACCTCAATCGAGCCCCACCTCCAGGGTCGACTATATCTATTAATTCTATTAAAGGTCACTTTACGGAAGGCTACGCCAAACACTCAACCTAAGCCTCCCAACCCGAGTCCAACACTAAGATCTCCTTTTGGGAAAGCCGGAGACGCCAGACCTCGATAGGCCCCATGACGATGCTCTGTCGCCTCAACATCGCTGGGTAATGGCACCCAAGCTTATGGTAGACACCGAAGTTCTCATTAACTCTCATTTTCTACAATGCCCTAAAGGGATGGAGATAGATGACTACTTAAATCATCGATCAGAAAGCCAATCTCGTAGGCTCCGAGAAACAGCTACCCTTTGGGAACTATCAAACTCCAATATATAGCTGGCGGCGCCATAAAGATGACCAATTTCGTAGTCATCGACATTGCATCTTCCCATTTCATGCATCCTCTAGGAAGGCCCTGGATCCATAAGATGAAAGCAGTACCTTCGACTTATCACCAGTGCGAAATTCCCGACACCTGAAGGATAGCTACCGTATAGCTAAAGATCTCGAGGATCTGTTACCCGAGCGGATTCAAATTCTCGTAGAATCACCCAATAGTAATTACAGATCCGTGAAGTTCGTGAGATGCAGCGAATATCCGGGTCCCCTAGGAACTTCACCAACAAGTTAGCATCGACGACTTAAATCCTGAAAACAGGTGCGATCGGATCTGAGCTACCCATTGAGACCAAAAAGGAGCTCGTCGACTTCCTCCAAAACAACGTCGAAATCTTCGCGTGGACCACTAGCGACGTGAAGGGTATAGACGCGAATGTCACCGCATTAAGCGACGCCACCCCACTTTCAAACCGACAAACAAAAGCGCCGTAGTTGGCCTGTAAAGGCCTGCCGGCACTTAAGTTGACCGACTTACGAAAGCTGGGTCCATTCGAGAGGTGCACTACCCAGATTGGTTAGCCAACCGTAGTTGTAAAAGAAAAATGGGAAATGGAGGATCTGTGTAGATTTCACCGATCTAAACAAAGCTTGTCCCAAGGACAGTTTCCCGCTACCTCATATCGACCGCTTGGTCGAAGCAACAGCAGGTCACCAGCTCCTGTCCTTTATGGATGCCTTTTCAGGGTACAATCAGATAATGATGGACCCTGAGGATCAAGAAAACTGCATTCATCACCGAACGAGGAACCTATTGCTACAAGGTTATGCCATTCTTTGAAGAACGCAGGAGCAACCTATCAGAGGCTAGTGAATAAGATGTTCGCTGGACAACTCGGAAAAACTATGGAGGTCTATATTGACGATATGTTAGTCAAGTCCTTAGCCGGAGAAAATCATATTTCTCACTTAAGGGAATGTTTCGATATCCTCAACAAGTACGATATGAAGCTAAACCTCGCCAAGTACCTTCGGGTACCTCCGAAGAATTCCTCGGTACCTCGTAACCGAAAGAGGTATCGAAGCTAACCCAAAGCAGATAGCTACCTTCCTGGAAATGCCGTCACCTAAGACAACCAGAGAGGTACAGAGATTGACTGGACGAATCGCAGCATTAAACCGATTCATATCCAGGTCCACCGATAAGTGCCTCCCATTCTATAAGCTCCTAAAAAATAATTAGAAGTTTTTATGGGACGAGAAGTGCGAGGAAGCCTTCAAGCAATTGAAAGCCTACCTCTCCGAACCTCCGATCCTATCCAAACCAGTAGTAGGAGAACCACTGTATCTATACCTCGCCGTGTCAACCGCTGCGGTTAGCGGTGTTCTGGTACGAGAGGAGCAGAACGAACAGAGACCTGTCTACTACATCAGTAAAATCCTGATAGACGCCGAAACAAGGTACCCTACTATGGAAAAGCTAACTCTGGCAGTCGTAACAGCTGCCAAGAAACTACGACCCTATTTCCAATCACACTCGATCGTCGTAATGACGTCACACCCATTACGAACGATCTTGCATAGCCCTAGCCAGTCCGGACGATTAGCTAAATTGGCCATAGAACTCAGCGAGTACGACATCGAGTATAGACCTCGAGCTGCAGCTAAGGCTCAGGTCCTCGCCGATTTTGTCATAGAGCTAGCATCCGAGCACCTAGACTTACTAGCTAAAGCCCCGAAATGGAGCCTATATGTCGACAGAGCTTCATCGAAACAAGGCTCCGGCATCGGTCTAAGGCTGACCTCTTCAGCTGGAGAGACCATTGAACAATCCTACAGGCTCGGATTCAGCGCCTCCAATAACGAGGCCGAATACGAAGCATTAATCGCAGGACTCAAACTTGCTATAAGCCTCGGAATTCGAGAGCTAAGTGCTTATAGCGACTCCCAGCTAGTAGCTAGCCAATTTCACGGAGAATACGAAACAAGGGACGAAAGAATGGGGGCATACCTCGAAGTTGTACAGAACCTCGTTAAACAGTTCGACATGTTCGAGCTAACAAGGATCCCTCGAGGAGAGAATTCCTCAGCAGACGCGCTAGCTGCTTTAGCCTCCACATCAGACCCCCTTGTAAAACGAATTATACCCGTAGAAGGAATTGAAAAACTAAGTATCGACATAGCTACTAAAGCTGAGATCGATAGCAAGCCAAAAGAGCAAACAGAAGGTAGCTACTCTCATACGGTAGCAACTCAGGTCCTCACAACGTTTTGGTTCCCAAAGACCAAAAGACGCAGCTTCAAAAGACATACCTCCGGGGCCACGACCCAGACTCCGGATTCACTTGTCTGTGCGGCCAAGACCAGAAGTCGTTCCGCTCTTGAAAACACATCCAGGGGCACGATCCAGACTCCGAAAAACGATAGAGCTGAAGATATTCCCCGGAACTCAGACTCCATGGAGCCTAATCCAACGAATCTCTCCGGGGGCACGATCCAGACTCCGAGCAATAACAAAACTGAAGATATTCCCCAAAATCCGGACTCCCTGGAGCCTAATCCAACGAATATCTCCGGGGGCACCACGATATATGGACCTGCGGAGGAACCTCCCTCGTCTCTTCATGAACCTACACAGGAACCTCCCTCGTCTCTTCATGACAAAATTGTTGGGAGAGAAGACTGGAGAATACCAATCATACAGTACATTTTGGAGGGTAAGACCCCACCCCATAAATGGGAGGCTCGAAAGCTCAAAGCTCTGAGCGCAAGATACTGCATAATCAATTCTGCCCTCCATAAGCGAAGCGTTTCTGGACCTTACCTAAAATGTGTCCATGGCCTCGATGCTATCAAACTCATGAAAGCAATGCACGACGGCTCCTGCGGAAATCATTCTGGTGGCAGAGCTTTAGCTATCCAAATTAAAAGACAGGGCTACTTCTGGCCCACCATTATCGCTGACTGCGAGGTCTACTCCTCTTCATGCGACAGATGCCAAAGGCACGCACCAATTATACACCAGCCCGCGGAAAAACAATCCTCTATATCCGCCCCGTACCCATTCATGAGATGGTCTATGGATATTGTGGGACCGCTAGTAGTGTCAGGAAGTGGAAGGCAGAAGCTACGTTTCCTTCTGGTCCTAACAGATTACTTCACAAAGTGGATAGAGGCTAAAGCTTTCCAACAGGTAACTAAACTCGAAATCGAAGGATTCGTATGGAGAGACATTGTTTGCCGACACGTCGTCCCTTAAGAAATAGTAACGGACAAGGGAGGACAGTTCATATCTCGCGACTTCAAAGCATTTTGTGACAAGTGGAACATCCGTCTCACCTTCTCAACATCCCGACGCCCTCAAGGGAACGGCCAGGCAGAGACTGCTAATAAGTCAATGTTAGCAAACCTCAAGAAGCGCCTCGGAACCGACAAAAAGACCTGGTCCGACAACCTACCAGAAGTCCTCTGGGCATGCCGAACCACCCCACGAAAGGCTACAGAGGAAACCCCTTTCTCTTTAGCTTACGGGATGGAAGCTGTCGTCCCAGCGGAAACCACCACTGGGAGCCTCCTACGGGAGCTCTGTATGTCTGATCCTGAAGCTAACAACCAGCTCTTATCAGATAGCCTCGATTTAATCGAGGAACGACGAGACCAAGCCTTGCTCTGCATTCAAAACTATCAGCAGGCAATGGCCCGACATTATAACTCCAAAGTCAGATCCCGACAATTCATCGTAGGCGACCTAGTACTTAGGAGAGTCTTCGAAGGGACCAAAGAGCCAGACGCTGGGAAGTTAGGAACCAATTGGGAAGGTCCTTACCGGATTATCCACGTGGTATGACCTGGTGTCTACAAGCTCTTAAAGGTGCGAACCGGGGTACCTGAAATCCGATCGTGGAACGCCACGAATCTCAAGAGATACTATCATTAGCTACCTAAATTCATTGAACTACGTTTGGCTTGATCCCTTGACTGATAGGTAGGCAACTCCGTTATGAGTGCAGCCCCAATCCCATTACAGCGTTCCTTTTACCATGGCCAAAGGGGGCATGCGTTGAATTAAGAACACATAGCCCAAACGGCAATCGTGTGACTATTGTAATACCATGTATTCTATAAACATTATCAATAAAACAACTGCCTTCGGCATCTCAGATCTCGGCACCAAAGGTCTTAAAATCCTTCGAGTAAATTCAGGTTTCCGCGAAGCTGAACCTAAGGTCTTAAAATCCTTCGAAACGGTTCAGATCTCTAAGAACCTGAATCTAAGGTCTTAAAATCCTCCGAAAAAATACAGGTCTCCACGAACCTGAACCTAAGGTCTTAAAATCTTTAGTAACCATGAAGGTCTTAAAATCCTTCAAACGAACTCGACAAATCCAAACCTAAGGTCTTAAAATCCTTAGAAATCACCATGGTCTTAAAAATCCTCCAAACAAATTCACCATGTCACAGATCCGAACCTAAGGTCCTAAAATCCTTAGTAACTACAAAGGTCTTAAAATCCTTGACAAATTTCAAAAGGTCTTAAAATCCTTAACAAATTTCAAAAGGTCTTAAAATCCTTAACAAATTCCAAAAGGTCTTAAAATCCTTAACAAATTCCAATAGGTCTCAAAATCCCTTGAAATGATTTTAGGTTCCCATGAACCCATTTCAAAGATCTTTAAAAGAAAACCATCAGAGAAAACTCAGGTTCCTAATAACCTTGAGCTAGTTTCAACAGATCAGGAATTCCTCTTTAGGAACCTCGTAACCGAATACACTCGAAAATCCTCGAAACCTACTATTAACAAGACTCGAGTTCTGATTCCGACAAGTCACTACTAGACTTCACGATCGCAATACTTTCCCACCAGAACACTTATTTGACAAGTTCAACCTCATCCCAAGAAATGATTAAGACAAGTCGAAAGACTTAGAATAAAAATCAAGCCGAGATTAAACGTAAACAAAGGTTTAAAAGCCTCCCAGGCTACTTAAGGTTCAAAAGAGGTCGAGCTCCATCTTGGTAGCCTTGACTAGCTCAGTGACCTGAGCTAACTCCCCAGCATTGGGAGCATTGTGTACAGCATCCTCGAACTTCAGTTGAGACCTGTTAATGGCCCCAGCCAGCTACAAGGGAAAAAAAAAAAAACTGAGTACTCTTCTAAGAAGGATAAGCTAAGAAGAGCTAAAACCCCGATACCTGACCCATGTAATGGGCGACCTCAACATACTCTTCTTTGTTCACTAAGTTGTTGATCGAAGGGAGGGAGCATCCTGTCCTCTTCATGTGCCTCATCAGAGTGGCCAATCCCGAGGGGTCATCCAAGATCGACCCAGGCTTCGAATGAGCAAAATTCCAGCCTACGGTTCCTCCTCTGGAAGATGAGGAGGAGGACTTAGAAGGACGGTCAACCTGATCGGTTCTGGACCTTTTATTCCTCGGAAGCTTGACGTCGGGAAGATCCTTGGCCACTTGCTGATCAGCTTCCCCCGTCGGAACCTCTATATGAGGAGCAACATCCTGGGACCTCGGCTCAGCAGGGTTTACATCCCTAGCAGGGTAAGAGGTCCCGTCATCAAGGACCTCTTTCACAGAGCTAAGGAAGGATCCTCCCTGATTCTTGTCACTCCCTCGCGAGTTGCTGGCCGCCTTGACTGGTTGCCCCCTGGCACGGAAAGATGGTTGGATAGGCATCCTGCGTGGTTGAGTCTTTTCAGTTTCAGAAGTGCTAGCTCCCGTTGAGATCGACACCACCGAGTTACCTTCATAAACTAAATAAAATTTTCTTGATTAGAATCTCGCCTGTCAAAGGGACCAAACCAAAACGTAAAGAACCAAAATCAAAGAAAAGAATTACCTTCTAAATCCGAGACAAAGATTGAATCGGTAAAGTTGGTGTTGTACCGTTCCGGGAACCTGGCTGATCCAATTCGAGAGGTGGTGAAAGCCCCCCAGGTGCAAGGACTTTGTTGCAGCTTCCGGGAGAGAGCTCTGGTGAGTTTTCCGGAAAGCTTAGCAGGATCCTCGATATCTACTGACACAACCAAGAGATCAGCAAGACATAATAAACAAATACAAACGAACACATCCCTAAAAATCCTAACCAGATGCGTCAGACCAAGAAACCCTGAGGTCACGGCCTGCAGGGACCGTCGAAGGGTCGATCTTGACATAGAAATACCGTTTCCGCCAGTCATCGTCGCTACCCGAGAACTTGAAGATACCTAACCTAGGGCGACCGGGGAGATAGTAGGTTCCGCTACCACCATCTTTAGAGGAGCTCTCCTTTATCGAAAAGAGACTCATCAACTCGGTGAGTCCAACTGCAACCCCCTCCTCCTTGGACCAAGTGATAAAGCCATTTATCACCCGGATAACCGAAGGACAGAGCTGAGAGAGGGCTAGCTGGTAATGATCGAGGAGATCCAACAGAAGGGTTGGAAGCGGGAATCTGAGATGACATTTGGAAATGTATTTCTAATGGATACAGAACCAACCCTCCGGAGCGGTCACAGGGGTTTCGTTGGACTTGCAAGCCCTGGCCAAATCCTTCCGGCCGTGGACTTGGACCATGAGATTAGCGACCTCCTGGCCTTTCAGTAGGGAGGGCGAGTGAGATCCAGAAGGGACGCTCCCGCTGGAGCCATCTTTCTTCTTCATCCGCTTGGAAACCCTCGCGGCGATCGAGTCTTTAGCCTTCTTTTTATCTCTCTTCATCTTTTCGCCAACTTCTTGCTTGACCTTCATCAGTCGAACACCGGAAGCGGTGATTTCAGTCTCTCCGGAACCTTCTTTCGAACGAGTCATGATAAGGGAAGGAAAGGGAGACAGGAAAGATAGAAAGAAGAGAAATCGAGCTAAGCGAAGTTTTTCAGAGAAGCAAGAATGCAGAGAGAATAAGCAATCGAAGACAAGTTAAAAAATAATAATAAACGCAGTAAAATAAAAGGAGAGAGGGGGAGTTACCTAGGAAAGCGAATCGAGACGTGGGGAAGTTGGAGAGTGGAGCAGTTAATACTCGCAGCTTTATATCCCGTCGAGCCTCGAGATTCGGAGGAAACTTTTCAAACTCTCTCCATCTGAGTCGTTGATCACGTTAAAAGTAATTGTAGCCGTCCGATTAGGCAAACAATATCTTTAAAAGAGATAACCCGTAATCATTATCTCAACGAAAAGATTGAGTTCGGGCGGCTAGGTTTAGCTCCCGAGACGAAGAATCTTCCCTCGAAAGCTGGGGGCAACTGTTGGGCCTGAATACTTTCCGCTAGCTGGTGCAAAGCGATAAAGAGCTAATAATGGGCCGCGATAGGCCCACCACGAGTTAGATCGAATAAGACGAAGCCGGAGGCTGTGCGATGAAAGCATCTACCAAAGAGGTCACGGAAATGAGGTAGCTCACGGTACAAACGAAGAGGGGCGAGGATCGAGTCAAGAGGAAGCTGTTGCAAATCCCTCTACTTACGGAGGATATCTCGGGAACCAGTTAGTGACGTCCAAAGCATGACCTAAGGTTATATAAAGAGGAACCTCATCAACGAGAGGGGGGGGGAGATTTAGATACACTTTTTACCATCTTTGTAATCATCAAACATCCTTTGTAATCATCCTTTATCAAAATCATCAATAAAAATCATATTCATTCTATAAGTTCTAACGGGGTTCAGCCCACGTTATCTTTCCTCAAATCTTAACCTGATCTCGAAATTAGGTAGTGAGTTTAATCCCTCACAGCCGCATCCCGGCGCCGCGAAAGCACGCCGCCATGCCGCTGAAGCCGGGCGCAAGCACGCCCGCCGCTCCCGGGCCGGCGCCAGCACGCCTGCCGTGCCCCGAGCGGCTGCCAGCATCGCCTGGCGGTCCTGGCGCTGCTGAAGCACGCCTGCCGCTCCCGGGCGCCATGCTGAGCACGCGCATTGCCTCCGGACGCCGGCGAAGCACGCTTCGCCGTGAACCGACGCCGGCGAAGCACGCCGCCGTGTCCCGACGCTGGCGCTGAAGCACGCGCCAGTGTCCTGACGCCGGAGCCGAAGCACGAACCATCGCCCCGGGCGCTGCACGAGCAGCACTCGACCGTGTCCTGGCGCTGCATCGAAGCACGCCTGTGTCCGGCGCCGGTGACGAGCACGCCGGCCGGTCCTCGGCGCGCCGAAGCACGCCCGCCACTCCGAAGGCCGCGAGCATGGCGGTCCCGCCCTGCGCCGGGCGAGCACGGTCGGTCCTGGCCCCGGCGCCGAGCGAAGCACGGGCGGCCCTGCCTCGGTGCCGGGCGCTAGCACGGTCGGTCCTGTTCGGTGGTATGCGAGCACGGTCGGTCCCATCCCGGCACCGGCGCTGAGCATCGGTTGGTCCTGGTCCCGCGTCCGAAGGCTTCAGTTCTGATCCCGAGAACCGCCCCGCACTGGTCTGTGGAAACCAAATCCACACAATCAAGTTTCGCTTAAATCAGAGGAAAACCAGGTAAACCTAGCCTTCCCTCGCAGGTCCCTTATCTCGGCCACACAACGCAATCAACAAGACGAAGAAATAAACGAAGATAAATTCGAAAAAGAAAAGGAGCAAAAGATTTTATCAATCCAAGTTTGAGCGTGAACAACTGGTGAGAATCTCGCCACGAGCTGCGCGACGCTTGCTAGTCTAGCAACCTAAGTTCTAACCTAGTTGAAGTCGCAGCTCGATAAAACGGAAAGTTGCCTAAATTGCTTAAGTGCTAAATTGCTCTGGTATTGCTCTCTGCTCCTCGCCCAAGCTCTCTTTATATACCCCTGAGACGGTCTATCCTCCTTTTGGGCCGAATCGGCTTTTTCCATTTTCATCCATCTTCATGCTTATCGGGAAACTTGACATTTATCTTCGAAACTTGATGTTTATCTTCGAAACTCGACATTTATCTTTTATGTGATGATAAACACAAACCGCCATAGTTATCTTGATTTGATTTTTCGAAAATCGTAGTGGGCCGCTTTGGTCGAAGTTTGGACCTTTTACGGTCCGCTTCGATCGCTAACGCTTTTACGATTTTATTACGAGAAACTAACCTGCCACGGTATCAGTCTTTGTCGAGGAAATTCCAATTCTTCATATAGTTAAGATGATTGGTGTTTTAGAATAACTGTTTATCGTTTTATATGATGAATCGAAATTTACTCATCGAATCGAACTCTTGAGGTTTTCCGATGCTTTCCATACTTATTTTGATTGAAAACAAAAGGGTTTTGGTTTTCACGCTCCTGAGTTTCGGGCAGTGAGTCTTTGAGCAAGGATGCAAAATGCGGACTTGACCAGAGCGTGACGGTTCTGCGGGATCAGCACGAACGCGGACGGGCGCTCGACGGACCGACTGCTCACGCCGGGCGCCTGACGGACCGACTGCAGTTTCCAAGGCCGGGCGCCTCGACGGGCTGACTGCTCAAGGGCTGGGCGCTTGGACGGACTGGACGGGCCTGGACGGTTGACTGCAGCCAGGCCGCGGCGCCTGGTCGGGCCGTGTCGACGTGGTCGGCCGGTGCTCGACGTGGTCGGGCCGGTGCTCGGGACGGACCGGGCCGGTGCTCGTGACGCGGCCGGACCGGTGCTCGGGACGTGGTCGGGCCGGTTCCTGAGGCTATGGTGCGATCGTGACCTTCCGCATTTCGTTGAATAACTAGTTTTATTCGTCACTTGATTTTCTCGAGGATTTTCGGATGTCGATTCCGTCGTTAACCGATTTTGACCCCAACGGTTAGCCCCCCAGCTAGCTAGGACCGTCGCGTTCAGGTCCTGGCTTGCGGTATAACCAGACAGGAAGGTATGAAGACGTAATCGTTTGCCGAAAGTCGGAGTAAATAGTAACTTTTTCCTCTTTATAAGGATGGAGTAAGAACTTTGGATCATTCTTACTTCATCACGAGGATTTTACTTACTGAAATTCTTCTCTCAAAGAAAGATGTCTTCAAGATCAGGATCTTCTAAGAAGGATTCTTCTTCTCATTCGTCCTCGAGCGATTCTCCCGCCGATGACGTTGGTTGCTCCGAAGCGCAAATTTGAAGTTGGTGAAAGCGAGAAGGCGGCGTATTACAAGGCTGCATGCGACTCGCCCCCGCCACGGGAAATTCCTATCCCGAAGAGACCTAAGAGGCCGCCGGTGCCACGCTCGCCCAGCATGGTCCTTCCCGAATACCTCACGACTCTTCGGAATTTTTACCAAGTTCCGGAAGGGGTTGTGTTTCGGATCCCGATTGCTGGTGAGAGTGCGAGGAATCCCCCACAGGGCTACTTCACTTGTTATGAAGCTTTCCTTACGTACTGCCGCATGTGGTTCCCGATCCCTGGCGCCATCGTCCGCGCACTTCGTCATTTTCGGCTTTCGATCAGCCAGCTCAACGCTCCATCCTTAGAGAGTTGGCTTGGTGTGCTAATCTCGAGCTACGAGCTCGGGATGGATCTTGGTCCTGACGATTTTGAGGGACTTTGGAGTTCCAGGGCTACGAAGATTGAGGGTATATACTCCATGGTTATGAGGAAGGATATGGCCGTAATCCAGGGAACTGCTTCGAACCCCAAATCGTGGTCCGATCGCTTCTTATTTGTTCGGATGGACGGAGAATCTGTCGAGGAGAGCTACCTCCATCTATTTCCCCAGGAGTGAAACTTCAACCGCGGTAACACGACTAGCCCTGGTTTTCTCTTTCATGTTTCAGAGATGTGTGAAGATAACATCTCGTTTGTCATGCAGTGAACAGGATCCTTGCGCGCACTCATGCTGACCTCTTCAAAAGAGATCTGCTTCGGGAAAGGCCATTCTTCTGGAACTCCTTCTCCATTGAGCGGATTCGCAGCGCGGTGGAGCTCCATCGATCCCGAGCCGTCCTTCAGCCTCCCGATGTCCCGTATGATGCTGAGCTGATCGTCATATCGCCGATTCGGAAGTGAAGACATAAATCTCGGAAATTCAAAGAGATTGATGGTGAGAATGTCTCGGGAGATTTTTCGCCACCAGGTGAGGGTCCCAGCTTCGTTCCGGGGGAAGTGGGTGGTAGCGATGTTCCCCTTCCTAGCAACTTTTTCGATGGACTTCCCCCGCCATTCACTACCGATGAGTCACTGGAGATCGGGCGGCGAAAGTGTTTGCCGAGGGTTCTCGCCTAATCAACGAGGTTTATCCCTTGAACCTTGATTGCCTGTTGCGTATGTTTATATATATATTTTTTAAATCCCAAATCCTCGCAGGGAATGAGGGTGGCGCGGCGCTTGACGGAAGCTTTCGAGGATCGAGGATTTCTCGTTTCAAAGCCGAGGAAGCCGAACATGAACTTTTCCGATTCCTAGGTCGAAACCGGCCGGAGCAAACCGAACTCCATTCCCGATCCCTCGTACGTGTGGAAAGGAGAGGAAGGAGGGCGATCGCTGCCGAGATGGCGTGGAGGGCTGAATTGTTTGCCACTGAGTTCGAGAGTTTCAAGGAAGCTCAGGAGCTGGTCGGCGATTTACGCGAGTGTCAGGGTTCGGTCGTCAACCTTTACAAGTCGCAGAACCATGACTTCTCCTTTTCTTCCGAGGTTGTCCAAATGGAAGGTCTCATGGGCGAATGCGCCAAGCCGAATCCTTAGTTCCTCCGATTGAGGGAAGGGTTCGGAAGCTTTGGGAACCTATCGAGGTCTCGGAGGACACGGCGGAAGCCGAAGCTAGTGGAGATGAGGATGGCGTGGACGAAGAGGTTGACCAGCCCGTGACCTCGTTCGGTCTTTCCCTGTCCGGGTTTTGTGACCTTGATTACTGAGGATCGTTTCAGGATTGTGTCTCTTTATCTCGATGGTTGTATGCCTGGCCATACTTGGCCGTTTATATGTATTTTCTGTGACCGTAGGAGGTCGCGCAACTTTGTATTTCGGCCGTTGGTGGCTTCGAATCCCTGCCGTTTTTGCGGCTATATTATATTATGCGTAGATTTTGCAAAAATCTGTCTTATGATTTGATTTATACTTTCGCCAAGTGTAGAGGGTAGAATTCGTGTAGTCACTTCGTATTCTAACTCTTATTTTGTCGCTAGGGCCGTATACTATTTTGTAGCTATTGTTTTAGGTGTTAGCGATAAGAAACATGTTTTTGGATCTCATATCCGATGTTGATACTATGTTTATGAGATGTCAAGATCCAGCAAGGCTGGGTTTAAAGCGACCCTTACTCTAGCTTTAAGGCTATGCGATGACTGAGCCGCTTTCGCTTTGCTCGTTAGTGATTTCTTCCCCGATTCTGCCGATTAAAGTCCGCGACTTGGCGCCGGCTTATGCGACTTGTGTAGTAAGAATCGAGCTATCTCCGGAGGATATCCGGAGTGCTAAACCAAAATTTCGGGTTTTCTTGTATAGCTCGCTATGATATCCTTGTCGGATGGAAGAGGACCTTACAGGTCTGACTACGAGTTTGTATTGAGGAACGCTTTTCCTGCGTCCGTGGGCCAATCGACGGGCGAAGTTATTTTAAGTCGTGGACTGTTTTAATGATGATAATGGTTTTGTTATCTTTTTCAGAAGCAGGGACGCCTCGCTTCTTTGAAGATATGATTTTCGCCCGGCGTATACGCTACTATATCAAGTGGGCATAAAAAATAGATAGAAAGAATTTTATTGAAAACTTTCAAAAATTCAATACAAGGGTTGTTTCAAGGGAGTATAGAGTATCGCATCACTCTTCGTGAGGGGATAGCTGAACCGCCGTGTTTCGACGAAGCTGCTCACGCACTTTTCGAGGATCAACATCTCAGAAGTTCTAGTTGTTTCTGTGGACGTTTTACTCGGACGCCGCCACTTCGACTGCTGGCTGGATCGACGGTCTGCAAGGGGTTGAGTTGTCCGCTTTACGGCGATGGACTCGAGACTTTTTCGCAGTCTTTAATCGCTGGCTCGCTGACGATTCCGATCATCTTTTTCCGAAGTCTCCGGAACGCAGTGATTCCTTCGCCGCTTCGGCTACCGTAGGTCCGATTTTTCCGCAGTTTGTGCCTGGCTAAAAGCGAAGTCTCGATTGTTTCTCG
>JAEACV010000356.1:0-23776 GCA_016432835.1 Brassica nigra | reverse complement strand
AAAGAGGCAAAAGAATTAGTATAGTTAATCTTCCGACTCAAGAAAATATTTGATAATGAAATGAGTATTAAGATAAGTACAATGAGAAATTTATGATAAATTTAACTCAAGAAGAAAATAAAGTTTATTCAAAAGCATCTAATGAAATACCAAATGATTCAACAATTAAAATTTATTTGATACTTTTAAGAATGCTTTTTCAAGAAAATACAATTATTGGTTTTCCTATAGTCTGATAAATAAAGAAATTTTGCTTAAAGTAACTAATTTTCATACAATCTCAGCCTTATAATATGCTTTGTGATTTACATGGCGTTGATGAACGTTTTAGATTAAATCGAGAACACTTACCTCCCGCAGATTTTCTGTTTTTATCACTTAATATCCATTGAACGAAATCTTGATATTATGCTGAGTACCATTATTCGAAAATGATTTAGTTCTTCCAACGTTAACTAGTATATTTTAAATGCCAATTGGTATGAGCGTGAAATATGGGATATGTTTGTATTGGTTTTGATAAACATCCTAACTTAACTCGTATTATTATGCCTATACATGGATAGGACATCCATTAAGAAAATTATTCTGCAAGAGCTACTGAATACGAACCGTTTTTAGATGAAGAAACAGAAGACTTTCAAATGGAAGGTTTGAGATTTCAACCTGAGTTATGGGTAGAAAAGAAAACATGAAGATGTAGAATTCATGTTTTGAATTTAGGTCCTAATCATCCTTCTGCTCATGGAGCATTTAGAATTGTTTACAACTAGATGGTGAAAATATAGTGGATTGTGTTCCAGATATTGGGTATCATCGTGGAGCTGAAAAATGGCAGAACGTCAATCATGGCATAGTTATATCCCTTTATACTGATCGTATTGAATATCTTGGTGGTTGTGTTAATGAAATGCCTTATGTTTTAGCTGTAGAAAATTAGCTAATATTTCAGTTCCAGAAAAGTAGAAGTTATTCGTGTAATGATGTCAGAATTATTTCGATAAATAGTCATTTATTATATTTCTACTTTTATTCAAGATGTTGGTTGTATGACTCTGTTTTTGCTTTACTGATCGTCAAAATATATGATTTAATTGAAGCAATTACTGGTGCCTGTATGCATCCAGCTTGGTTTCGAATTGGAGGTGTGCTCATGATCTTCCAAATGGTTGAATATTTTATTGAAAGATTTTCTTATTTGGATGCCAAAAGATTAAAATATACAACAACAGCTTTAAAAATAGCATTTTAATTAATCGTTCTAAAGGAATTGCTAAATATAATAAAACGAAGCATTAAAATGGGGTGTTACAGGAGCATTGCGTGCTACAGGATTAGATTTTGATGTCAGAAAATGGCGACCTATATTCGGTTATCAAAATTATGATTTGATATACCTATAGGAAAAGGTATCAGCGATTGTTATTCAAGAGTTATGATTAAAGTTGAAGAAATTTATCAAAGTCTTTAATTTTAAACAATGTTTGAATAATATGCCACAAGGACCGTTTAAATCTGATCATCCCTTGACTACACCACCTGATAAAGAATCTGTTTTGCAAAATATAGATAGTATGATTACTCATTTTGCAAGTATCTTGGGCCCGGTTATTCCACCAAATGAAAGTTTTCAAATGATTGAAGCAACGAAAGGAATCTAGTTATTATTTAATTAGTGATGGTGGTACGATGAGTTATCGTACAAGAATACGTACTCCTAGCTTTCCACATTTACAACAAATACCTTCAGTAATTCGTGGAAGTTTAATATCAGATTTAATTGTATATTTAGGTAGTATAGATTTGTTATGTCTGACGTGGATAGATAAAATTATGTATAAAAATAAATTTCGTCAAATTAGTACAACGTTTGTTTTGACTAATGAAGAAATAATTGAAATACAAAGTCAAAAATATTATGAAAATTGTAAGGCTATTTCTATAGAAGCATTAAAATTGTTCAGAAAAAGAGGTTGGGTTTCTGATCAAGCAATTTATGCCATTTCTGAGGTACTTCAAATAAACCTAGCGAACTTGAAGGGTTGCAACTTTATAGTCAAATTTTCCGTCAGCCTGTAGGTCGTAATATTATTCGTTATTGTGATAGCGTTGTTTGTTTTATTACAGGTTACAAGAAAATAAAATAGTTTTAGAAAATTATTTGAAAATAACGATCGGACAAACGACTCAAGATAATCGGTTTACTTTATTACCAGTTTGTTGTTTAGGAAATTGTGATAAAGCTCCAACTCTTATGATAAATGAAGATACACATTCTTGTTTAACTCCTGATTCTATACCACATTTATTGGAATTATATAAATGAATAAAATTTTGCGTACCGCTGAAACACACCCTTTGACTTGAGATTAAGAAACGATCATAAAACTATTTGGATAAAAGAATATTATCAAAAATGGTTATCTACCTTTAAAAAGGTATTAAACAACATGTCTCAAGAAGATGTTATTAATGTTATAAAAGAATCAGGTTTGAAAGGAAGAGAGGGCTGGTTTTCCGACTGGTTTAAAATGGAGTTTAATGTTTCAAAATAAACCTTTCAAATTCTCGTTACTTAATATGTAATGCAGATGAAATGGAACCAGGTACATATAAAGATAGAATGCTAATGGAACAGATTCCCCATCAACTAATTGAAGGAATAATATTATCATCATATGCATTAAATGTTTCTCGTGCTTATATTTTTGAGAGGAGAGTAAAAGCTGAATATATTTTAAAATCCATACAAGAAGCAATGGATGCTGGTTATATTGGTTTGAATATTTAGGAAGTGGATTCAATTTAGAGTTAGTGATACATACTGGAGCTGGTCGATATATTTGTGGAGAAGAAACTGCTTTAATTAATTCATTAGAAGGTCGTAGAGCTAATCCTAGATCTAAACCACCTTTGGCTATTTTGGACTATGGGAAAACCTACTTGTGTAAATAATGTAGAAACACTTCTAATATTCCTGCAATTTTATTGCATGGTGTCAATTGGTAAAATTTATCCAATAGTATTGATACTGGAACCAAATTGATGGGTTTTCAGGAAAGTGAAAATCCTGGTGTTTGGGAACTTCCTTGGCACAACTGCTCGTGAGATTTTAGAAGATTACGCTGGTGGTATGAAATGGATTTCTTAAAAGCTTGGCAACCTGGCGGTGCTGGTACAGATTTTAACCATAGCACACTTGGATTTACCAATGGATTTTCAAAATATTAGCAAAGCTGGAAGTCGTTTAGAACTGCTCTTTGTATAGCTGTAGACAATAAAATAAATATGGTTTCATTAGTATATAATTTAGAAAATTTTGCTCGCGAATCATGTGGTTTATGTACACCATGTAGAGATGGACTACCTTGGATAGTAAAAATATTGAAAAGTTTGAAAAACAAGGAGAAAACGATATAAAATTTTAGAACAATTATGTAAAACTCTTGGACCAGGAAGAACTTTTGTGCTCACGCACCGGAGCTATAGAACCCTTACAAAGTGCTATAAAGTATTTTCGTTCTGAATTTGAAGCAGGAATTAATGTAAAAATTACATTTGAATAAAAATTACAGGAATTCAATCTAACAATATTTTATTTTCTAGTTAAATTATTTATATAAATATTTATTTAAATAATCGTAATTTTTAAACACTTTTAAGTATAAGTTTGGAATTATTCTCTTATGGCTAAAATTTATGTAGATAGTAAAATATATAATGTTAATGAATCAGACAACTTACTTCAGGCTTGTTTATCAGTGGGAATTAATATACCTATTTTGTTGGCATCCCTTATTAGGAAGTTTAGAGCATGTCGTCAATGTGCTGTAACACAATATAATGATTTGAAGATTCTCAGGGTCGACTAATTATGTCTTGTATGACTCCAGTAGTAGATGGAATTATAATTTCTGTTAATAATGTTGAATCGGAAGCATTTCGTAAAGTAATAATAGAACTTTGTTAACAAATCATCCACATGATTGTCCAGTATGCGAAGAAGGTGGTCATTGTCATTTACAAGATATGACTGTAATGACAAAGCATAGTATGCGTAGATTTAACTAGAAAGAACTCATCGCAATCAATATTTAGGATCGTTTATTAAACATGAAATGAATAGATGCATTGCTTGTTATCGTTGTGTAGATACTATAATGATTATGCAGATGGAACTGATTTTGGAGTTTATGGTTCTAATAATAATATTTATTTTGGACGTACAGAAGATGGTTGTCTAGAAAACGAACATTCTGGTAATTTAATAGAATTATGTCCTACTGGAGTATTTACTGATAAAACTCATTCTAAAAATATAATCGTAAATGGGACATGCAATATGTCCAGGTGTATGTCATAATTGTAGTGTTATTGTAATATTAGTATTGGAGAACGTTATGGTGAAGTTCGTCGAATAGAAAATAGATATCATGAAAAATAAATCATTATTTAATTTGTGATCTTGGTAGATTTGGTTATTCTCATACTAGTTTAACTATTCGTCCAAACAACCAGCTTATATTGATAATAATACTACTACTATTTTAAATTCAAAAAAGCAGTAGAGTTAGCTGTTCTATTTTTCAAAAATATAATCGTATAATTGGAATTGGTTCATCTAGATCAAGTATAGAAAATAATTTTGCATTACAAGAATTAGTAGGAAAAGAAAATTTTCTCATGGTATGTCTGTACAGGAAGAAGATTGTATTAAATTAATTTTAGATGTTCTAAAAATAGTAGTATATACTCCTAGTTTAAAAGAAATTGAAACTTATGATGTAATTTAGTATTAGAGAAGATTTAACGCAAACTTCTCCTCGAGTCGCACTTGCGATACGTCAAGCAATTAGTAAAGCAAAGCATATGATATAGCGAATTTATACGGAATTTCTAAATGGAATAGTGCTCTATTTCGCAAATCGCAAGAAAATTGTAAAATTCTCTATATATTATGCATACACATGAAAGTAAATTAGATGATATTGCTGAATGGTGTTATTTTGGACCTATTTATAAACAAGTAAACTTATCATGTGCAATTGCTTATGAATTAGACAAAATTTACCAGAAGTGATGAATTTAGATTGTATGTTAAAGAAAAGCTTCATTAATTGCTAATCGATTACTTCATCAAAATCATTAATTATTTCAGGATCACATTCTTTGATAGTTCTATTATTAAATCTGCTATCAATATAGCTGAATCTATTAAAAATGATATCAATCATCATGTTGGTCTTACTTTTGACAGCTTCATCTAATTCTTTAGGATTAGGATTAATCAGTGGAATGTCTTTAGATTCTGCATTAAAAGCATCAAGAAAACAAGCAGATGCTGTAATTTTATGGAATATGATTTATATCGTTTCATATCTAAACATGACTGTGATTCTTTTTGAAAAAGGAAAACATAATTACATTAGATCATCAGTATACAAAACTTATAGACAATCTGGATTAACACTACCTTCAAAAATTTTGCAGAAAGTTCTGTACCATAGTAAACTTTGAAGGAAGAGCACAGCGATTTTTCAAGTTTATGATCCTATGTTTTATGATAACAAAACTGTCTTTTGAGAGTTGAAATGGTTGCATTATATTAAATCTAAGATTGATAAGAAAAAGTATCTTGGTTTAATTTAGATGATGTAATACAGGCGTGTGTTAAAATATCAAATTTTAATGAGATCATAAAATGAACCAGATGCCAATTTTCGTATTCATGGTCAAAAATTGCTTGATCTCCTATTAGATCTAGTAGAACGGCTTTACGTGCAAATATCGATATTCATGAACCTGCACAACCTCAAGATGTAAATACTATGTTTTCTTTTCTATAAGGATATAATCAACCTAATAAATTTATATCTCATATTCCATTTGCTTGGTTTCCTGGATGGAATTCACCTCAAGCGGGAATAAATTTCAAAACAAAGTAGGTGAGAATTTAATATCTGGAGATTCAGGGACATATCTTTTAAAAATAAAAACAATAAATTTTTTTTAATTTAGTTTCAAAAATTTTATTAAAGAAAATACTGGTATATAATTCCTTACTATCATATTTTGGAAATGAAGAACTAACTCAATATTCATCTACAATAAAAGATAATACTCCTTTAGAGTATGCTTTAATCAGCTTAGTAGATGCTATAAAATTAGATCTTAAAAGATTCTATAGTGGAATTTAATTGTTTAAATCAAGATTATCGTTTAATACGATTATCCAAATATTTACATCAGAAACAAATAGGTTTACCTATAGGTAGAAAAGGTTTTCCTATTGCTCTTGTTGGAAAAATTAAATTTTACAGGAATTTATTAAATGATTTGGTTAAAACAAACATATTTAAAATAATTTTTGTTTTCAAAAGTTATTTTATTTTATTTTAATAATATTTTGCTGCCATGTTGAGTGTTATTGAGCGTAGATTATTAGGTTTATTTCAAAATAGACATGGACCTAATAGAGTAGGTTGGTTTGGAAGTTTACAACTATGTGCTGATATGATTAAAATTTTATTTAAAGAAGATTGGATACCTCCATTTAGTAAAAATTTGTTTTTATTTTGTCTCCTATAATTGCTTTTATTTCTTTGTTATGTGTTATTCAATAATTCCATTTACTTCTAGTTGTTATTATTAATTTAAATATAGGAATTTTATTTTTAATGATGGCTAGTTTATCTGTTTATTCTATATTATTTGCAGGTTGGTCTAGCAATAACAAATATTCATTATTGGAGCAATGCGTGCTTGTGTTCAAACTTTAAGTTATGAAGTGTTTTAGGTCTATCATTAATGGGAGTTGTAGTTCAATCAGGTTCATTTAAAATTTTAGATATTGTAAATGCTCAAAAGATATTTGGAATTTTTCCGCAGTTTTGGTTTTAACTTTTTATAGCAGGGTTAGCTGTTTGTCATAGACATCCTTTGATCAACCAGAATCTGAACAGGAGTTAGCTGATGGTTATCACATTGAATATTCTGAATGAAATTTGGTTTATTTTTATTGGAGAATATATTTCTATTATTACAATTTCATTACTCATAGTGACAATTTTTGGTGGTTGGTTTGGTCCATGGATTCCTAGTGTTATATGGTTATTTTAAAACAATATTTTTGTTTTATTTTATTTTAATAAGAGCTTTACCAAGACCAAGATATGATCAAATGTTATCGTTTGGATGGAAATTTTGTTTACCATTAACACTGCTTGAACTTATTAACTGCTTTTTGTTATTATAATTTTAAGAGATTTTTATTTATGATGTTAAAATATCGTTATTGATTCTTTACACAAGTAAGAAGTATTTTTATGATTGGTTTGAATATTTTTCAAAACCTGAAACTAAATTATATCCTGAAGAAAAGTATATCTTGCCTCGATACAGAGGTCGTATTATATTAACTCGTAATACAGATAAAACAGAACGCTGTGTTGTATGTAATTTATGTGCCGCTGTTTGTCCTGTAGATTGCATTTCTTTACAAAATCTGAAAAAGTTGATGGTCGTTGGTACCCAGAATTTTCAGAATTAATTTCTCGTTGTATTTTTGTGGTTTATGTGAAGAAGTGTCCTACATCTGCTATTCAATTAACTACCGATTTTGAATTGTCTGACTTTAAAAGACAAGATTTAATATATGAAAAGAAGATTTATTAATTTCTGGTCCAGGAAAATATCCAGATTATAATTTTATAATTTTCTGGTGTATCTGTCAAGGGAAAACAGGTATATTAGATTCTGAATCTGATCCTATTAACGAAAATTTGTTGCCATAAGGAAAGTTTTTATGGAATATGTTTTTATATGTTCATTTATAGCAATAATTTCTACTTTTGTGTAATAATTCAAAGAAATGCTGTATATCTGCTTTTATATTTAATAAATTCTCTATTATCAATAGCTGGTGTTTTTCAATTGGTGCTTTTGCTGGAGCTTTGAGGTAATTATTTATGCAGGAGCTATTATAGTGCTGTTTGTTTTGATAATGATGCTTAATCTTAGTAACCAAAATGATATAAAAGAAGAAAATTTTTCATATAATGTTTGATTGGACCTAGTATTTTATCATTAATATTGTTTACATTAATGACTTAGTGATATTTTTAAAGGAAAAGAAAATAGAGGGTTTGTTAATTGATACAAAATGGTAGGTATTAATTTATTTGGTCCTTATGTTTTATTAGTTGAATTATCTTCAACTTTTCTTTTCTGCTTTAGTTGTAGTTTTCATATTGGTTCAGAAAAATGTTTGAATAAAAATTATAATTAATATCCCAAAGGATGGTAATTTATGATTTCTTTATTTCATGGATTATTTTATCATTAATATTATTTATGCTAGGTTTAACATCTTTAATTGTTCGACGTAATATATTATTTATATTAATTAGTTTAGAAATAATGATGAACGCTGTTGATTAGCATTAATAGTGGTTGGTAGTTATTGAAACAGGTAGATGGTCAAATAATGTGTATATTTGTTATTACTTTAGCTGCATCGGAAGCTAGTATAGCACTAGCATTGTTACTTCAATTTTACAAACGTCAAAACATTAAATGTTGATATTTTAGTGAGATGCATGGATGAATATTATTTTGACAGTGCTTTTCCATTAATCAGATTTTATTGCTATCTTGTTCACAAGGTTTAATTTTTAATATTTCATCTTATATAGGTATATTTTCAATACTTATATCTTTTATTATTACTTTTTATAGAAAGTTACATTAATAATACTGATCAAGTATTTACTTGTAAATTATGGGATTGGATATCTATAAATGAATTTAAAATATTTTGGTATACTTTTAGATAATTTATCTATAAGTATGCTATTAATGATTACAGGAATTGGCGTTTTAATATATGTTTTTCTTCATGGTATATGAAAAAGAAGGTAATTCACGTTTTTGCTTATACTATCTATTTATAGCAAGTATGTCTATACTAGTATTATGCAGATAATTTTATTTATGTATTTAGGTTAAAGTGTCAGTGTATGTTCTTATTTATTGATTGGTTTTATTACACAAATATAAATAATTATTAGCTTTGAAGGCTTTATTTAACTAGAATTTCCGATGTTTTTAATTATTGGAATATTCTTTAATATATCAAGAATATGGTACTTTTAATTTTCAAGAAATTAAATTTTTATCTACTTTTCTAAATACAGAAAATTTTATCATTTAAACTTTATTACATTTTTATTAGCGGTGTAATTGGAAAATCTGCACAACTTCCATTGCAAACATGGTTATCAGATGCCATGGTTGGACCTACTCCTGTTTCAGCTTTAATACATGCTGCTACTATGGTTACTGCTGGTGTTTATTTGATAGCAACACATTTTATTTTGTTAACTCCAGATATATTATATCTTATAAGTTTAATTGGCACACTTACAATATTAATTTCTAGTTTATCTGCTTTATGTCGTCAGTATGATATAAAATGTATTTTAGCTTATTCTACTATGAGTCAAATAGGTTATATGTTTTAGCATTAGGTGTAAAAGCATGGAATGAAGCAATTACTCATTTAATTATTCATGCAGTATTTAAAGCGTTGTTATTTTATCTGCAGGTTCATTGATTCGGTCGTAAAAATGAAAAATATTTTAAATTAGGTGGTTACGAAACAAACTACCCTATTATATTGTACGTTTATAGTAGGTGAGCCTCTTTATCTTCTTTTCCTTTAATTACACGATTTTTATAGTAAGGAAAATATTTTATTTAATGTTTTACAAAATGTTATCATAATTTGTTTCTAATAACTTTGTTTTGTTCTTTTAACTGCTTTATACATTTAGAATGATATTTGTTATTTTCACGGTTATAGTTTTTATGATAATAATATTTATGTAATTACTTCATATAAAAGTTTTCTCATAATATACCTTTATTAATTCTTTATTTTTCTACTTTTTGGAACATATATTTTCCTTCCTTACTTAATGTATTTCCTGAATCTAATATATTAATAAATGATAAATTTATATTAGAAATGATATGTAGTATATTATCTGTTTCTGGAATATATTTATCGTATTATTTATGGGTGCAAAATCCACGTTTTATTGAATATTTATTAGAAATAAAATATATAAAAATATATCATTTTTAAAAGGATGTTTTTAATTCTCTTTATAACTTTTCTTTTGTAAACTCATATTTATATATCCAAAATATTATCTTATGATGTATTCAATAAAATTACTAATTTTTATAAAATAATACATTTTTGAATTTTTGTTTATTAAAACTAGTATATGTCTAGGTCGTATGTGATATCAATGATATTAGGTGTTAATTTTATTTTCTAGTTTTATTATATTACCTTGATTTTAAAAAGTTTTGTATTTTTATAAAATAAAATTAATTTTATTCATTAAATAACTTATAGTGATATATAGGAATATACGTGTAATGTTACTTTCTTTATTAATTATCATTCCATTTTAGTAGTTTTTCATAAATTAAATAAAAAGATGCCTCGTTGATTGCTTTAGCAGGATGCTATTTACATTGTTGATTATAATTCAAATTTTTGAAACAAATGTCATTTTGTTCAAACAGAAGACTACCCTAATTGGACTCATCAATTAATTATACCTTGGATACCAGATTTGGTATTACATTTCATATTGCAATTGATGGCTTTTCTATTTTAATGTTATTGTTTCTTATATTTTATCAATAATAGCCGTTTTATCTTCATGGAATGAAATTAAAAATGAAGGCTTTTACTTTAATTTGATGTTGGTTTTAACTTATTGGTATTTTTATTGCTATTGACCTTTTTATTTTTGCTTTTTGAAATTATCTTAATTCCAATGTATTTTTAATCTCTTTATGGAGATCGAAGTTAAAAAGAAAAATATATCTTGTGGCCAACAAATTTTTATATACGGACAGATTTCTGATTAATATTATTGTCCTCTATTATTATTAGTTTTTGCTTATTATAAAATACTAGTATATTAACTTTTAATTATAATTTACTGCTTCTACTCAATCAATAAAACAGAATATGAATATTTAGTAATGTTAGGTTTTTGCATTTGCTATAAAATGCCAATTGTTCCATTTCATGGATGGCTTGATACTCATACTAAATCTTCATACTGTGGAGCAGCAGGAGATTATAGTGTATTATTAAAACTGCTCCATGCTCTTTAAGGTATAATAGTACTCTTTCCTAATGCAACACAAAAATTACTTTATTTGCAATGTTTTTAGGTGTTATAAGTATATTTTATGGAGCATGGCTTGCTTTTTCTCAAATAATATTAAAAATTAATTGCTTATGAATTTCATGGGATTAATTTTAATTGGTATTTAGTAATAATGGAATAGCACTTCATGAGTAGTTATTCAAATACTATCAAATAGTATATCTACTGCAGCGTTGTGTATTTTATCTGGTCAACTTTATAAACGTTTAAAACTCAAGATATTAAAAATGGGGTTATATTCCTATATTTATTGATTCCTGGTTTTTCTGTTTTTCTTTAGCAAATTTAGGAATTCCAGGAACTGGTAACTTTATTGGTGAATTTTTAATTTTGTCTGAATTTTGAAGATTTTCCATTTATATGTATATTTGCAAATGATGGGTATTGTTCTTCTATTTATTCTTTGAATATTGTTCAAAATTTTTATGGTCCTTCTAAAATAGAGTTTGTTTTTATTAGTAAACGAGAATTATTAACGATTATATTATTAATTTTACACTAATTTTTAGGTATAAACCACAAAAATTATAAATACCTCATATCATTCTATATACATAATATCCAAAAATTCAATAATTCTATCTTAAAATAAGGGTATAAATGAGTAATGATGATAAATTTACAAGAATTAATCGTATTTTCCCTTTTTATTTCGGTGTTTCTTTAATAATAGTTATATTGTCTATTTCTTATAGTAGAAATCACTTTTTACTGCTCTTTTGTTGTATCAAGTCTTACATCTATGCTTTTTCATTATTTTTAACATCAAAGTTCCATTAAATGTAGCTAATTTGTTTTATGTTGATGGTTATTCTATTTTATAAGTATGATTATAATTGCCAGTATTTGTACATGTATTTTGTTATCCATCTTTAAAACAATATCTATATAATAAAGAAGAATTCTATTTGTTAATTATTAATTTAATTTAGGCTCTATATTATCAATTATTTCAAATAATATGTCTTTATGAGTATTGAAATATCAATACCTATGTTTGGTTTCCTTATATCATCTAAACTATATTTAAATATTATATCTTTCAACAAAAAAATTAGTTATTTTGTTTGGTATTATCATGATATTGATATCTTTATTTTTAAGTTATCTATCGTTCCATTTCATTTATGGACTCTGATGTTTATGAAGGAACACCATCAGTAGTATTATCTTTTTCTACTGTTGGGAAAATTGCTACTTTGTCATTTTATTACATGTTTTATCTCATGTTTCATTAATAATATACTATACTTTTATTATCATTAATGACTATTTTTCTATGTTAATAGGAAATTTGATGGCACTCTTCCAAAATAATCTTAAAAGATTTTTGGTTACTTTCTATTTCTATTAGCTTATCTTTTTATAGTAGTTGTTAGTTTCAAAAGATAATTATGCATTATCCTTAGAAGCTAGTTCAATATATTTATTTAGTTATTTATTTAGTAATGTAGCGTATTTTGGTATTATTAATTTGATTTCTAATGTCATCATGATAAGGATGTTGATTCAATATCTTCATATAAAGGTTTTTGGTCAGATCCAATTTTATCAAGTATATTAACTGTTATTTTGCTTTCTTTATCTGGTTTTCCGATGACTGTAGGGTTGCTGGAAATTTTATATATTATCAATTGTTTTAAAGAACATTTATGGATAGTGGTATTTCTTTTTAATTAGCACTATATTAGGTTTTTCTGTTACTTGGAAAATTATTATCAATTTGTATTGATCTATCAAGTACATCGTCGTTAAAAGTTTAATACATTAAAATAATTGGTTGTATACTCCTACAGGTTTAGTTATCTTTTGCAGGAATGATACTTCTAATTTTTGGTGTAGTCCAAATCCATTGATTAATTTTATTACATTAATTCATGTTTATAACTTTAGAAAGTTTTAACTTATATAAAATTTATTTTTAATAAATAGGATAGTGATTCATATTTTTGTATAAATATTATGGATTATCTTTTATATTTAGTATTAACAATATTTTATAAATAATTACATATAAAAAAAAATGTTACAAAAATTGTTTTTAAATTTTATTGGTTTTTATCTTTTATTTATTTGGTCATTTTAGTTCTTATTCTATAAAATGAAGATATTGATGTAGTTAACTCTAAACTTATATTATTTTTACTGGGTATCTACTAGAAATATTACTTTCAATTGATATGTTTTTATATGGTTTCTAATTTTAAATCTTTTAAAATCCCACTTATTACAAAAAGTTTTATTATATGGAATATGAAGCCTTTTATATTGTTATTGTAATTTTATGGAAAATTTTTATAAATATCATTGGTTTTATATTTATTTGGTATTTTTATTCTAACTGTTTAAAAACATTTTCTAAAAAGAACTTTAAATAACAAAAACTGTGATATACCTTCTATTTTAATAGATTTAGAGTTACACAAGATATTAATGACAAAAATTTTTGTATAATAGATAAAACTGTTTTAGCCCTTTTTAGCTTTAATTTCTATAGAATTCAGTGATACTTTATTTTCTATAGATAGTATTCCTGCTATTTCTCAATAACTGATGACTTTTTATTATATTGACTTCAAATGTTTTACGATCTTATACTAAGATCAATGTATTTTTCTTTCTATTATTGTAAAAATGTCTTAATTGAATATGCATTATCTATCATTTTAATATTTAGATTTAAAATACTTTTGAGAAATTTTTATGATTTCGAATTTTATTACATTTTCATTATATTGATTTTATTTTTATATTTAAATTAACATCATTTTCACAAAAATAATTTTAAAATTTAATTTTATATTTAAATGAATATTTTTAAGTTTAATTGTTTAAAAATATTTTATATTTTACGATATAATATAATTTTTATAATGTTGTCCTTATTCATGTAAACTTAATGACAAAATAATATTAATAAAAATCTTTATCTATTTGGTTACAGTATTTAGAGCAATCAAATAAAATTAATTAATCTTTTTGAATTAAAATATATAAAAGAAATTAAATATATTGAATTTAAAACTTTTATTTTTACTGTAGCGGGTACTAATGGAAAAGGAACTACTTGCGGATGTTAGAAAAGATTACTTTAAATACAGGTTATAAAGTTGGATTATATACCTCTCCTCATCTTATAAGTTATTTAGAAAGAGTTAGAATTAATGGAAATATTCTTACTGCAGAAGAACATGCACATCTTCCTTTGAACAAGTAGAATTTGAAAGAAAAATTTGTTTGACGTACTTCGAATTTATTACGCTTCAGCATTGATTTTATTTAAGAGATATACATTAGATATTCATTAGGAAGTAGGTGTAGGGGAAGATTAGATGCTACTAATATAATTCTAATTTATCTATCATTACCAACATAGAATAGATCATACTAATATATTAGGAGATCGTTCAAGTATTGCATATGAAAATCAGGTGTTTTAGAAAATAGAATTTCTGTAATCGGAGAAAATATTCCAGAATCTATGTATCGAGTAGCTGAAGAAAAACAATTTTAAAAATTAATATAGATTGGTTTTTAAAAATACTTACAGTTGGGATTTTATTCATACAGATGTTCAGTTGTATCATCTACCTATAACTCAAATACCTATTTGTAATACTGCTATTGCATTAGCTGCATATACTATACAAAATTTAAAATTAGCGAAAAATATAAGGAAATCGATTTCCACTGTTTCCGTACCAGGTAGATTTCAAATATTCTCTCATTCAATTGATATTCTTGATGTTGCTCATAATCTACATGCTAGTTCATACTTATCAAAAATTAGATGAAATTTCTTTAAAGGTCAAATACATGCAATAGTAGGAATATTTCAAGATAAAGATATTTCAGAGTAATTTTTCCTTTACAAAAAGTGCATTACTGGTATGCGTCACCTATAGATAACACTAGAACTGCTAATATAAATCAATTGAAAATACTTTCCAAAAATACATTTTTCCAATAATGTTCATGATTCTTATAAAAAAATTAGTAAAAAATATTATTTTAGTTTTGGTTCTTTTCTGACTGTTTCAGAATTTATTTTCATAAAAGACATGGAAAAACATAGGTTTAAAAAAATTTATGTTTATATTAGATTATATTTTATTTTTATTCTTTTATCTTCTTGTTTTATTGGGTTAATACGTGGTTTTGTAAAGAATTAATTTTTCTTATTTTGGTTATTTAATTTTATTTTTAATAGTTATTATTATTTTAGTTCTTTTATGACGATTCTTTACAATATATTTTTAAAAATATTTTAATTTTATAATATTAATTTTTATTATCAAAAATATTAAATTTTTAAAGAATACAATTAAAAATTCAATTGTCTTTATTTAGATATTATTTTAGGGTGGTTTTGGAACTATTCGTGGTTTAATATTAGTGTTTTTTTACGATGTATTAGCATGAATAATTATAATTATTATGTAAAATTTATTTTTCTATTTTTCAATTTGTTAATTATTTTTAATTTTTGGATTATCTTGAAACAAGCACATTACTAATTATATAAAAGATAATAATGTGCTTAGATTTCTAATCATTTATTTTAAAATAATAAAATTTTTAATGTTCAAACATGGCTGAAATAGATCATTACTAATTCTTCTAATTGCTTCTGCCAACATACCTGATAGTTAAGGTTCGTACATTAGGTAACAATTTATATTTTGGACAGTATTGTATCACATACAACAACTTCATCAATACCAGAATTTTTAAATTTACTGGTGCGTTTCAGAAAAATAGGATGTGGCATATGCGAAAACTCTGCTCCTCGTTCTTGAGTGCTTCTGCAGCTTTACAAAGAGTTTCCTGTATCTATCATGTCATCTACCAAAATACAATCACGATTTGCTACATCACCAATAATATGCATGATTTGAAACATTAGCACGAGGTCTTCTTGTCTATGATTGCCATATCAGTATCATAAAGCAATAGCAATTGCTCTAGCTCTGACTACTCCGCCAATATCAGGTGACTACGATTGGTTTTAACTCTCGCTGTAGCATATCTTCTAAAGAATTAAACTTCCAAAAATATCAACAGGTACATCAAAAACCTGTATTTGCCTGCATGTAGATCTACTGTTAATACACGATCGACTCCAATACTAGATAGAAAATCAGCCACTACTTTTTGCAGTTATAGGAACGCGTGCTGATCTTACTCGACGATCTTGACGAGCATATCCGAAATATGGTATTACTGCAGTAATTCTACCAGCTGAAGCTCTTCTTAATGCATCTACCATTACAACTAATTCCATTATATTATCATTAGTAGGCGAACAAGTAGATTGAATAAAGACATCTCCACCTCTTACATTTTCATTTATTTGAACACTAATTTCTCCATCGCTAAATCTGCCTACAGAGGCGTTTCCTAAATTAATATAATCGATTAGCAATAATTTTGCTAGTTTTGAATTGAATTTCTGCAAAAGTTTCATATCTGGCATAAAACCTTATTTTTATGTTATATTTTGATAATCATATTTTATTAGATTTTAAAATAACTTGATAAAGTTTATATAAATATCTTTATAATCTAATAAAACATATTTTTCTTTGTAAAGAATATTATGTAAAGATTATTTACACTTTTGCTATAAATCCATATATTTTTAGGTAAAAAGAAAAACTTTTCAGCTGATTTTGTTATTAAATTCAGAAAAATACAAGATCCAGTACCTGTTATTCTTGAAGGTGCATATATAGATAATATTGAAATTATTTTTATTTTAAGAAATTGTTTTTACTATAGGTTCAAAATCGTTACTAAAATCTGATGTTAGTAGTTTTAATAGATTTTCTATTTTTGGGTTAATTCAGGACTTGAAAATATTTTTGTTAATATATGTATATTTGGATATACAACTAAATACCATTTTCTCGTTGCTTAATTGGATGTAATATTTCTCTATTCCTTCTCCTATAGATGTTTTTCCCATGACGAAAACGGTACATCAGCTCCTATTTCTAATCCAAAATTAGCTAATTCTGGCAAAGTAAATCGTATATTCCATAACTTATTTAACGCAATTAAAGTAGTTGCTGCATTGGAAGAACCACCACCTAATCCACTGCCAATTGGTATTCTTTTAAAAATATTTTAGCACCTAGATTATGAGAACTAATATTTTTATGTAGAAAAGCTTTGTATTTTAGTAGTTTAGCAGCACAAAAATGGTGTTATTTATATTAATAAGAGATGTTTTTAGTAAATAATTTGATTGTACCTGTTTTATTAGGAATGATCTTTAATGTATCATTGTACTCAAGAAATTGAAATAATGTTTGTATATAATGATATCCGTCTAAACGTGTACCATTTACATATAAAAAAGATTGATTTTTGCAGGAGATGGCCATGTATAAATCATTGATTTATTTTTTCTATATTGTTTTAAATACGTTTAAGTTTATTTTATTAAAATTATAATGAAAACATTAAAATGATATAATATAAAATATTTTAATTTTATATTTTAATGAATTTTAAATATAATTGTTTTTATATAAAATTAATTAATGATTACATATTATATATATTAATTAATTTTTAAAATATTTTAATAAACGGAAAAGCAATGAATAATTCTATTTTAAATAAATTAAAATCCTTACGAAATCGTTATCAAGAAATCGAAATCCTACTTACTCAAAAATATTATATCAAATCGAGAATATTTAAAACATTATCTAAAGAATATTTAAAACTTTCTGAAATTATTAAATATTTTATAAAATGGGAAAATTAGAAATTGATACTAAAAATCTTTTGCTTTATTTGATGATATAGAAATGCAAACTTTGGTAAAGAAGAGCTTTTTATTTAATAAAAAGAAAGAGTTAGAAAAATTCATGAACTATTGATTCCAAAAGATCCTAATGACGAACACGGTTGTTTGATTGAAATAAGAGCTGCAACAGGTGGTGATGAGTCTTCAATTTTGCTAGTGATTTATTTAGAATGTATACTAAATACGCTGAATCTTGTTTATGGAAAGTGGAAATAATGAGTAGAAAGTGAAAACGAAAAGGAGGATTCAAGGAAATAATTTTAAAGATTACAGGAAAGGCGCTTGTGGTCGATTAAAATTTGAATCTGGAGGTCATCGTACAAAGAGTCCCAGAAACAGAATCACAAGGAAGAGTTCATACTTCTACTTGCACTGTGGCTGTAATGCCTATAAAACCAAAAGTGAAGTAGAAGAAATCAATCCTTCTGATTTAAAATTGATACTTTTCGTTCTTCTGGAGCTGGAGGACAACATGTTAATACTACTGATTCTGCTATTTACTCATATTCCTACAGGTCATGTTGTAGAATGTCAAGATGAACGGTCACAACATAAAAATAAAGCAAAAGCATTATCTATTTTATCAGCTCGTGCACGCAGAAAAAGCAGAAAAGAACATGCAGAAAGCGCCTCCATGAGACGAATTTTGTTGGTAGTGGAGAACGATCTGATCGAAATAGAACATATAATTTTCTCAAAATAGAATTACAGATCATAGAATTAATTTTACTATATATAAATTAAATGAAGTATTAGAAGGAAAATTACAGCTTCTCATAGAACCAATAATGCGAGAATATCAAGCAGATTTACTTTCTTCTTTTTCTAAATCTATATTATGAATATTAAAAATGGTTAAATAAATCTATTAAAAATTATCTTGTCTTGATAATCCTAAGTATGAATCTGAGCTTTTATTAAGTTATGTATCAGGATGTGCCCGTAGTTTTATTTTAACGTCAGATAAAATAAAATTAAATCGAAAACAATATAAATATTTAAATTATTTAGTTTTTCGTAGATCTTTAGGGGAACCTATGGCATATATCACGAAAGAAAAGAATTTTGGTCTTTGTCTTTACGTGTTTCATATGATACTCTTATTCCAAGACCTGATACTGAAATTTTGGTTGAACAAGTAATATCTAAAATAAAAGATAAATATACTTCAATTCTTGATTTAGGAACTGGTTCTGAGCTATTGCATTAGCTTTAGCAAGCATGTGTCATGATTGGAATATCATTGGTATTGATAAATCACGAAAAGCTTTAAAATAGCTCGAATCAATGCATACAAATTAAATTTAAAATGTCTCTCTTTCTTTTTAGTGATTGGTTTTCACATATATAAAAGTTTGATATCATTGTAAGCAATCCGCCTTACATCAGCAAACAAGAACTGATATTTAAAAAAGATATTTTTTTGAACCTTTTGAAGCTCTTATATCAAACAATAATGGATTATTAGATATTGAACATATTATCAAGAAATCAAATAATTATTTATTATCTAACGGTTGGTTATTAATAGAACATGGATGGAAACAAAATTAATAGTACAAAATTATTCAAAAATACAATTTATCAACATTAAATCTTATCAAGATTATGGAGGGAATGATCGTGTTACTATTGGGAAAAACATTTTGAATAAAATCTTATGATTTTTACATATTTTAAATAAAAATAAACTGTATTTAATAATATAAAACAATATTATACATTACTATAAAATATATATATAATTGTATGATTATTTATGACATTTAAATTTTGAATTTTTAAAAAATTACGATTATTAAAACATGAAATCTCTTTCTAACATTGATTTTCTAAACTATCACTTTGAATCAATTATTGCTGCTTCTCAAATTATCGAAAAGATTTTCCTACAAATCTTGTTGTATCTGAATTAAAACTAGAATAAAGAAGCTGAATCTTATATTTCATCTGAATGTACCCTAATAAAAAATTAGAAAATTGCTAGAATTATTTTATAATAATTGAGTTTTGTGAGCTAGTGGTATTTATAAACTTTCAGATACAATTTGGATTGATAATGTATTAAAAACACGTCGAGGTACAGCAGTATCTTTAGGGGTTTTTACATATTGCACAAACGTTAAAACTACCTCTAAATCCTGTTATATTTCCTACTCAACTTATTTTAAGAGCAGATTGGATTAATAAAAAAAAATGGTTAATTAACCCTTTTAATGGAGATATATTAGATCAGCATACATTAGAAGTTTGGTTAAAGGGTAATATTAGTCCTACAGCAGAATTATATGAAAATGATTTATATAAGCTGAATCAATTACCGTTATTCGTAAAATGTTAAATACGTTAAAATCAGCTTTAATGGAAGAAAAAAAATGGAATTAGCGTTAAATGTTGCTAATTTACTACTACAAATTGACCCGAATGATCCATATGAAATCCGTGATAGAGGATTAATATATGCTCAATTAGAATGTAATCATGTAGCCTAACAGATTTAATTTATTTTGTAGAACATTGTCCTGAAGATCCAATTAGTGAAATTATTAAAGTTCAAATTCATGCTATTGAGCAAAAAAAATTATATTACATTAAACATTTTAGTTTCTATAATGAAATTGGTTTATTTCCTTTTGTGAAAAGTTTTAAATATAATTGTTCAATAATTTTTTTACTAGAGATATCTATTTCTTTTCCTTCTAAATAAGAATCAATTTCATTATATGTTACACCTAAAACAGATTCGTCGTCTTTCTGTGGATTTTCATCTTCAAGATCTGCTGTTGGTTTTTAGATAAAGATGACTTGGACATTTTACATTATCAATAAAGACTTGCCTTGTTTTTTATTTAGTGTAGCAACAAGAGTTAATATCTGTTCCATTATCTCCATATTTTGTAAATCACTAATAATTTCTGATGCATGTCCTGTTCCTCTACAAGACCATTTTACAGCAGCAACACTATATTGTACTTTCCATTCGTTCTCTTGATTTTCATTGCCTCTTATATGATCTGATAATAATACCAGATCTTTTAATGATTGTTCAGAACTTAGAACTGCATTTTTATATTTATATTAAATACTTGATCTGGACATATAAAATTAATTGCATCTCGACAATCTTTTCGTCATTCTGGACACCGTGTGGTAATCGTAATGCAATAAATTGATAATTCTTATTTTTGTTCTTTTCTTAGTGTTTCAATAGTTATTTGACATAGTTTTCCCGTTAATGTAGAGTCTTGTCCTCCACTATACCAACTATTAAAGAATGTAAATATGGATGATTAAGTAAATATTTTTAGAAAATTAACTCGTTTTTAATTTCTATTTTGGTACAATTTTGGTTTGACTTTTAGTAATTTAATAATTTTTGTAGATTCATACTATTCACCTAAATTTATTTATGTAATCATATTAAATTATTTTAAATAAAATAGCTTTAAATAAAAATGGATAAAATTTGAAAAATTTAATTTTGTATTAAATTGTGGTAGCTCTTCTGTAAAGTTTGCCGTCTTAAACTAAGAATGAATATGTATATTTATCTGGTTTAGTAGAACGTTTGTTTTATCAGATACATATATTACATGGAAACATCTAGAATAAAACATGAAAAATTGGTTCAAATATCGATCATAAAATAGCTTTAGATTTTATTATAGAACGAGTTTTATTGAAACAAAGATATTTTAAAAATTTAGTTGGCATAGGACATATAGTACACGGAGGACTTAAAATAAAAAGAATCAACTATTAATAATAAAGTTATACAATATATTAAAGATGCTATTCCTTTGCTCCATTACATAATCCAGCAAAATTTAATTGGAATCAAAATAATTATAGAAAATATTCAGTCTTATCGAAGAAAAATGTAGCAGTATTTGATACATCTTTCTATAAAGATATGCCTGAAACTTCTTTTTATATGCAATTCTACGATTTTTATCAACATTACGGTATTAGACGTTATGGAGCTCATGGTATTAGTCATGAATATGTTAGTCGTAAATCTGTATTTTTAAATAAGAATTTTAATTCGTTAAATATTATAACTTGTCATTTAGGAAATGGAGCTTCAATTTCTGCTATTTGTAATGGTGTTTGTGTTGATACATCTATGGGTTTAACTCCATTGGAAGGACTTGTTATGGGGACAAGAAGTGGAGATATAGATCCTTCTATTATATTTTTATGAACAAGCAACTACATATAAATCTAAACGAAATTGAAACAATACTGAATAAAAATCAAGGTTTACTAGGTTTAAGTGGAATTAGCAGTGATTTTCGATATTTTGAAAAATTATAATTTAACAATAGAAGCTAAAAGATCTGTCGATATTTTGTCATCGATTAGCTAAATATATTGCATCTTATATGACTTTAATGAAAAATCATTTAGATGCTGTAGTTTTACTGGAGGAATTGGAGAAATGTACCTTTGATTAGAGAATTAACTTTATCTAAATTATCTTTATTAGGTTTTAAAATTAATTTAAACTTAATTTATCTATTAAAGAAGGTAAGTCTGGATTAATTACTGATTCTAATTCTTATCCAGTTTTGTTATTTCAACAAATGAAGAATTGTTTATAGCACAAGAAACTATGAATGTAATCAATAAACAATAATCATTTTATGATGTATTTTGATGTATTATATTAGGATATTATGTCACGTATTATAATGTTAATTCCTTTAGATGATAATGTTGGTTTAAATTTGTTAGTTTAAGTATGATTTATTGTTTAAATAAAAGTTATGTAAAATAATTCTCGAAAACCTGTACTATATTTGTCTTGCTCAAATAATCATCAAGATAATATATCTTTAATAATTAATAAATATTTTCAAAATTTGTACATATATTAAATGATATAGATTTTCTAAAATATTTTAACTCTTGTGATTACTTTTCTTTACTAAATAAATTAATTGAAGATATTTACCATAAAAATGGTTATATCAATTTATTTTGATTAAGGTTTAAGTAATAATGTAAATATGTATTCTCAAGACATTAATTATGATATTGCTCAAAATTTAAGTGCAGAAGTGATTTTTGTCTAATATAAAAAAATTATATAGAAAACTTTAAAGTAAAAGAAAAGAAATAGAATTAATTATAAAAGAAAAATTATAAAACGTTTTAGGTGTAATTTTAATAAAGTCAACTCTCCATTTATTAATAAAAATATGACTTTTTAAAAACTAATTATCTTAAGAAAAATTCAAGATAACGAAATAAAGTTAGATGATCCACGAGAAATGTTGGAAGCTACTGCATTTAAAATTATTGCCTGTATACCTTGGAATAAAGATATTAAAAATATCTATCATAAATATTTATAATTTTTAGAAATTAAATTCATTAAATTTGGACAAATGAAAAATTCTATTGTCGAAGAAGTTCTTCTATTTGATCAAAATTACAAAGTATGATAAGTAAAATTATTTACATAGTCTCATAGTTTCTTTTACTCGTATTTTTCCTTTATAAATATGTTTGTTTTAAATTTTAATAGTAATGAAATTACTGGTATTATATTAACAGAAGTATCAATATCTGAAAAGACATTACTTTTCTATGTAAAAATTGATTGAAAAATTCATGTTGCTTTTTACAAAAATACTATTGAGATAGTATCTCAATTGCAAAAATTAATTTTGATATTTATTTACAAGATCAG
>JAEACV010000394.1:0-27292 GCA_016432835.1 Brassica nigra | reverse complement strand
CATTGCTTGAGAGAATCTCTTCGAGTATGATGCTGTCGATGTATTTGTTTGTTTTCGATTTTTATGAACTTCAGTTTTTTCGGCATGAGAAAGAGGGTGTGAGTCGCCTCATTCCTAGTTCCCTCGATGATCACCGGCATCTATTGTTTGCATAAAGTTTAAATTTTCCGCTGGCTTTACCGATTTACGAAAAAAAGTTTGGAAACAATAGTTTTGAGTGAAGAGACAAATTTTGGATCTCGTGATACCATACTATGTCTGTGAGATGTCAAGATCCAGCTTGGCTGGGTTTAGGGCAAGACCCAGGTTTACTCTCTGATCAGGCTTTCATGATGACAAATCAGCTTCGCTTTTGCCCGTTTGCAGATTTTAACCTGACTCGCACTGCTTAAAACTGCTAATTGTTGTCGGCTTATATGATTTGTCCAGGCGGAGTCAAGCTACTTCCTTTACTTAAGAGCTAACCAAAATTTGATTTTCGATAAAGACGCTATGTTTATCCTTGTCGGATGTAAGAGAGCCTACCCTCAAGGGCGCTATTTGTCCGCGACGCTAGAGTTCGCTTGTTGTGATCAGCAACAACGAAATGATGCCAGCTTAGAGGCATGTTACCGCTAGAGGTGTGTTTGTATGTTTTGAGTTCTGTGAGACAGGATTTCGCCGAACGCTTTGAGGAAAAGAATGTCCTTCGAAGCGCAATGACGCCTCGCAGTGCTGAAGGTCGAAGTTTTCCTTGTGCCGCATTTCGTGGTTGAAATGTTCGCTGGCTTTGAGATGTTTTTTAATGTTCGCAGCCAGAAACTGTTGTTTCGGTTTGACGCAGGACCAAGGTCGCTGAAGTTTGACCTGTGGAGAAGCCTACATTCACGCGCTTCGCGGAAGTGTTGGCCTTCCGATTTGTTTGTATATATTAAGGATGACTCATATAACTCTTGAGCCTTGTCACGAAGTGTTTCTTTTCATGCCGCGGTTTACGGGCGATAACTTAATCGATTGACGATAAGTTTAAATCTTCCGCTAACCATATGGTTGTTAGGACTGAGTTTTGGTATGAAGAGTTTATCGATGATTTTCCATTCGGTTATAATGACAAATTGTTTATGTAATAGTCACTACGCTCTATGAACAAATCGTGGATTGTTGTTTTAGTCGCTATGATTGAGCCGTGGTCGCCAAGTAGTTTTGGATTGGCATGGAGGCTAGATTCAGCCGTGATCGCAAGGAAGTTGTTGGTAAACGATCAGACCATGACCCTTATTAAGGTCATGTTAGTTTATTATTGTCCTTAATGGGGATGCCAATTCAGGTCCGGCTTTACGAAAGCGTGAGTTGGTCGAGGGCCAAATAGCGCTTGTCGAGATAGACATGCCAAGCATAGCGGAGTTTTCTGAGTTATGGCTGATGGCTTTAGAAACGATCTTCCACTTTAGGTCTCAGTTATAATGATGAATGGTTCGTGATAAATTTTTTTTTGTTGCATGAAAATCGCTTCATTTTATCCGAGGGGACAAAGTTTAAGGATCGACGAGGACACGCGGGTTCGCCTCATGGATTATTTCCTGCCGGACGAACTGGGAGGAAAGCAGGAGCCAGAAACCTGTGGAGCAAAACTGTCTATGACAGTTACCCGCTGGACCCATTATGTTTATTTTATGAAAGTTGCTTTGTATGAATTGACTCACCATACGAGGATTTTTCGTAAAAGTGATGTAAGAGGGTTTTGTAAAGGTAACTGAGAGTGTTTCTCACAAATTACTTATATTTTCTAACCACGGATTATGTTTTCTCATTCACTTTATGCACTGCGAAGTCGCTTTTGCATGAGACCGATCATGTTTTTCCATAGGCTGTTTTGTTTTAAAATGTTCTTGTTATAGAAAGTAATGGATGACCGGTTTCATGGAGATAGAAAATCGCAGATTGTTAAAGTAGCGATTCCGCCGATTACACGGAGATGTTTCCGCTTATGATTTCGACCTTTGACTAAAGCTGCTTCAATTACTCATGGAGTTTTACCGGTTATTTCGCTATTTTCGTAGTTCACCACGTTATTAGTCTGACGCTGGTACACGCTTCAGTCGCGAAGTTTGCGACGAGCTAACGGAGTTTTCAAGACTATGTTTGTAACGGTTGCTATGCCGCTACAGCAGATTTAATCTTATTGCTGCAGAGTTTGCTTTGTCAAAAGCGCTGTCTTGATGCTGAAGCAAAAGTTTTAAGATGGGATTATAATGGGTATAGTATAACACCTACTTCCTTTCTTTACTTAAAAGAAAACGGTTAGCCATTCTTCGGCTTGTGTACGCTTTTTTCTTCTTTGTGAAGCGGATGAGTATGCTTTAACGCGGGCGATCGCTTGGTTTTTCGAGACTAGATCGGTTTGCATGTTCTGCCTGACAATCAAGGAACGATGGAACAAGACTGGAAATTTTTCCTAAGACTTAGCTTGCTTGACTATCCACCCAGGTCCTAAGTTCCCTAAATTCTGGTCTCATCGATCGCTCAAGGCTGCTCTTTGCCCGCCTTTTGTTTCGCGGACTTTTAACGGTTCATCGCCAAAGGACTTTCAAAGTTTGATACCAAACGAGAATCGGTTTTGATGAAATTCACCGGTGAATATCGGAGCCGAAGAGAGATATGAACGCCAAGTTCCTGTTCTCGCTTCGCATCCGCTGGTTAAATTGACAATGTGTCCGCTGAACATGACAGAATCGGGTGAAACAAAGGAGCAGAAGTAGCGATAACTCAAGAAGGATAAGGTGGGTGCTATGCACAAATGGAGACATTGGGCAAGACGCCACTGAAAGTGAGGCTCTTACCGCCAGGCTACGAGTTTAACAGGTTAGTTCCTTATCGCTTCATATGATCTTGTATGACTTTACTTAATGGTGTTTCGCTAAATATTGCCGAGCTTGATTTTAAAATATGAACTTTGTTAAACAATCGAGAAGGCTTTATGGAAGAATCGGCTGTTTCAACAATCCAACATGGGTTTAAGAGACCAAGATGTTGCCGCGTTCGAGATCACGAGACGACTGTAACGGATGTGCGCCAGGACCCTTGCCGCCGGGCGCCAGACGGAGACGATTGGCCTTGCCGGGCCGGCGCCAGACGGAGAGGACGAAGCCTGCCACGCTTTGTGGCGCTTCGTCAGCTGGCCAGCCGTTGCTGGCGCCAGCGTATCGGTTCGGCCCGGGCGCCAGGCTCTTGCCGCGGCGCCAGGCGGGCGTGGTCGGTTTGCCGACGCCATTACCGGGCGCCAGGCGCATGGTCGGGTTCGCCGGGCGCCAGGCTGCGCTGGTCGGTTCGCTGGCCAGCCAGCGCCCCACGTCATAGTCATGGTCCCGCGGCCCGCCGATGCTGTTGTTGCTTACTTCGCCGATCCCCGCTCACGGACTCAAAGATCGACGCATTTAAAACTCAGGCAAAGATGCATGGTACTGAGACAGACCAGGCTCGTCCCATGACGGACAGAGAAATCCCCCCATGGGCGAGGTGGTCGGACAGCGACTTTGTTTTCTTTCAGAAAATCTCAACGAAGTCTGATTGAGACTAAACGAAACCATCTTGATCTAGACTCAAAGGATAACAAAGTGAGTTCGCCCTGGGCGAGGTAGCCATGTCGGAGGGTGAGGTGAACTCGGTAATGTTTGTCCTTGCCCACGGCGAGGTGGCGGACAGTGACTTTGTTCTTCAGAAATCTCAACGGAAACTCCGATTGAGATGAAACGAAAGCCATTTTGACCTAGACACAAAGGAGAACAAAGTTGGCTCTTTACTAAGGCGAACTGGGAAGACTGATCTACCCTATGGCAAGTTGTCCAGTAAGATCAAGTCTCACCTCTTTCGCTTACCCGCTTGTTCCTCGAGAGTTGTTTGTAAGAATTATGGCAGCGGGGAATCGAACCGACATTTGCCGCGGCTTCTGTTCCGCGAGTAATATAGGGTTTCCAAGGTTTCAAGGAGAGTAAGTTTTGTTTTTCCAGAGGTTCTCGAAGAAACGCTTTTTGTAAACCTTGCTCGCTATGCATTTAACTTGGTAACAAGACTAATTTTGAGGTTTCATAGATTTTATCGCTGTTCTTCTGTTTAGATAGAGAAATTGCGAATCGCTGTGCTTTCCTGTGGCGGAAGCCGCTAGGTTTTTGATTTGCTCGAGCACCGTGGCGCTTGGCGTAAGAGTTGGCCGTAGGAGCAGTCGCTGCTGGAGTTGTTTTACCATCGCTGACGCAAACTGCAAGTTTTTCTTTCATATTCGATATCGGTTCGACTGCTTACGGCTGTATGAGTAAGAGTAATCCGTCCCCCGCCCTTCTAGCCAAACTGTGGGAACCGAATTCGCGACCGCCGATTTTAATGAATAAGATTATGAGGAAAGCCGTTAACCCGACTTTCCTGAAGGTCCGGATTCTCGCGACAGCCAACGACAAGTGACCGAATAATGCGGAAAAGGTTTTGTTAAGATTTGGGACTGGACCTTAAGAAAGGCTGCCTACGCACTCTTCGAGGATCAAGTCGGACGAAGTTCAGTTAAAAAGAGTTGAACAAGAGATCGAACCGCCTGGGCGGTTCTTCTAGTATGAGCGCTTGTCATAGAAACAGCATGTCAAGATAACCTAGTGGTTTCTATGCGCGGAGCTCTTAAATAAAAGAATTGTCCGATCCTTCCGAGAGGAGCGGAGATTTGCGAGCAGGTGAGGGCCAGACTTTCTGTGGCCTGGTCGCCTAGATGATGCTAGTCATAGAAACGGCATGGAAGATAATGCCTGTGGTTTCTATATGCGAGCTCTGAGTAAGAGAATTGTTAGATCCTTCCCAAAGGAACGGGGTCATGGAGAAGATAAAGCTGAACAAGAGGCGGCCAGACGCTTCTAAGTCCTGCCTCGCTGGCCTAACCGCCTAAGTTCTAAATTCTCTAAGCTGCAGGAGTTCTCTAAGTCTAGATTCTAGGATTTTCGATCCTCTTCTCCTCGCTTCTCTCCTTATAAACTCACTCCTAGGTCGGTTTGCCTTAGGATGATGGACCTCACTTTGGGCCCAAGTTTATCTCTTTGAGGAAATATTCCATTTTCGCCGATCTTCGTAATTATCCTCGAAGTTTTCTCCTATTTTTCGGTGACTTGATGTTTATCCGATGTTCGAAATCGGATAAACCGCCATAGCCTGATTGAGCCTGAATTTAAAATCGTAAGTAAGTCCGTGGACTTGTCTTAAATCGTTGAACGCTTTATACGATTTCTGAAAGACTATCTTTCTTGTAAAATAAACCAGATAGCCAAAAGGATCGATGTTCGAAGTTAATCGATCTTGTTTTATACGATATCTTCTACGAAATCCAATCCTTCTAATTTTGTCGTGAAACATCGAGGATGATTCCAATCGAAGTCTAATCGAAGATGTTTATTCTGTAGCCGCGATCGTGATCAAACTCACGAGGATTGATCCAAGCAAGCCAAGATGGGATCAGACCGGCATTATGGGACCGAGACCAGGACGACCGCCGACCGGGCGCCAGGGAGTTTGCCGCCGGGCCCAGGCCAGCTCGCTAACCGCCGCCGCCAGGTCGCTCGGCGGACGCTGTGCCGCTGGCGCCAGGTCGCTTCCACCGGGCGCCAGGTCGCTTCCACGGGCGCCAGGCCGGCATGACGCAGCCGCGGTGCCGCTGGCATGCCGCCGGTGCCAGGGTCGCCGCTTGTGCCGCCTGGCCTCGCTGGACGCCGGCGCCGTGGGTTCTTCACCGGGTTTTCCGCTGTCCGATCTTTCCGCTAACCGCTCGTGCGAAAATCTTTGAGTTTGAAGGATCTTTGGCCGAGATTTCGAGATAACCGCTGACCTCACCGAGAGTGGATATTCTAATTTGAGAAAATATCGATAACTTCTTTTCAAATTATCCGAGACTTTTGTTTCAAGAAATACTTTCCAGAGACTTTCAGTCATTGATTCCGTAGACCGATTTTGACACCAACAGTAGAGAGAGAGGATAGGAACTAATTTTTACATGCAGGTCCGTGACACTTGTTTGAGAAACCTTGCATCGCGGATCGATACTCCCAAGGTAAAGCCTGCACTTTTATTTTTATGTACAGAAATAAAATCAGTAGAGGGGTTAGTCATACATGATTGCTAAGTTTTTGGCTAGATGATCAAGGTAGCTTTAACTAGATATTGCATAATGTGCTTCGCATTGACGTACTCTTAGATGTGGTTTGCAACAGTAGAGTTATGATTCTAAGTTTTAATTTGATTTAGTCTCGCTTTCAAAACCTCTTTCATAAAGATGCCTGTGTTTGCTTGAAGACAAACAAAAGGTTAAGTCTGGGGAGTTGATATACCATGGATTTTACCCGCTTTTACCCCTGGTATATGAGTGTTTTACTACTATTATCTATGTTTTGGAGTCTATTAGGTATGTTTTCAGGTTCATAAGCATTTTGGAGAAAAGTGATGTTTTAGGTGCATTTTGGAGCTTAAAGAAGAGTTCACCCGAGATCAAGACCAGAGGTCGACATCAGAGTTACACATCGATCGATGCACACTCGCGCAATCGATCGACACATTAGCCGGGGACGATACATCGAGACATAATCGATCGATGTACACCTTGTACTATCGATCGATACTGAGGCGGCTGAAAGATAAGTTGGACCTGGCCGAACTTGAAGCCCAAGATATCACATTTTACAAGAATGCCCCTGACGAAGTTTTAACCTAATGAACTCATATATTTATATGCCTAAGTGTTTTGGCATTAAAACAAGCTTTCTTTTCACTCAAGTCTTTTGATATACAATCTTTACAGAATAGAAGTTTTAAGAGTTTCTTCTGCTTCTACTCATTTTCTTTCAGTTCTTTATTTACAAAGGTTATGGATTCTAGATCTAGAGGAAAGATCCAAAGAGATTTGTGATTGGAACTTAAGTGTTCATTCCTCTAATATATCTATGAACTCCTATTATTACCTTGTTGTTATGAACTACTTAGCCATGTCTGAGTAGATTCACTTGTTAGATTTAGGGTTTAAATAGGATATGAGAGATTAGCCCCAGCCTATAATTGCTATAGTTGTGATATTTATTGTTAGGATTGTTCATTAAAGCTTTTCTAGCTTTGCTACCAAGAACATGAACTTGGATTGCATTGATTTATTACATGCAATGCCTGATAACATCCTAAACATGCTATGACCCTCGAGATATGCTAAAGCTGATCTAAGATCATGGTGAGCATTGTATCAACTCAGATAAAGCTTTGAGTCAGATCGACGATAATTCCTATAGAGTAATCGATCGACGATAGAGGTGTATCGGTCGATATTCCTATCGAACTATCGGCATACTAGCGCGAAGTAGCCAATCGCAACACCATTTAGCATATAAGTAATAGATGGTCTAAATAATGCGAGCTGATGGATTCATTTAATAAGTGTCGAGCTCGACATATCATGCAAGCAACTTGTTAGCCTTTATTGTATTTATAATCCTGAATTCCTAATACTTACCCCGATCTAACTACTTTTCTTTATTGTTTTCAATAAACCTTTCAACTGAGTAATCTCATCCTTACTCGCAAACCTGCACTTTACTTTAAACTATTTTCAACCTAGCATAGTCATTAAGATTGCATCTTATTTGTACACTAGCTCTGTGGATTCGATCCATAAGTACTACAACTGAACCTCTTATTTGAGAGAGTAAAGTCACTCCTTAGGGTAATTTGAGTGGTATCAAGTATTGTCTGGTGTCGATCGATGCAGTGAGAGATGCCGATACTCATGGTGCTCTCGACTTCAAAGTCTTCAAGCTCCTCATCCCCATCCACTTGCCATAATTCATCTACTGTGATGGCATTGATGTGGTGTATGATGAGATCTCCTCTCTCCCTTTATTAAGGCTTCTTGCCTCTTAATAGCTTCTTCGCTTGATTCACTCAGGTTCTATCTTCTTCACATGGGTTCTCAAGGTGTCAAACTTCACATTCAGGCTATCAGATGCAGCATCTATCTTTCCATTGAAATCCACAGTAAGCTCTCGCTGACCTTCTAGAACTGAATCAAGCATTGCTTCAATCTTGCTTTCCTGAGTAGTGGTGGTGGATTTTGGTAGAAAGAATTGTTTAGATTCTTTTGTTGTCTGTAGTTGCTGCTGATGAAGGGTTTCTGGTATTGTGAATTCTGATTGTAGCTGCTCCTCCGACCGCTGCCATAGAAGTTCCTGCTTCCACTCTGATTTCCAAATCCTGAGACCGCCCTATGTAATTCACTTCTTCCTCACATCCTTCCTCATCAGTCTCTATAGCTTCTACATCTTCTCAAAGCTAACCTACTTCCTTGAAGCTTGTGAACACTGTCTAGTTTGGCCTTCATATCGCCTAGCTGCTCTTTCCAAGAGCATTGATAATCTCCTTCTCTCATAATCAGTGTTCTTGGTGCTATTGATAGCTGCCAAGTTCTCAATAAGTCTCACAGCATCCTCTGATTCCTGGTGTTGAAGTTTCCTTTACTAGCTGTGTATAGTGCTATCTGGTAGGTTAGATCTAAACCTCTCAAGAAAGTGCTGAGTAGCTGCACTTCATTGAATCCATGGTGTGGACAATCTCTCCGATAGACTTGAAACGAACCCAACAAGGTTCCGAAAGGCTCGCAGGCTTCGCATGAATGTAGCAATCTTGCTTCTCAAGTCTTCTGCGCCTTATCAAAGAAATTAATCAAGAAAGCATTCTGATGTCATCCCAGGATGTGAGAGATCCTGGTGGTAGTTGTTAAGCCATTGCAAAGCTTCTCCGTAAAGAGAATACTTGAAAAGCTTGCAAAGCAGGTAGTCACCGACCCATTGGCTTTGATAGCAGATATTAGATCCTCGCACTTCTGATGGTCCATAGGATGCTCACGGATGCTCCACCGTAGGTGTCTGTCCTTCAAGTGTAGTATTGAGGCTTCACCTCATAATCATCCCTCCAGATGTCCGAGGATGGATTGCAGATCTGTTGGCATAGAATTGATCTGGACGGCTGTAGTCAGCCAGTGATCTGTTCTCGCTGGCTTCATCTACAGCTCGAGCAGCTGCAGCAGCTTCAGCTTCGGATCAGGGATTGCAGCCCCCGATCATTGATTTTGACCTACTGCAGATTACGCAGGTGACCTTCTTGGTCACGCAGGTTACCTTCGCCGCCTTGCCTGAGTTTCAGTGTCGCCACCATGTTTGGTGACTCGCATCGATCTCAGCGCTTTGTGGTATCGGTCGGGTCGGATAAAAGATGTTGGTACACGGGTTTTGAAAAGTATCGGTCGATGTGGATGAACGGATATCAACTGATGTCAGATGAATGAGATCGGTCGATGCTGATGAACGGTTATCAGCCGATGTCGATGAATGAGATCGACGATGCTGTCAACAGGTATCGGCCGGTGGTGTCTGAAACTCGGTAGACGGTTGTGAGGATATCGGTCGATGCACAAGCTGGTGTATCGATCAATGCGAACTAATCTGTTCATGGATTGAACGTTCCAAAGAAGCTGGATCAGTTGACAAAAGTTCCTTGTTCTTTTTGCTTCGGTTATGCTGGACATGCACCTGAAAAGAAAAGAAAAATTTTATCGCTGACAAGTAAGAAAAGAAAACCTGACTTAAATAAAATCTAATGGCGATCAAAGCCAGGGAACCAAATTCACACCGCCAATTTTAATGAATCAGATGCGGAGGAAAGCCAAGTTAACCCGACTTTCCTGAAGGTCCGGATTCTTCGCGACAGCCAACGCAAGTGACCAATAAATGCGAAAAAGATTTGTTAATATTTGAGACTGGACCTTAAGAAAGGCTGCCTACGCACTTTGGAGGATCAAGTCGGACGAAGTTCAGTTTAGAAAGAATTGAATAAGAGATCGAACCGCTCCGGCGGGTTCGATCTAGTATGAGCGCTTGTCATAGTAAACAGGGATGTCAAGATAATGCCTAGGTTTCTATGCGGAGGCTCAAGTAAAGAATTGTCCGATCCTTCCGAGGAGCGGAGATTTATGCAGCAGGAGGCGCCAGACGCTCTAGGCCTGGTTCGCCTAAGAAGCGCTGGTCATAGAAACGGGCATGTCGAAGATCATGCCTAGGTTTCTGCGCGGAGCTCTGAGTAAAAGTATAGTTAGATCCTTCCGAGAGAAACAGGGTCATGGAGAAGATAAAACTAACAAGAGGCGCCAGACGCTCTAAGTCCTGCCTCGCTGGCCTAACCGCCTAAGTTCTAAGTTCTCTAAGCTATCAGAGTTCTCTAAGTCTAGATTCTAGGATTTTCGGATCCCCTTCTTCTGCTCTTGCTCTCCTTATATACTCACTCCTAGGTCGGTTTGCCTTAGGATGATGGATCTCACTTTGGGCCCAAGTTTATCTCTTCAGGAAATATTCCGCTTGCCGATCTTCGTAATTGTCCTCGAAGTTTCGGTGACTTGATGTTTATCCGATGTTCGAAATCGGATAAACCGCCATAACCTGATTGGGCTTGAATTCTTGAAATCGTAAGTAAGTCCGTGGACTCGCCTTAAGTCGTTGAACGCTTTATACGATTTCTGAAAGACTATCTTTCAGAAAATAAACCGTGATAGCCTAAAGGATCGATGTTCGCTAATCGACCTTTGTTTTATGCGATATCTTCTACGCAAATCCAATCCTTCTAGTTTTGTCATAAAACATCGAGGACGCATTCCAATCGAAGTCGGCGATGTTTATTCCAGCCGGATCGCCCCAAACTCACGGCGATTGATCCAAACAAGTCAAGATGGGATCAGAGCTAACACGATGGGACCGAGACCAGGACGAGGGCCGCCGACCGGCGCCAGGCCGCCCGCGGACGGTGTCGCCGGCGCCAGGTCGCCGGCTGACGGAAAGCCGCCGGGCGCCACGCCGACGGGCCAGGTCGCTACGAAGGCCGGCGCCAGGTCAGGTGCCGCCAGGCCAGCCCGCGGACGGGTGCCGCTGTGCCAGGTCGGTGCCGCGGGCGCCAGGTCGCCACGGAAAGCCGCTGGCGCCAGTCCGCCCGCGCCACGGTGCCGCCGCAGGCCGCCCGCCACTGGCCGGCGCCAGGCCGGGCTGCCAGCGCCAGGCCGGCCTGCGTCACGCTGGCGCCAGGCTGAAGATCTCGGCGAGGGCTTCGATTTGATATCTTGATCGCTTTCTGGTTCCTCACGGTTTGAGAGAACGACTTCTCCGTTTCGAGGCAGATTCTTTGTGTTTGTGGTTTTGTGGCGATCGAATCTTGATGTCCTCGGGCGAAGGACCGATCTTCCGAGACTCGGCCCAAGACGCCAGAGTCTTCCTCGGGATCTCACAGAGAGTGGATATTCTAATTTGAGAAAATCTCGATAACTTCTTTTCAAATTATCCGAGACTTTTGTTTCAAGAAATACTTTCTAGAGACTTTCAGTCATTGATTCCGCCGAGACCGATTTTGACACCAACAGTTAGCCCCCAGCTCGTTAGAACCTTTGTGATGTTCTTGGCAGCCATAAGACATGTAAGGTAAGATAGCGAATTAATGTTTGAAAGGTCCGCTGAAAGTGGTAAGATTGGGCTGCGCCAAGGCTACCTACGCACTTTGTTGTAGGGATCAAGCCTTCAGAGTTCGCTTTGGAGTTTAAGACCCTTGTGATCTGTTTTCCGCAGACTTATATGGTCTGGTTATGTGTCATGAGAGACTTTCGAGCATGATGCTGTTGACGATTTGTTTTTCGATTATATATGAACTTCAGTTTTTCAAGTATGAGAAAGAGGGTGTGAGTTGTCGCCTCATTCCTAGTTCCCTGATGATCACCGCATCTATTGTTTGCATAAAGCCAGATTTTCCGCGGTTTACCGATTTATAAAAGTTCGTGAAACTAAGCTTAAGTGAAGAGACAAATTTTGATCTCGATACCATACTATGTCTGTGAGATGTCAAGATCCAGCGTGGCTGGGTTTAGGCAAGACCTAGGTTTACTCGACTGAGGCTTTGGCATGACAAATCGCTTTCGCTTTTGCCTGTTTGCATTTTAACCTGACTCGCACCGCTTAAAATCCGCTAATTGTTGTCGGCTTATATGATTTGTCTGCGCGAGTCGAAGCTACTTTACTTAAGAGCTAAACCAAAATTTGATTTCAGATAGCTATGTTTATCCTTGTCGGATGCAAGAGAGCCTACCCTCAAGGGCTGCTATTTGTCTGTTTAGACGCTAGAGTTCGCTTGTTGTGATCAGCAACAACGAAATGATGCCAGTTTAGAGGCATGTTACCGCTAGAGGTGTGTTTGTATGTTTTGAGTTCTGAGACGAGGATTTCGCCTCGAACGCTTTGAGGAAAAGAATGTCCTTCGAAGGCAATGACGCCTCGCAGTGCTGAAGGTCGAAGTTTCAGCCGCATTTCGTGGTTGAAATGTTCGCGGCTTTGAGATGTTTTGCTAATGTTCGCAGCCAGAAACTGTTGTTTCGCTTGGACGCAGGACCAAGGGGTCGCGTAAGTTTGACCCAGGGAGAAGCGTCTACATTCACAGTGCTTCGTGATGTGTGACTCCGGCTCTGGAGCTAGGTGTTTTGAGGTCTGGCATGGACCGGATCCTGGCTCTGAAGCGGTGCTTCTTATTTCTGGCCGCATTGAGGGTCTGATTCTTGTCCCTGAGGGCGAGGTTTTCTGATTCGAGCTGACCAAGCTTTTCAGCGCTTTGTTCCAGGTACTTGGAATGTTCGTCGAGCTTATCCTTCAAGTTTTGTATTTCCGAAGAGAGCTCTGGGTCGGCTGGAGCTCTTTCTCGAGCCCTGTGTAGTTCAGTGACTTGGTTCTGTAGACCGTCGAGTTGTCTTTGAAGTTCGGCTTCTCTCTGGGTAGCTTCAGGCATATTATTTTGCTCTTCCAGCGTCACCATCACTTAGTTGGATTACCCCCCTCCTTCTAGCGCCAAACTGTTAGGGGATTTTTGTGTAGGTCCTTTTTAAGTACTACAGAACGGAAGAAAAATTAAGGATTTCGTAAGAATTTGAGAGTGTTTAGAAAAAAGAACAGCAAAGAGAACTTGAAGAGGAGTTTTATTAGATCTAAGAGGCTGGAATTACAAGATATCGTGGTAAGAACCCTATTTCTACCCGCCTAGACCTAATTTCTAAGTCTTCAAGTTTATGTCCACGATCCCCGTTTTGTGGCTTTTCCTTGTCTTATATAGTCATCCTTGAGGCGGTTTAAGTCAGCCAGAGTAAGAGGAACTCTTCCATATTCGGAAATATGGAAGGTTCTCTTTATCGGAAGTTTTCCATTTACCCGGGGGAAGGGGTAGTTCCTTAGTTCTGAGTTCTGAGTTCCTGAGTTCCTTTCAGTGAGGACCCGAGTTCTCAGAAGGGACCCAAGGGTCTGGTCCTGCCTGAAGCCTGAGGAAAAGGTTACCTGAGTATTTTTCCCAACAGTTTTGAATGTTGCAAAATGCCCAGCGTGATGAGGAACCATGACAGTGATGTAGAATCCCTGAATCTCAAATTTGAAACACATCGCCGAAAACTCCATCGAGGAACGGTTCGTCCCAAAGTAGTGTTGTGCATCCCTCAAAACTTTCTTCTCATTACCAGTAAACTCAACTAGTTCTTTCTCAGCAGCCAGAAAATTGGCTATCTCAGCAAACCAAGGTAGATGGGAATATCTCTTCTTGATCGCAGCAACGTAGTGTTCCGGTTCTGCCAAAACAGTCTGAATCTATGGCATCCCGATCGTTCTCGCCATACAGACCAATCGCAGACGCGTTCTCGGGAGGCTGCCATCGAAAAGCAGTCTCTTTCACGATCTTCATTCCGGATAAATTATCTTCGACTCCATTCTCAATCCCCTTCTTATACTTGATCTCAGGATCGAACTCCTGGAGTAAAAGAATCCATCTTAATGACCGCTGCTTGGCATCTTTCTTGGTCAGCAAGTATCTTAAGGCGTGATCCGTGTGCACTATCATACTAGGTTGGAACTAAACTTCTCAAAGCGCGACAATGGCTAAGAGCTCCTTCTCAGTTGTGGCATCTCGACACTGAGCTTCGCCCATCGCCTTGCTCGCAGTAGATCACGGCAGCTTGTCCTTGAGATTTCCCAACACTGCTCCCACTGCGAAATCACTCGCGTCAGTCATGATCTCGAAAGAAAGATCCCAGTCTGGAGGTTGAACAATCGGGGCACTGATCAGAGCTCCTTTTATTGTGTGGAAAGCAGCCAAGCAATCGCTGTCAAACTCGAACTTGGTGTCCTTGCAGAGCAGCCTAGTGAGTGGTCTTGCGATCTTTGAGAAATCCTTGATGAACCTCCTATAGAATCCTGCGTGTCCCAATAGGCTTCTTATTCCCTTGATTGTGGGGTGGCTGCAAGCTCATCATCACCTCGATCTTTCCCTTGTCGACCTCGATCCCCTTCTCCGAGATCTTGTGTCCGAGAACAATCCCATCTTTTACCATGAACTGCACTTCTCCCAGTTCAGCACCAGATCTTTCTCCTCACATCGCTGCAGCACCGTGCACAATTTTTTCAAACAGACAGAAAAGGAGGTTCCATAGACACTAAAGTCATCCATAAAAACCTCCATTATGTCCTCAATTAGGCCAATATGTGTTTTTCAATTTTTTATGAACTTCAATTTTTTCGAAGTATGAGAAAGAGGTGTGAGTTGTCGCCTCATTCATAGTTCCCTGATGATCACCGTATCTATTGTTTGCATAAAGCCAGATTTTCCGCGTTTACCGATTTAAAAGTTCGTGAAACTAATAGCTTAAGTGAAGAGACAAATTTTGATCTCGTGATACCATACTATGTCCGTGAGATGTCAAGATCCAGCGGGCTGGGTTTAGGCAAGACCTAGGTTTACTCGACTGAGGCTTTGGCATGACAAATCGGCTTTGCCTCGTTTGCATTTTAACCTGACTCGCACCGCTTAAAATCCGCCAATTGTTGTCGGCTTATATGATTTGTCAGGCGTGAGTCGAAGCTCCTTTACTTAAGAGCTAACCAAAATTTGATTTCTTGTATAGCCCGCTATGTTTATCCTTGTTGATGCAAGAGAGCCTACCCTGAAGGGCTGCTATTTGTCCGCTTAGACGCTAGAGTTCGCTTGTTGTGATCAGCAACAACGACATGATGCCAGTTTAGAGGCATGTTACCGCTAGAGGTGTGTTTGTATGTTTTGAGGAAAAGAATGTCCTTCGAAGCGCTATGACGCCTCCAGTGCTGAAGGTCGAAGTTTCGTGCCACATTTCGGGTTGAAATGTTTGCGGCTTTGAGATGTTTTGCAATGTTCGCAGCCAGAAACTGTTGTTTCGGTTTGGACGCAGGACCAAGAGGTCGCGTAAGTTCGACCAGGAGAAGCGCTACATTCACAGTGCTTCGCGGAATTGTTGGCCTTCCGGCTTTGTTTGTATATATTAAGGATGACTCGTATAACTCTGGAGCCTTGTCACGCAGTGTTTCTTTTCATGCCGCGGTTTACTGGGTGTATAGAACTTAATCGATTGACGATGAGTTTAAATCTTCCGCTAACCATATGGTTGTTAGACTGAGTTTTGGTATGAAGAGTTTATCGATGATTTCGATTCTGGGTTATGCGACAAATTGCTTATGCATTAGTCACTTGGCGCTCTATGAACAAATCGCGGATTGTTGTTTTAGCCGCTATGATTGAGCGTGCTCGCAGTAGCTTTGATTGGCATGGAGGCTAGATTCAGCCTTATCGCCAAGGAAGTGGTTGGTAACGATCAGACCATGACCCTATAATTAAGGTCATGTTAGTACTACATTGTCCTTAATGGGGATGCCAATTCAGGTTTGGGCTTTACGAATGAAGGCCGAGGGCCAAATAGCGCTTGCCGATAGACATGCCAAGCATAGCAGAGTTTTCTGAGTTATGGCTGATGGCTTTTAGAAACGATCTTCCACTTTAGGTCTTAGTTATAATGCATGAATGGCTCAGATAAATTTTTTTGTTGCATGAAAATCGCTTCATTTTATCCGGGGAAAAGTTTAGGGATCGACGCAGGACACGTGCGGTTCGCCATGCGGATTATTTCCTGCTCGGACGAACCGCAGGAGTGAAAGCAGGAGCCAGAAACCTGGAGCAAAACTGTCTATGACAGTTACCATTGACCCATTATGTTTATTTTACTAAAGTTGCTTTATATGAATTGACTCGCCATACAGAGGATTTTTCGTAAAAGTGATGTAAAAGGGTTTTCGCAAAGGTAACCGGAGAGTGTTTCTCACAAATTACTTGGCGATATTCGCACCACGGATTATGTTTTCCTCATTCACTTTTGCGCATCGCGAATCGCTTTGCATGAGACCGATCATGTTTTTTCCATAGGCTGTTTTGTTTTAAAATGTTCTTGTTATATGAAAGTAATGGATGACCGGTTTCATGGAGATAGAAAATCAAAGATTGTTAAAGTAGCGATGTTTCCGCTGATTACACGGGAGATGTTTCCGCTTATGATTTCGACCTTTGACGAAAGCTGCTTCAACTACTCATGGAGTTTTACCGGTTATTTCGCTATTTTCGTAGTTCACCATCGCTATTAGTCTGACGCTGGTACACGCTTCTAGTCGCGAAGTTTGCTAATTTGAGACGACGTGAGTTTTCAAGACTATGTTTGTAACGGTTGGCTATGCCGCTTAGCGCCTTTAGATCTAATCTTATTGCTGCAAGAGTTTGCTTTGTCAAAAGCGTTGTCTTGATGCTGAAGCAAAAGTTTTCAAGATGGGATTATATCGCATCTACTTTCCTTTCTTTTACAAAGAAAACGGTTAGCTCTTCAAGGCTTGTGTACGCTTTTTTTTTTTTAGAAGGGATGAGTATGCTTTGACAACGCGGGCGATCGTGGTCTTGGTTTTTCGAGACTAGATCAGTTTGCATGTTCTGCCTTAGTCTCATCGATCGCTCAAGGCTGCCTCTTGCCCGCCTCTTTGTTTCGCGGACTTTAACGGTTCATCGCCAAAGGACTTTGAAAAGTTTGATACCTAACGAGAATCGGTTTTGATGAAATTCTGACGAATATCGGAGCGAAGAGAGATATGAACGCCAAGTTCCTGTTCTCGCTTCTTCAGATGCTGGTTAAATTGACAATGTGTCCAAGGAACATTACAGAATCGCTGAAACAAAGGGAGGAGAAGTAGCGATAACTCAAGAAGGCTAAGGTGGGTGCTTTAGACAAATGGAGACATTGGGCAAGACGCCACTGAAAGAGGCTCTTAGCCGCCGGCTATGAGCGAACTGGTTAGGTCCTTATAGTTTCATATGATCTTGTATGACTTTACTTAATGGTAAAAATATCCGAGCTTGATTTTAAAATATGAACTTTGTTAAACAATCGAGAAGGCTTGCGGAAGAATCGCCGTGGTTTCTCAACAACCAACATGGGTTTAAGGGACCAAGATGTTGCCGCTGTCTCGAGATCACGAGACAACTGCACGGATGGGCGCCAGACCCTACGCTGGCGCCAGACGGAAACAACGGCCTGCCGGGCGCCAGAAGAGGACGAGTCGCCGCCGCCGGGCGCCGTATCGGTCTGCGCCGTGCCAGGCGCCGGGCGTGGTCGGTTCGCCGGGCGCAGGTCGGTTCGGCGCCGCTGCCGCCGTCGCGGTCCCGGCCGATGCTGCTGTTGCTCGCCTTCGCCGATCCCCGGGCTCACGGACTCAAAGATCGAGTTACAAAACTCAGGCAAAGATGCATGGTACTGAGACAGGACCGGCTCATTCTATGACGGGACAGAGATCCTTCTCATGGGCCAGGTGGTCGACAGCGACATTGTTTTCAGAAAATCTCAACGAAGTCCGATTGAGACGAAACGAAACCATCTTGACCTAGACTCAAAGGAGAGCAAAGTGAGGTTTCCACAGGCGAGGTGGCCATGGGCGAGGTGACCTTGGTGATGGTTGTTCTCGTCCACGGGCGAGGTGGCCGAGAGTGATTTTGTTCCTTCAGAAAATCTCAACGGAAACTCCGATTGAGACGAAACGAAAGCCACTTTGATCTAGACTCAAAGGATAACGAAGGTGAGTTCACCCTGTGGCGAGGTAGCCATGTCGGAGGGTGAGGTGACTCGGTAATGTTTGTCCTGCCCACGGCGAGGTGGCCGACAGTGACTTTGTTCTTTCAGAAATCTCAACGGAAACTCCGATTGAGATGAAACGACAGCCATTTTGACCTAGACACAAAGGAGAACAAAGTGGGCTCTTACTAAGGCGGACTGGGAAGACTGATCTTACCCTATGGCAAGTCGTCCTAGTAAGATCAAGCCCACCTCCTTTCGCTTTCCCGCTTGTTCCTCGAGTTGTTTGTAAGAAGTATGGCAGTGGGAATCGGTGAACCGATTTGCCGCGGCTTCTGTTCCGCAGTAATATAGGGTTTCCCAAGGTTTCGAGGAGTGTATGTTTTGTTTTTCCGAGATTCTCGAAAGAAACGCTTTTGTAGAAACCTTGCTCGCTATGCATTTCTAACTTGGTAACAAGACTAATTTTGGGGTTTGATAGATTTTATCGCTGTTCTTTCTGTTTAGATAGAGAAATCATGGAGCTCGCTTTTGTGCTCTTCCTGTGGCGGGCCGCCGCTAGGTTTTTGATTTGCTCGAGCACCATGGCGCTTAAGCGCTACCGAGGAGCAGTCGCTGCTGGAGTTGTTTTACCATCGCTGACGAAACTGCAAGTTTTTCTTTCATATTTCCGACATCGGTTCGACTGCTTTCGTCAGATGAGTAAGAGTAATCCGCCCCTCCTTCTATCGCCAAACTGTGGAACCGAAATTCACACTCGTCGATTTTAATGAATAATAATGGAGGAAAGCAACGAAACCCTACTTTCCTGAAGGTCCGGATTCGCGACAGCCAACGACAAGTGACCAATAAATGCGGAAAAGGTTTTGTTAAGATTTGGGACTGACCTTAAGAAAGGCTGCCTACGCACTTTTCGAGGATCAAGTCGGACGAGTTCAGTTTAGAAAGAGTTGAACAAGAGATCGAACCGCCTGCGGGTTCGCTCTAGTATGAGCGCTTGTCATAGAAACAGGCATGTCAAGAGAACGCCTAGGGATTCTGTGGGAACCAAATTCACACCGCCAATTTTAATGAATAAGATTGGCGGAGGAAAGCCAAGTTAACCCGACTTTCCTGAAGGTCCGGATTCTTCGCTACAGCCAACGACAAGTGACCGAATAAATGCGAAAATATTTGTTAAGATTTGAGACTGACCTTAAGAAAGGCTGCCTACGCACTCTTCGAGGATCAAGTCGGACGAGTTCAGTTAGAAAGAATTGAACAAGAGATCGAACCGCCCGGTTCGCCTAGTATGAGCTTTTGTCATAGAAACAGGTATGTCGGAAGATAACGCTTCTGTGGTTTCTCGGCGCGGAGCTCTTAAGTAAAGAATTGTCCGATCCTTCCAGAGGAGCGAGATTAGCAGCAGGAGACGCCAGACGCTCTAGGCCTGGTTCGCCTAATATGAGCGCTGGTCATAGAAGGGCATGTCAAGATAATGCCTGGGTTTCTATGCGGAGCTCTGAGTAAAAGTATAGTTAGATCCTTCCGAGAGGAAGGTGGGTCTGCGGAGAAGATAAAACTAGAACAAGAGGCGCCAGACGCTCTGAGTCCTGCCTCGCTGGCCTAACCGCCTAAGTTCTAAGTTCTCTAAGCTAGCAGGATGCTCTAAGTCTCCAATCTAGATTTTCGATCCCCTCTTCTGCCCTTGCTCTCCTTATATATCCACTCCAAGGTCGGTTTGCCTTGATGATGGACCTCGCTTTGGGCCCAAGCTTATCTCTTCAGAAGTATTCCATTTCACGATCTTTGTAATTATCCTCGAAGTTTTCGTGACTTGATGTTTATCCGATGTTCGAGATATCGGACAAACCGTCATAGCCTGATTGGGCCTGAATTCCTAAATTCGTAAGTTAGTCCGTGGACTTGTCTTAAGTCGCTAAACGCTTTATAATGATTTCTGAAAGATTATCTTTCAGAAATAAACCAGATAACCTAAAGGATCGATGTTCGCTAATCGACCTTGTTTTATACGATATCTTCTACAGAAATCCAACCTTCATTTTATCCGGGAAAAGTTTAGGATCGACGCAGGACTTAAAGCGGTTCGTCATGTTGATTATTTCCTGCTCGACGAACCGCAGGGAGTGAAAGCAGAGCCAGAAACCTGTGGAGCAAAACTGTCTATGACAGTTACTCATTGACCCATTATGTTTATTTTAATTTAAAGTTGCTTTATATGAATTGACTCGCCATACAGAGGATTTTTCGTGAAAGTGATGTAAAAGGGTTTTCAAAGGTAACCGGAGAGTGTTTCTCACAAATTACTTCATGATATTCGCACCACGGATTATGTTTCCTCATTCACTTTTATGCATCTAAATCGCTTTGCATGAGACCGATCATGTTTTTCCATAGGCTGTTTTGTTTTAAAATGTTCTTGTTATACTAAAGTAATGGATGACCGGTTTCATGGAGATAGAAAATCACAGATTGTTAAAGTAGCGATGTTTCCGCGGATTACACGGAGATGTTTCCGCTATGATTTTGACCTTTGACGAAAAGATGCTTCAACTACTCATGGAGTTTTACCGGGTTATTTCGCTATTTTCGTAGTTCACCATCGGCTATTAGTCTGACGCTGGTACACGCTTCTAGTCGCGAAGCTTGCACGAGAGACGAGAGTTTTCAAGACTATGTTTGTAACTTGGCTATGCCGCTACGCCTTTTATCTAATCTTATTGCTGCAAGAGTTTGCTTTGTCAAAAGCGTTGTCTTGATGCTGAAGCAAAAGTTTTCGAAGATGGGATTATATCGCATCTACTTTCTTTTACAAAGAAAACGGGTTAGCCGCTCTTCCGGCTGGGCTTGTGTACGCTTTTTATTTTTTGAAGCTGGATGAGTATGCTTTGACAACGCGGGCGATCGTGGTCTTGGTTTTCGAGACTAGATCAGTTTGCATGTTCTGCCTTAGTCTCATCGATCGCTCAAGGCTGCCTTTGCCCGCCTCTTTGTTTCGCGGACTTTTAACGGTTCATCGCCAAAGGACTTTGAAAAGTTTGATACCGAACGAGAATCGGTTTTTTGATGAAATTCTGACGAGAATATCGGAGCGAAAGAGAGATATGAACGCCAAGTTCCTGTTCTCGCTTCTTCAGACTCGCTGGTTAAATTGACAATGTGTCCGAAGGAACATTACAGAATCGCTGAAACAAAGGGAGGAGAAGTAGGCGATAACTCAAGAAGGCTAAGGTGGGTGCTTTAGACAAATGGAGACATTGGGCAAGACGCCACTCGAAAGTGAGGCTCTTAGCTCGTCAGGCTATGAGCGAACTGGTTAGGTCCTTATAGTTTCATATGATCTTGTATGACTTTACGAATGGTAAAAATATTGCCGAGCTTGATTTTAATATATGAACTTTGTAAAACAATCGAGAAGGCTTTGCGGAGGAATCGCCGTTTCTAACAACCAACATGGGTTTAAGGGACCAAGATGTTGCCGCTGCCCGAGATCACGGTGACAACTGCACGGATGGCGCCAGACCCGACCGGGCGCCAGACGGGAAACAACGGGCCTGCCGCCGGCGCCAGACGGAAGAGGACGAGCCTGCCGCCGGCGCCCGGCGCGGCATGGTCGGTCTGCCGCCGGTGCCAGGCGCGGCGTGGTCGGTCTCGCCGCGTGGTCGTCTGCTGGCGCCAGCTCGCCGGTCGGTCCCGCCCCGATGCTGCTGTTGCTCGCCGCCGATCCCCGGGGCTCATGGACTCAAAGATTGAGTTACAAAAACTCAGGCAAAGATGCATGGTGCTGAGACAGGACCGGGCTCATTCTATGACGGGACAGAGAGATCCTTCTCATGGGCCAGGTGGTCGAGACAGCTTACATTGTTTTCAGAAAATCTCAACGGAAGCCCGATTGAGACGAAACGAAACCATCTTGACCTAGACTCAAAGGAGAGCAAAGTGAGGTTTCCACAGGCGAGGTGGCCATGGGCGAGGTGACCTTGGTGATGGTTGTTCTCGTCCACGGGCGAGGTGTCCGGGAGAGTGATTTTGTTCCCTTCGTAAAATCTCAACGGAAACTCGGATTGAGACGAAACGAAAGCCACTATGATCTATACTCAAAGGATAACGAAGGTGAGTTCACCCTGTGGCGAGGTAGCCATGTCGGAGGGTGAGGTGACTCGGTAATGTTTGTCCTTGCCCACAGCGAGGTGGCCGGGACAGTGACTTTGTTCTCTTCGTAAAATCTCAACGGAAACTCCGATTGAGATGAAACGACAGCCATTTTGACCTAGACACAAAGGAGAACAAAGTGGGCTCTTAATAAGGCGGACTGGGAAGACTGATCTTACCCTATGGCAAGTCGTCCTAGTAAGATCAAGCTCCGACCTCCTTTCGTTTTCCCGTTTGTTCCTCGAGAGTTGTTTGTAAGAAGTATGGCAGTGGGAATCGGTGAACCGATTTGCCGTGCTTCTGTTCCGCGAGTAATATAAGGTTTCCCCAAGGTTTCAAGGAGTGTATGTTTTGTTTTTCCGAGAGATTCTCGAAAGAAACGTTTTTTGTAGAAACCTTGCTCGCTATGCATCTTAACTTGGTAACAAGACTAATTTTGGGGTTTGATAGATTTTATCGCTGCCCTTCTGTTTAGATAGAGAAATTGCGAGCTCGTTTTTGTGCTCTTCCTGTGGCGGAAGCCGGCTAGGTTTTTGATTTGCTTGAGCACCATGGCGCTTGGCGTAAGCTGCTATCGAGGAGCAGTCGCTGCTGGAGTTGTTTTACCATCGCGACGCAAACCGCAAGTTTTCTTTCATATTTCCGACATCGGTTCGACTGCGGCGTCGTGATGAGTAAGAGTAATCCGTCCCTCCTTCTATCGCCAAACTGTGGGAACTAAATTCACACTGACGATTTTAATGAATAATAATGGAGGAAAGCAACGAAAACCCTACTTTCCTGAAGGTCCGGATTCTACAGCCAACGACAAGTGACCGAATAAATGCGAAAAGGTTTTGTTAAGATTTGGGACTGACCTTAAGAAAGGCTGCCTACGCACTTTTCGAGGATCAAGTCGGACGAAGTTCAGTTTGAAAGAGTTGAATAAGAGATCGAACCGCCTGGGCGGTTCGCCTAGTATGAGCGCTTGTCATAGAAACAGGTATGTCAAGAGAACGCCTGGATTCTGTGGGAACCAAATTCACACCGCCAATTTTAATGAATAAGATTGCGGAGGAAAGCTGTTAACCCGACTTTCCTGAAGGTCCGGATTCTGCCAGCCAACGACAAGTGACCAATAAATGAAAAATATTTGTTAAGATTTGAGACTGACCTTAAGAAAGGCTGCCTACGCACTCTTCGAGGATCAAGTCGGACGAGTTCAGTTAGAAAGAATTGAACAAGAGATCGAACCGCCTCTGGCGGTTCTCTAGTATGAGCTTTGTCATAACAGCATGTCAAGATAACGCCTGTGGTTTCGCGCGGAGCTCTTGGCAAAGAATTGTCCGATCCTTCCGAGAGGAGCCGGAGATTAGCGAGCAGGAGACGGCCAGACGCTCTAGGCCTGGTTCGCCTAATATGAGCTGGTCATAGAAGGGCATGTCGTAAGATAATGCCTAGGTTTCTGCGCGGAGCTCGAGTAAAAGTATAGTTAGATCCTTCCGAGGAAGGTGGGTCTCATGGAGAAGATAAAACAGAACAAGAGGCGCCAGACGCTCTGAGTCCTGCCTCGCTGGCCTAACCGCCTAAGTTCTAAGTTCTCTAAGCTAGCAGGATGCTCTAAGTCTCCAATCTAGGATTTTCGGATCCCCTTCTTCTGCCCTTGCTCTCCTTATATATCCACTCAAGGTCGGTTTGCCTTAGGATGATGGACCTCGCCTTTGGGCCCAAGCTTATCTCTTCAGGAAGTATTCCATTTCCACGATCTTTGTAATTATCCTCGAAGTTTTCGGTGACTTGATGTTTATCCGATGTTCGAGATATCGACAAACCGCCATAGCCTGATTGGGCCTGAATTCCTAAATTCGTAAGTTAGTCCGTGGACTTGTCTTAAGTCGCTAAACGCTTTATACGATTTCTGAAGACTATCTCTCAGAAATAAACCAGATAACCTAAAGGATCGATGTTCGCTAATCGACCTTGTTTTATACGATATCTTCTAACGAAATCCAATCCTTCTAGTTTTTGTCGAAAACATCGAGGACGCATTCCAATCGAAGTCGTAGGATGTTTATTCCAGAGCGGATCGCCCCAAACTCATGATGATTGATCCAAACAAGCCAAGATGGGATCAGACCGAACACGATGGGACCGAGACCAGGACGAGGGCCGCCGACCGGGCGCCAAGTGGGCCGCCAGCCAGCCAGCCTGCTGACGGTGCCGCGGGCGCCAGGCCGGAGGCCGCCGGGCCAGGGCGCCGCCAGTGGGCCGCAGGCGTCACGGCCAGCCCGGGCGACGGTGCCGCGGGCGCCAGGCCGCCTGCCACGGTACCGCCGGCGCCAGGTCGGGTCCGGGCCGTGGCCAGCCCGCTGCGGATGCCGGGCGCCAGGCCGCCCGTTCACGGATGCGCGCCAGGCCGAAGGGTCGCCGGGCCGGTGCCCGGCGCCAGCCGCCCGCGGACGGGTGCCGCCGCCATCGGTGCCGCCGGCGCCAGTCCAGCCTGCGTGACGGCCGCCGGTGCCAGGGCCGGTGCCGCCAGCGCCAGGCTGAAGATCTCGGCGAGGGCTTCATTTGATATCTTGATCGCTTTCTGGTTCCTCACGGTTTGAGAGAACGACCTCTTCGTCTCGGGCAGATTCTTTTGTGTTTAGGTTTTTGTGGTGATCGATCTGATGTCCTGGGCGAGCGGACGATCTTTCCGGGACTCGCCCCAAGACCAGAGTCTTCCCGATTCACAGAGAGTGGATATTCTAATTTGAGAAAATCTCGATAACTTCTTTTCAAATTATTCGAGACTTTTGTTTCAAGAAATACTTTCTAGAGACTTTCAGTCATTGATTCCGGCCGTGGACCGATTTTGACACCAACAGTTTCTATGTGAGCTCTGAAGTAAAGAATTGTCCGATCCTTCCGAGAGGAGCGGAGATTTGCAGCAGGAGGCGGCCAGACGCTCTAGGCCTGCCTTGCTAGTCTAACCGCCTATATTCTAAGTTCTATCAGCTAACAGAGCTCTAGGTCTCCAATCTAGGATTTTGGATTCTCTTCTCCTCGCTTTGCTCTCCTTATATACCCACTCCTAGGTCGGTTTGCCTTAGGATGATGGACTCCTTTGGGCCCAAGTTTATCTCTTCAGAAGTATTCCATTTTCACGATCATTGTAATTATCCTCGAAGTTTTCCCTATTTTTCGGTGATTTGATGTTTATCCGATGTTCAGGAAATCGGATAAACCGCCATAGCCTGATTGGGCCTGAATTCTTAAAATCGTAGTAGTTGGACGTGTGCCGCCGCCAGGCCGGTGCCGCTGGCGCCAGGTCGCTCGCGACGCCGGCCGCCGCGCTGTGGTCGGGTGCCGCCGTGCTAAACCGCTCGCTGCGGACGGCTGCCGGGCGCCAGGCCGCTCGCGGATGCGTGCCGCCGGCGCCAGGTCGCTCGCTGGACGCTGCGGCCGCCGCCAGCGCCAGGCTTGTCCGCCGTCGCCAGGCCGGGTTCGCTACCGCCAGGGGTTCTGTCACCGCGGGTTTTCTTGCCTGATCTTTCCCCGCTAGTCGCTCGTATGGAAATCTTTGAGTTCGGAAGGATCTTTAGTCGAGATTTCGGTGATAACCGCTTTCAACCTCACCGTGAGTGGATATTCTAATTTGAGAAAATCTCGGATAACTTCTTTTCAAATTATCCAGACTTTTGTTTTAAGAAATACTTTCCAGAGACTTTCAGTCATTGATTCCGTCAACCGCATTTTGACCACAGAGGGTTTCTCCCACTTAGTTGAACCGCATTGCACCCTTTGGGTTTTATCTGCTCTTCCAGTGGGTAGTACCTTGCTGTCTCTTCACGCCATTCAAGCAGTCTGAGCAATCTGAATGTCCATTTGTCTCACGGGATAGAGACAGTTGTCGCATTCTTAGTGCTTTAGGTCATTGATTATATGGTTCATTCTGGTATTTATGTCGTCGTGACTGATATCTTGCATATTTACATGTTTTTAGCATCCATATCTCATGCATTTTGATCATATAAGTTAGGCATTAGGCATCTTTAGGTCCATTTTGCATTCATTTGTCCTTATCAGGTGTTGGAGTATGCTTTGGTGTGATTTGAGGTGTTTGAAGCCTTATGGCCCAAAATGAGGTGAAGAATCAAGTTTGGCCATGGAAAGAGAAGTCAATCCATGATCTGGTCAAGACAGAGATGAGCATGGACAGAGGCCTTAGAGATGTCTTCTGCGGCTAAGATTTTGTGGAGACACAGAAAATTGAGTTAGCTTTCCAATGGAAGTGGTTTCAAGTCATTTGGAGCTGTATTGGAGGAGTTGGTGATCAGTTCACTGAAGCATATCGCTGGCGGGTAGATCAGTCCGGGTTCGGTGCAGCCGGTCGGGAAAAGAGCAGCTGGATGAGAGTGGTCCGGGATGACTAAGCCTGGGAGAGGTACCCGGTCGGTTAAGAGGTGCTGGACGAGACCCGGCTTGCTGCACCCGGTCGGACTGGACGCCAGCAGAACGGATGGCCGGGTAGGAGTGGACTGGTTTGATGACCCGGTCCGAGAAAGCTGAGCTGGAGAGAGTGGACCGGTAGGGCAGTCCGGCTTGCTGCACCCGGTCGGATTGATGATGGCCAGGACACGGACGGTCCGGGATGTCAGGACCGGGATGGACCATTGGTTTACCCCTGACCGAGTTGTCATGCCTTCTTCCTATTGGTTGAGACTCATTTGACTCCAAGGACTTTTTAGTAATTTTTCATGATGTATCTAGGTTTTTGATATACCATGGATTTTACCCAAGATTTACCTATGTGTATATAAGTATTTTTACTACTATTATCTATGTTTTGGAGTCTATTAGGTATGTTTTCAGGTTCATAAGCATTTTGGAGATGTTTTGGTGCCTTTTGGAGCTTAAAGAAGAGTTCACCCGCGATCAAGACCAGAGGTCATTAATTCAGAGTTACACATCGATCGATGCACACTATGTGCTATCGACGACACATTAGCCGAAGGACGATACATCGAGACCATAATCGATCGATGTACACTGTGATATCGATTGATACCGAGTATGCAGAAAGACAAGTTGACCTGGTCAACTTGAAGCCTAAGACATCACATTTTACAAGATTGCCCCCGACGAGTACGTAACTGAACGAAGTATACA
>JAEACV010000818.1:0-26303 GCA_016432835.1 Brassica nigra | reverse complement strand
GGTTCTTACAAAAGCTGAAATTTCAGAAAATCTATTTGAAAATTACAATTAACTAAAAGAGATTCAAAACAATTTGTAGAATTTTTGAAGAAGTTAGAAGTTCCTTAGAGAGAGAGAGAACGTTAAATTATCAGGATTTGGAAATTTTGAATTAAAAACAAAAAGAACGTCCTGGTAGAAATCCTAAAACAGGAGAAATTGTTACTATTACTGCTAGACGAGTAGTTACTTTTAAATCTGGTCAAAACTTAAAACAGCATTCAAAATTATCTAATAAAAAAATGATAAATTTTATTTGATAAAGTTATTTAAATTTTTTAAAGAAATAAACTATGGAACTTTCTAAATTTTATTTTAATTTACCGAAATCACTTATATCTTTTATCCTTGTTCTGTTCGAAGCAAACTCGTTTAATGCTTGTTAATGGACAAACTGGTATGATATCTCATAAATATTTTTTTTAATATTATTGACGAAGTTTATCCTGGTGATTTAATTGTATTAAATGATACCTGTTATTCCAGCTCGATGTTTTGGACACAAAAAGGGAGGTAAAGTAGAATTTTAGTTGAACGAATATTAGACGATAATAAGATGTTAGTTACTATTAAAAATAGCAAAAAAATATTAAAATTGAACAAATATTTTTGAAAAACAATCAAATAAAAGTTCGATTATTGAATAATAAATTCTTTTTTAAGATTTTACTCATAGTACAAGTTATTCGTCTCTTGATGTCATCAATTGCTTTGGAGAAATTCCATTACCTCCTATATTAAAAGATCTGTAAATAATGTAGATATCGAATCATATCAAACAGTATATAAAAATAAGATAGGTTCTATTGCTTCTCCTACTGCTGGATTACATTTTGATTATTATTTATTAGATGATCTGAATAAGAAAGGTATAGATATAGAATATATAACACTTCATATAGGATCTGGTACATTTCAACCTGTTAGAACATTTAAAATACAAGATCATATTATGCATTCTGAAGTGGTAGAAGTGTCTTCTGTCTCTAATCAAAAATTCAATCTTGTAAAAAGGTGGACGCATTATTGCTGTAGGAACTAGTACAATGCGTGCTTTAGAAAGCGATATATTTCATCTTCATGGAATGATCAAAAACATTTTCAGGAGATACTAATATTTTATATATCCTGGTTATAAACATAATGTAGTTGATGCTTTAATTACAAATTTCATTTTCCTAAATCTACATTAATGATGTTAGTATCCCTTTTTAGGTTATAAAAATACAATAAATGCATATCATGAAGCTATAGAAAGAAAGTATCGTTTTTTAGTTATGGAGACGCAATGTATATCACGTATAATTCATTAGCTCCATATGAAAAATTTTTGATTAAAGCATTGTATAATATTCTGGAGAAATAATGAACTTTCAAGTTTGTCATGAAGATGGAAACGCTAGATGTTGTGTATTTACTTTTAAAAAAGAAAATAGAAACACCTATTTTTATGCCAGTTGGTACTTATGGTACAGTAAAAGTCTTACTAAGGAAGAAATTAAACAGACGGGTAGTAAAATTATTTTAGCAAATGCTTTCATTTGAGTTTACGTCCTGGTCAAGAAATAATAAAATCACATGGTGGTTTACATAGTTTTATGAATTGGTCAGGTCCCATTCTTACTGATTCAGGTGGATTTCAAATATTTAGTCTTTCAAAGTTTTCTAAAATTAATGAAAATGGAGTTTATTTCAGAATCATTTTAATGGTAAAAATTTCTTTAAATCCAGAAATATCTATGAAAATTCAAACAGATTTAGGATCTAATATAGTTATGATTTTTGATGAATGCATTGCATTTAATAATAGTTGAATGATACAAAAATTCTATGGAAAGATCCTTACGTTGGGCAGAAAATAGTCGTTTCTATTTTGATTTATATAAAAATAAAGTTTATTGTTTGGAATTATACATGGAGGAGTGCATCGATCTTTACGTGACATTCTTAAAGAATTGATAAAATAGGATTTGATGGGTATGCATTAGGAGGTTTAGCAGTCGGTGAATCAAAGGAAATGTATTCATTGTTAAAATATTTTGTCCTAAAATGCCGAAAATAAACCAAGATATTTAATGGGAGTGGGAAACCAGAAGATTTAGTTGAAGGTGTAAGTCGAGAATAGATATGTTTGATTGTGTTATTCCCACTAGAAATGCTAGGAATGGACATTTATTTGTTACAAATGGTATAATTAAAATTAGAAACAAAGATATAAAGAAGATTTATCTAAATTAGATGAAACTTGTACTTGTTATACATGTAAACTACACTAGATCTTATTTACATCATCTAGATTCTTGTAATGAAATATTAGGAGCTCGTTTAAATACAATACATAATTTACATTATTATCAAACTTTGATGTGTAACATAAGAAATGCAATTAAACTTAATAAATTTAAAGATTTTATATTTAATTTTATAATCAAAAAACATTTTATAAAATAGAAAAGGAAAGTTTAAATGAGCTTTTATACAAAACGCTAATGCAGTTATAAATGATTCATCAGAAGGTAATTCATATTCTTTAATTTTATGTTAATAATATTTTGTTAATTTTTACTTTATGCTCTTTCGCCCTCAACAAAAGAAAGATAAAGAACATAAAATATTATAAATTCTCTTGTTCAAGGAGACGAAGTGATTACTACTAGTGGATTATTAGGTAAAATAAGTAAAATCACAAGCAATGGATATGTTTTCTTTGTTAAATGAAACAACAGAAGTTTTATAAAACGTGATTTTATAGCATCATCTCTACCTAAAGGAACCTTAAAATCTTTGTAAAATTTTAATATGTGTTCTAATAAATAATACTTATTACATTTTGTACATTATTTAATATAAATAAGAAAATTTGTTATTTTGATAAAATTTTCATTAATTTATTTAATAAAATTAGTCTATTTTTCTAATTTCTAAATTAGAGTCATATATTTTAATGTTATCAAAAATTATTTATAGGTATTTCTAGTTCTTTTTATTTGTAATTTCTTTATATTTTTCGAAAATAAATTATTTGTAATAAAATCAAATTTTAATATGATCAAATAGTTTTATTTCTTCTACTTGTTTTATTAATTTAGTGTTAACGTCTCCAGAAATGTTTTCAGTTTGTTTATCTAAAATGAGCTATTCTTTTATAGATAATATAATTGACTTTGAATCATTTAATTTCTGAAAGAACGATAAAGCTTGTATTCTTTTTCAATATCTATTAGTTGTGTTAGTTGACATGATAATACTGATTTAATGATATTAATGTTATATTTCTTCTCTTTGTACCAATATAATAATCTAACCATAAAAATTAATTATACTATCATATACAGTTGAATATTTAATAGATTCTTTATTATATAAAGAAATACTTTTAATTAAATCATGTAAATCTAATAAAATATTATTTTCGGTAATAATACGAAATATTCCTATAGTCAAACGTTTCAGTCCAAAGGGATCTTTATTTGAAGTTGAATATTTCCAATAAAACATTCTGATAATGTATCTATTTTATCAGCAATAGATAATGAACAACCTATAAGGGTACATGGTAATTTATCATTTGAAAAGATGGTAAATATTGTTCTTCAAGAGCAATTGCGATATCTTTTTCCTTGTCTGCTAAAGCATAGTACATACCTACTGTACCTTGTAATTCTGGAAATTCACATACCATATTAGTAACTAAGTCACACTTTGATAAAAGTGCTGCTCTGTTAGAGTCTTTTGATTAAAATTACTATATTTAGAAATCCAGTTTACAAGCAACTGTATTCTGAATTGTTTTTCATATAATGATCCTAAACCATCTTGAAATAAAACATTTCTTAAAGACATAAGATAATTTTCCAGTTTTGTTGTTCTGTCTTTATGGAAAAATGCAGCGTCTGAAAGTCTTGCATACATAACTCTTTCATAACCCAAAATAATGTTTTTGAATCTTTTGAATTAATGTTACAAATAAAAATAAAATATGGAAGTAAATTATTTTCTATATCATATATTGGAAAACATTTTGTTGTTTTCTATAGTATATATTAATATTTTTGGTATATTAAGGAATATTTTTCAAAACTGGCTAAATATGCTATAGGTGATTCTACTAAATTAGTGATTTCTTCAAGTAATTCGGTACGATATTTTATAAAACCATTGATTTTTGCTATAAAATTAATATTTTCAATAATATTTTTCTAGTTTCATAATTAGCGATAATATTATTCTTCTTAAACAGAATTGATGGATATTCTTGTGCACTATCAATTTTATTCGTTTTCTCTATAACAAGATGATTTTGGAGTAAATTATTAGAACGAATATTAAAGACTCTTCCTTTAATAATTTGATTATCTAACAACATTACAATATTTCGAATAGGTCTGAGAATTTTGATTAGTAAATTCCCATCGCATAGACTTTGGTATAGAAATTTTTAATGCTGTTTCAATTATTTCGGAAGTAAAATTTCGATTTTTCTCTTTTGTATTTTTAAATACCAACCATTCACCTTTTTATTTTTAAACAACTGGCTTCATTTATATTAATACCACAGTGTTTTGCCCAATTATTAGCAATATTTGTTGGTCTTCCATTTTATCATAAGAATCAAGTATAGATGGACCTTTTTATTAATATTAAATGTTTTATCACTTGTATCAATATCTAAAATTGTTAATGCAAGTCTTCTGGTGTAAAAATATTTAATTTTTATATGAAAATTGTAATATTTTAGATCTTTTAACATTTTCAAAAACATGAGGATATTTTATGAAGAAATCTAGATGGAAGCTCTTCTGTTCCAATTTCAATTAATAATGTTTGTTCTTTCATTTTCTCTCTTTTTCTTGATAAAAGGAAAATTTAGTTTTCTTGATTTTAAATATTCTTTGCAATTTTGAGGTTAATTTTCTAATCCGTAAAATGTAACTTTGACGTTCACTAGAAGAGATAAATTTTCTTGAATCTAATAAATTAAATATATGATTTGCTTGTAATATCTTTTCGTATGATACTAATAATAGTGGTTTTTAAATTCATTAACCTTTTGCTTCTAATTCATATTCTTAAACAATCAAATAAAAATTAATATCAGAATATTGAAAATTATATTGTGATTGTTCTATTTCATTTTCTTTGAATATGTCACCATAAGTTATTTTTATGTTCTCATTTTGTTGTAAATAAGATCATATACATTTGATTTATTTTGTATATGCATAGAAATTCTTTCTAAACCATATGTTATTTCTACAGTAACAGGATTACATTCTAATCCTCCTACTTGTTGAAAATAGGTAAATTGAGTAATTTCCATTCCATTCAGCCAAACTTCCAACCAATTCCCAAGCTCCTAATGTTGGATTTTCCCAATTATCTTCTACAAAACGTATATCATGTAATTTCTCATCTATATTAAGTAAATTTAGTGATTTAAGATAAATATCCTGAATGTTTTCTGGTGGAGGTTTAATAATAACTTGAAATTGGTAGTAATGTTGTAAACGATTTGGTTTTCGCATATCTTCCATCTGAAGGACGGCGACAAGATTGTATATATGCAGCACTAATTGGTTCTGGACCAATAGCCCTAAAAAGTTGCATTATGAAAGGTTCCAGCTCCTATTGGTATATCTAATGGTTGAAAAATAATACATCCTTGTTGTATCCAGTACTTTTTAATATTTGAATTAAATTGTAAAAGTATTTTTATGGTTTTCATTGTATATCCAGATAGAAAAGAAAGATATATTTTATCTTTTACAATTATATGTAATAATAAGTTTTATATATTTTGTATTAATATTAGTTTTAAATTAATAATTTTTATATATTTTAGAGTATTTAAAAATTAAAACATATTTTTATATAAAAGAAAGATAATGATAAGATTTAGTAAAGAAGCTAATTTAGCTCATAATACATTGTTAAAAAGAAATTTAGAAAATCCTATTTTAAAAGAATACAATGATATAAATGAAAAGAAAGAGAATTATTAATTGCTAGACATATACATAAAATTATGATTTTATTGCAGTTAGATATAACAAATGATAGTTTAAAAACACCAGATCGTATATCAAAATGTACATTAATGAAATATTTTCTGGATTGAATTATAAAACTTCCCTAAAATTACATTTGTAGATAATAAATTGAATAGCAATGAAATGATTTTGGTTAAAACATAGTTTTAATTAGCACTTGTGAACATCACTTTATTACTATTAATGGAAAAGCTACTGTAGCATATATTCCTAAAAATAAAATTATAGGTTTATCTAAAATAAATAGAATTGTTCAATTTTATTCTAAAAGACCTCAAATACAAGAACGTTTGACTAAGCAAATATTGATTGTATTACAAGTTTTATTAGAAACCGAAAATGTTGCAATTATTGTAGAAATGGAACATTTTGTGTTAAAGCACGTGGAGTTTGTGATGTTAATAGCAATACTATTACATCTTCTTTGGAGGTCTATTTTACTCTAATAAAAATATTCGTGATGATTTTTTTACATAAAATACTATTTAATGAACTAAATGTATAAAATTTATTTTATTGATTAAAATATATTTTCTCAGTATTATATCATTTTTAATAAAAATTTAATTTTTTTTAGAATCTGTATTATTAAAAATTTAAATTAACAGGTAATATATTTTATTTTAATTTTATTATGTGGTTCAAAATATGTAGTTCAAAATAAGTAAAAATTTTTATTGTAAAGGTAAATAAGGAATGAAATATATTGGTGCCCATGTTAGTTCCTTGGTTTAGAAAAGTAGTTTTACGTGCTGTTGAAATCAAAGCAACAGCATTTTCATTTTTACTAGAAATCAACGCCAATGGTTTCTCCTTTATTAAAACAAGAAAAATAGATACATTTAAAAAATTTGTATTAAGTATAAATTTAAACCTCAACAAATTTTACCTCATAGTAGTTATTTAATTAATTTAGGTCATCCAATTGATATATTGTTAGAAAAATCCGTCTTGCTTTTATCGATGAAATAGTTCGATGTGATCAACTAGGTTTAATTTTTAAATTTTCATCCAGGAAGTCATTTAAATAAAATTACTGAAATTGATTGTTTTGAAAGAATATCTAAATCAATAAATATAGCTTTAGAAAAACAAAAATGTAATTGCCGTTATAGAAAACACTGCAGGACAAGGAACTAACGTTGGGTATTGTTTTGAACAAATATCTATGATCATTAATAATATTAATGACAAATCTAGAATTGAGTTTGTCTTGATACCTGTCATTTATTTTCTTCAGGTTATGATTTACGTACTTTAAAATGATTGTGAAAATACATTTAATAAATTTAATAATTTAATAGGACTTAAATATTTAAAAGGTATTCATTTAAATGATTCTAAAAATCGTTTAACAGTCGAGTTGATCGTCATGAAAGCTTAGGATTAGGAAAAATAGGAACGTTTTCAAATGGATTATAAGAAATAAAATTTTATAATATTCCAATTATCTTAGAAACTATCAATCCTTCAATATGGGAAAAGAAATTTTTGTTAAGATCGCAAATAATTGATTAAATTTATTAACTTACAAGAGGTTAAACATGCTAATAGTTAATGCAGAAAAAGAACTAAACAAGGAAAGTTTTAGTAGAAAATTACGTATTTATAATAAACTTCCAGGGTGTTATATGGATTCAAGAAAAGTGAAATTTACTTATACTAGATCATAACTCTGTTTTTAACTTACAGGAAAAGTGAATTTTTATAAAGAAAATTTTATGTTTAATTATTGATAAAAATAAGTATGAAGTAAAGTTCAATCTGTTCAAAGACATTCGTTTAAATTAAAATTATTACATATTGATTTTATATGTTTGATAATTAAATTGCCCTGATAATATAGCAATAAAAAATTTTCTAAAATAAGCATTGTAGGATGAAACTGTATAGCTACTAAACTAGAAATGCCCTAAAAACTGTTATGATAGCTATCCATTTAATCTCTTTCTTGTTAAAAACAGAGGTATTATTAGTATGATTTTTCATTTTCCACCATTTTGATAATGACTATATCGAAACCCATATTAAAAAATGATTAATAAAACCACTTAAAATAATCATTGTTAGAATTTGAGGTATATTTTGTTATGCCTGTTACTATTCCAGGAAAATATACTGAGGCCATAATACACATCCAATAATACTAGTAAAATAAATTTTTACAGGCAATTTTAACATACCAGATACCATTGGTATTAGTGGTCTAGTTGGTCCTATAAAACGTCCAACAATAATTAACATACTATGTTTATGTAAAATATTTAGTTTTATTAAATAATTTTGATTTTCTTTAACAATCTAAAATTAGATAACCAATTTTAAAATATAATCCAATATAATATGAAACCCAATCTCCTAGTAAACATCCAATGGTACCGGATATCAAGCAGGATAAAATGATAGCCTTCCATCACCTATTAATGTACCTAATGAAGCCATTAAAATAATTCCTGGAAGTAAGAGTCCAACTAATGCAAGAGATTCTAAAAAGAAACTATACCTACTACTATCAAGGAATAAGCTAAAGATTGAGTAATGAAAGTTAACCAAGATTCCATAAGTGCTCGTTATTTTAATATTTTTAATTTATAATTGTTTTTAACAGATATTTTATACTTTATATTTTTAAAACAAGCTCAAGAAAATTTTAGAATTTTAGAATATATCTAAAATAAAGTGAAAATATTGTTTTTGCTGATTAAATAATAAAATTAATATGAGAATTATTTTATAAAATAAATATGAATTAAAAGAAGAATTGTGATGAAAGCATATATTTTTATAATTTTATATATTTTAATTGTACATTTTACGTATGTGCGGAAGATCTTAAATAGATCAAATTAGAGCTATTGTTAATGATCAAGTTATATTAAATAGTGATGTTAATAAGCTTGTTTCTTTACTTGAAAAAGGTAAAATTTTCAAATACCTTTAAAAATAATTTTTAGAAGATAAAATTACTGAAAAGTTAATTATAGATGCTTTGATACTAGAAGAATCAAAAATTAAATATTATAGTAACTAAAGAACAAGTAAATAATGTTATTAGAGACATTGCTTTGAAAAAGAATATTAGTGTAAATCAATTAAAACATCAAATTGAAATTAATGATAATTTTTCTTATCAAGATTATTTAGAAAATATTAAAAGTTATTAAAATTAAATTTGTAGAAAATTATGAAGTTAGTAAACGTGTTAATATTTCAGACAATGAAGTAAATTTTTTATTTAAAATCATTAAAAATAAATATTTAAAAATAAAATTTAAGTTATATTTTACCTTGTCAAACAAAAATCTAGTATTTTTCGGAAAATTATAAACAATTAGCAGAAGATATGGTGAAGAAACTTAAATCAGGTTGTAATTTTAATAAATTATATGAAGAATACAAAAATAATACGGATTTTAGCAAAAAATTCTGACACATCTTTTCATTTAAAAAGTTTTCTAATTCTTTTAATAATATCAAAAAAGTCAAATATTAGGTCCTTTTAAGACATAATGGATTTTATATTTTAAAGATTAACGATATCATTAATAATGAAGAAAATATTATAACCGAGTTTTATGTGCAACATTGCTTAATAAAGCTATCTGTTTTATTTAGTGAATTAGCAGCTAAAATAGTGTTTTTAATATATATAAAATATTAAAATGGAATTTATAGTTTTGATTATGCTGTTAAAAACTTTTCTCAGGATATTTATTCTTCAAATAAAAGGTAATTTAGGATGGATTTCAAAAGAATTTTTAATAAAAATTTTACTAAAAATTATTATACCTTAAACAAAATGAGATAAGTGAACCTATCAAATCCAAACTTGGTTGGCATATTATTAAAATATTAAAAAAACGAATAGATAAATTTTATTCTTTAAAAGAAATTATGCTATAATATTTTATTTACTCAGAAAATATTGTCAGAAAACAAAATTGATACAAGATCTTAAAAATTCTTCTTATATAAAATTATAGAATAATAACATCTATATCATTTTATTTTTGTAATTTAGATATGTTGAAATTTGTTAAATTTTCAATAAAAATTAAGTATAAGTTAATGATCATGAAAAGTTTTTATAAACATCTTCCTATTAAAAGATATACAGAATTTTCTTATTAATAAAAAAATACAATACAAAGTATTATTAAACAAATAAATTCTAAACTTAAACAAACGTTAGTAGAAATTGGACCTGATTAGCTGCTTTAACAGAGCCAATGTGTATGTTATTAGATAAATTAATTGTAATTGAAATCGATTCAAATTTATTAAAATTATTAAAAACGTTCGTTTTACTCGAAACTACAGTTTTTATAAAGATGCTTTAACTTTTAATTATATAGATTTATTTTATCAAAATCATGGATTAATTAGAATTTTGGTAATTTACCTACAATATTTCTACATCTTTAATTTTGTATTTATTTCAACAAATTACAGTTGTTCAAGATATGAATTTCATGTTGCAAAAAGAAGTTGCTGAAAGATTAGTAGCTTGTCCTGGAAATAAATCTTATGGTCGTTTGAGTATTATATCTCAATATTACTGTAGTATTAAAGTTTTATTAAATATTAGTCCAAAAGATTTTGGCCTATTCCTAAGGTGTATTCTGTTTTGTCAATTTAACTCCTCATATCAATTCTCCCTACTTTGTTTATGATGTTAATATTTTGAGCCTTATTACAAATATCGCATTTCAGAATAGAAGGAAAATGTTACGTCATAGTTTAAATAAACTATTTTCTGAAAAACATTAATAAAATTAGAAATTAATCCAGAATTAAGAGCAGAAAACATCTCTATTCTACAATATTGTAAACTATCTAATTATTTACATAAACAAGAAATAGAATTTTAAAAATTTGAGATTATAATTTTCGAAATTTAACACATTAATTAAAAGAGAAAAATAATTATATATGAGTACTTATTTTACTAGTGATATTCATGGTATTGCTATAAAGAATTTAGACTGTTATTAAAATCTCTTTTAATCCTAAAAGATTATTTATGGATTGCAGGAGATTTAGTATCTAGAGGTCGTGATTCTCTTTAAAGTTTTAAGATATCTTTATTCATTATCATTAAAAGAAGAGTGGAAATAGTTCTTGGCAATCATGATTTAAATTTAATTGCAGTATATTCCGGTATAAAAATAAAGAGGAAAATTTTGATGAGCTTTTCATCTTCAGATATTGATAAATTAATAAATTGGCTACTGTCAAAATATTTTAAAAGTTGATAAAAATCGAAAATAATAATGTCACATGCTGGCATTAGTCCACAATATATTAATATTGTAGAGAAATACGCTTTAAAAATTAAAGAGTTTTTATCGCATGATAGTTATTCTTTATTTTTAGAATCGATGTATAGTAATAAAGTGATGTTTTGGGATGTAAATTTACATCAATTAGATCGATTACGATATAGTATAAAATGCTTTCACAAGAATGAGATATTGTTATCCTAATCTAAATTAAATTTATTTTATAAACAATCTCCTAATGTTGTTAAATATCCATTACAAACCATGGTTTTATTCAAAATAATATTCCAAAGATTAACTTGTTTTGGTCATTGGTCAAGTTTAAAGGGAACTATGTACCTAAAGCCTTTATTGCTCTAGATTCTGGTTGTTGCTGGGGTGAAAATTACTATGTTTAGATGGGAAGATAAAAATATTTTCAAAAGTATTTATCTTGATAAAATTTCAAAAAATAATAATTATAAGGATTTTTCATTTTTAATGTATTTTTAAATAATCTTTCAGTTTAAACATTTTATATTTAGGAAAATAAGCATCACCAATGATATGAGCATCTATGTGAGTCAAATATAATTTGTTAGCATAAAATAACATGTTTTATATATTTGAGCTCCTCCAATAACTATAATTTCTTGTGCATATTTTGCGGAAATGATTGCTTTAGATATTGAATTGATTGAAATAATACCTTTTTCTATTTTATTTTGCTAATAACTATATTATGACGCATTAATAAAGGTTTTCCTATTGATTCCCAAGTTAAACGACCCATAATAACACTTTATTTATTGTATGTTTTTAAACCATTTTAAATCTTCTGGTATATACCAAGGTATTTTATTATTATATCCAATTACTAAATTACTGGAAACAGCAGCAATTAAACTTATATTTATTGTGATAATTACCTTATATGAATTATAAATATTAAAACATATTTATAAAAATTTAATTTATTAAAAATAATATTATTTTTAAACAAAATATATTGTTTTATGAATGTCTTGAAGAGATTCTAAATTTTATAGGATCTTCATTTAGTGCCATAACAGTTGCAAATGCACCATTTATAGTTGTATCGTAATGTACTTTATATTGCAGGGCACTACTACATATTAATTTAGAGTCTTTTATTCCCTGATGAGAAGATGTGGTATTAACAATATATGCATATTCTCTTTTTTAAACGATCTTGTATATGTGGACGTCCTTCATGTACTTTATTTACTATTCTAGAGGTAATTCCAGATTTTTCAAAGCAATAGATGTACCTTTAGTAGCATCTATTTTAAATCCTAATTTTTAATTTAACTGCTAAGTTTATAATATGACTTTTATCATTATCTCAACTGAAAGAAGAACACGACCAGATTTTTATCTAGTTTGAACACTTAACATTGCTTTAGAAAAGCTTCTGAAAAATTTTTCCAATACCCATTACTTCCAGTAGAACGCATTTCTGGACTAATATAGGATCGACTCCTTGAAATTTATCAAAAGGTAAAATAGCTTTACTGAAAAGTATGGAGGGATAATTTCTTTTATAAACCTTGTTCTAATAGTGTTTTCCATACATAACTCGTACGGAAATTTTGCTAATGCAAGACCTGTTGCTTTAGAAACAAATGGAACTGTTCTAGCCGCTCTTGGATTTACTTCAATAATATATACTTTTCATTTTGACAGCAAACTGTACATTCATTAACCCTTTACAGATAATTCAAAAGCTAGTTTTTACTTGATCTCTAATTTTATTTTGAATTTTATTAGTTAAAGTATATGCAGGTAAAGAACATGCAGAATCTCCAGAATGAACTCCCGCTTGTTCAATATGTTCCATTATACCACCAATTAAGACTGTTTTTCCATCAGAAATTGCATCGACATCTACTTCTGTTGCATGATCTAAATATTGATCTAATAAGATTGGTGCATATTTTTATCTACCATAGTTTTAAAATATTTTTTAAATTATGGTTCATAAACAATTTCCATTGCTCTTCCACCTAATACATACGATGGTCTTACCATAATTGATAACCAATTTTCTGCTTTATATGCTTCTTTAAGCTTAATACTGTTGCATTTAAAGGTTGCTGTAATTTTAATTTATTCACAGTTTTGAAAACGATATCGATCTTCTGCTTTATCAATCGAATCTGAATTAGTTCCAATTATAGGAACTCCTTCTTTTCGAACGCACGAGCTAGCTTTAATGGTGTTTGACCACCGTATTGAACAATTACTCCTTTTGGTTTTTCTATTCTAACGATTTCTAATACGTTTTCTAATGTGATTGGTTCAAAATAAAGTCTATCTGAAATGTCATAATCAGTAGATACTGTTTCAGGATTACAATTAATCATAATTGCTTCAAAGCCATCTTCTCGTGCTTGAGCGGCATGTACACAACAATAATCAAATTCTATACCTTGTCCTATTCTATTTGGACCGCCACCTAATATAATAATTTTTGGTATTTTTGTTGGATGCGATTCACATTCATCTTCCCATGTTGAGTACATGTATGCTGTCTCAGTTGAAAATTCAGCTGAACATGTATCAATTCTTTTATATACGGGATGTAAATTTAATTGATAACGTAATTTTCTTATTTCACTTTCTTTCTTTTCGTCAATATGCAATACGTAGATCAGAAAAACCTTTTCTTTATAAAATAAAAAAAATTGTATTTCAACCCTGTAAATCCTACTTGAGTAATTTTTCTAATAAAATGATTTCTTCGATTTGTATTAGAAACCATGGATCGATTGATGTTAATTCAAAACTTCTTTTACAGACATACCTGAACGGAATGCGTCTCCTATATACCAAATGCGTCTCAGAACCAGCTTCTTTAATTCACGTCTAATTTTATTAAATATTCTGGATCGTGAGGAAAGATTTTTATTTCAAATCCACTAGAACCTACTTCTAAACCACGAATTGTTTTTGTATAGATTCTTGGAAAGTACGTCCTATCGCCATTATCTGACAGATTTCATTTGAGTAGTAAGTCTGTCATTACATCCTGAAAATTTTCAAAATTAAATCTAGGAATTTTGTTACTATATAATCTATTGATGGTTCAAAGGAAGCAGTAGTGTTTGTTCCTGTAATATCGTTTGCTAATTCATCTAATGTATATCCAACAGCTAATTTTGCAGCAATTTTGCAATTGGAAATCCAGTAGCCTTAGATGCTAATGCAGAAGATCGAGACACTCTAGGATTCATTTCAATCACTATCATTCGACCATCTTTTGGATTAATTGCGAATTGTACATTAGAACCTCCAGTTTCTACTCCAATTTCTCTTAAAATTGACATAGAAGCGTTTCTCATTATTTGATATTCTTTATCAGTTAAAGTCTGTGCAGGTGCTACTGTGATTGAATCTCCGTATGAATGCCCATAGGATCTAAATTTTCAATAGAACAAACAATAATACAATTATCGTTTTTATCTCGTACTACTTCCATTTCGTATTCTTTCCAACCTATCAAGGACTCATCAATTAAAAGTTCTGTATTTGGTGATAATTTAAATCCTCTCACAAATTTCTTTAAACTCTTCATGATTATATGCAATTCTCCTCCACTTCCACCCATAGTAAAAGAAGGACGATTATACATGGAAAACCAACGTTATTTAAAACTGAAAATGCTGTTTTCATATTATGTGCAATTCCGCACTTTGCAGTTTCTAATTTTAATTTTTCATTGATTTTTCAAATAATTTTCTATTTTCTGCTTTTTAATTGCATCAACTGTAGCACTATAATTTTTACTTTAAATTTATTTAAAATTCCTTTGATCTAATTTTAAAGCGCAATTAAGAGCTGTTTGTCCTCCCATAGTTGGAAGTAATGCATCTGGTTTTCTTTTAATTATTTTTCTACGATTTTCCAATAAATTGGTTCAATATATGTCGCATCAGCCATGCATGGATCTGTCATAATAGTAGCTGGATTAGAATTAACAAGTATTATTCTGTATCCTTCTTCTTGTAATGCTTTACATGCTTGTGCACCAGAATAGTCAAATTCACATGCTTGACCGATTACTATAGGACCTGCACCAAGAATTAAAATTGATTTTATGTCAGTAGATTTAGGCATATTTTTCCCTAATTGATTACTGAATGTTAGTTTTGAGAAGTAATTAATTGAATAAAATTATCAAATAAATAAGAAGCATCATGTGGTCCAGGACTAGCCTCTGGGTGTCCTTGAAAACTAAAAGCGGGTTTATTAGTTAAAGCCAGGCCTTGTAACGTGCCATCAAAAGAGAAGTGTGTGATTTCTATATTATTTGGTATATTTTGATGTCTACAGTAAAACTATGATTTTGAGATGTTATAATAACACGGTTAGTTTTATTTCCTTTACTGGATGATTCCTCCATGATGTCCAAATTTCATTTTTAATTTTTGCACCACTAGCTATGCAAGTAGTTGATGTCCTAAACATATTCCAAAATTGGAATGTTAAATTTTAAAAATTTTGAATTGCATTAATAGCATAAACACATGGTTGTGGATCACCTGGTCCATTTGATAAAAATACCATCCGGAGACAAATTTAAGACAGTTTTGCATCAGTAGTTGCAGGAACTATAGTTAAATAGCATCCTCTATCTACCAGCATACGTAATATGTTTTTAACTCCAAAATCATATACAACTACATGAAATAGAGCTTTTCTTGTTTAATAGAAGTAAATATTTCTTTATTAAAAATAAAACTACCTTCATTCCAATTGTAAATAAAATTAGTAGAAACTTTTTAGCTAAATCTAAACCTTGCAAACTTAAAAATTGTTTAGCTTTATGTTGCGCTATAGAATAATTTTCTTTTTATCTTCTATAATACATCCATTTTGAGATCCGTTTGTTCGTAAAATACGAGTTAATTTTCTTGTATCAATATCAGATATTGCAACAATCTTGTTTTCTTTTAAATAAGAAGAAAAGTCTTTTTGTTTCTATAATTACTTGCAATTGGAGACAAATCACGTATGATTAGTCCTTTTGCATAAATTTGATTTGATTCTTCATCATTAGAATTTGTTCCAACATTTCCAATATGAGGATGTGTTAGTGTTATAATTTGATGAGAGTAAGAAGGATCGGTAATTATTTCTTGATAACCAGTTATTGAAGTGTTAAAACAACTTCACCTACAGTTATTCCATTAGCTCCAATAGATTGTCCGTGAAATTTAGTTCCATCTTCTAAAACCAGAACTGCTAATTGGTTCAAAACATCCTCCATTAAGAAAACAATTATTAATATTATTAATGCTTATATTTTATATTAACTAAAATTAGTATTTTGTCTATTATGACATAAAACATTTATTAAGTTTAAAAAGATTATAATTATTCAATATTTAATCAACAATAAAATATATTTTTTTGCTAAAATGACAGTACGTCCATCATATTAAATAAACCTTTTGTTTTTATGAATCCATAATGCTGATTGTATAGCACCTTTTGAAAGATGCTCTATTAGAAGCAGTATGAGTGATTTCGATTTTTCACCTTCAATAGAAAAACATTACTGTATGTTTACCGACAATATTTCCTGATCGTATAATAGAAAATCCAATCTTGTTTTTCTTATTCCTGTTATACCTTTGTATAATATATAGAATTTTGATTTAAATCCCATTTCATCACTTTAGATATTATTTTGCCGAGTGATAGAGCTGTACCTGAAGGAGCATCTATTTTATTTCTATGATGATATTCACAATGTTAATATCAGAATTTTTCCTATAATTTTAGTAGTTTTTAATTAATTCAAACATTAAATTAATTCTATGCTAAAATTTGATGATACGACCATAGCGATATTGTTAGAATATTGTTTTATAATTTCAAATTCTTTTTCGAAAATCCAGTTGTTCCAATTACCATATTTTTAAATTTATTGCAATATTCTAAATGTTCTAGTGTACTATTTGTTGTTGTAAAGTCGATTAAAATGTCAAAATCATGTTTTTATGTTTAGTTCATCAGTTGTAAGAACACCTATTTTTCCTATCCCTATTATTTCTCCAATATCTTTATTAACAAGTGCATGCTTTTTAATAATGCTACTGTTAAAGATGTATATTTATTTTTGTATTTCTGAACAAGTTTTTGACCCATACGACCTATAGGACCACTAATTGCAATACGAGTTTTTGATTCATATTTTAATCTTACAATTTAATCTTTTGATTATCAGTAATTTTAGAATTCTGAAAATTTTTTTCTTTAACTCTTTATCATTTCGATATATTTATTAGCACCTATATTTTTAAATATTCCACTACTTTTACTAATATTTCTGGTGCTGAGGCACCGCTGTAATACCAATGCAATTAACATTTTTAGCCATATTCTTAATATCACGAAAAGAATTAATGAGTATTGTAAATACACCTAATTCTTTTCCTAATTTGTTAGACGATTAGAATTAGAAGAATTATTAGATCCTATAACAAATATTATCACTTATTTTAGATAAATAGTGAACTGCTTTTGACGGTTAGTTGTTGTATAGCATATATCTTCTTGAATGGACCAGTAATTTTTGGAAATTTTTCAAAGAAGAAATAATATTTTTGTTTGTGAGATTGATAAGGTTTGAGTGACGAAATTTAGTTTTCAGTTTTTAACTGTTAAATTATCTACATCTGATATTGATTCAACAAGGTATATTTTCCATTTTATTTTCATATTGTCCTATTGTTCCTTCTACTCAGGATGTCCTTTATGACCAATAAGAATTGTTTCTATTCTTTTACTACACGCTGAAACTTTATGTACTTTTGTTACCAAAGGACAAGTGGCATTTAGAATAATTAATTTTTATTGCTTTTTTTACAATTTTTGATACCCATGAGCTGAAAATACAACTACTGAATTATCTGAATTTGCGATATTTTCTCAACAAAATCACCCTTTTACGTAGTTCATTGATTACATATTGATTATGTACTAATTCATGTTTTACGTAAATTGTTTTTATATATTTTTAATGCATTTTCAACTATTGAAATAGCCCTTTAACACCAGCACAAAATCCTCTAGGATTAGCTAATATAATATTCACTTTATATATCTCTTGAAAATATAAATTTTATATAGTATTTCAATTAAGTATTGAACAAAATGTTTTAATTTTTAAAATTTAATTTTTAAAATCAATAATTGATACGAGTTAAAATCAAAATTCCGAGGAAAATACTACAATCTGCAATATTAAATGTAGCAAAATGCCAGTCATTAATATGCATATCAATAAAATCAATTACAAAACCATATAAACTCTATCGATCAAGTTTCCTATAGCTCCAGAAATAATTAAGGAATAAGCTATAATTTTATCTTTTTTTATTTTTGATTTTATAATAATACTTGTCATGACTAATATAGTACAAATACTAACAGTTGATAAAACCATCTTTGCCATCCTCTTGATTAGATAAAAACTAAATGCTGCACCATAATTATGAATGTGAGTCAAATTTAAAATCGAAAAATTTTTGTTTCATCAATTTTTATATGATTTGCTATCCAATTTTACTGAATATATCTATTATAACAATCGATATTATTATAATTATGTAAATCCATTTTTATTCTTTTAAATATTGAGTTTTCATTATGCGAAGATATTGTATTTCACTGTCTCCTGTTGTATTTAAAATACAACGATTACAAATATCATTATTAATACAAATTTTATCATTATTAAAATAATGCCAACAACGTAGACATTTTTACCTTCAAATTTTTAAAAATTTTAAAATAAGCTATATTTTTACTTTTTGTATTCATAGGTGCTGTTTTATAATTCTTGATTTTTACTTCAGATGTTAGAAATATAAATTTTAATTTTTACTTAAAATTTTAATTTATTTACTAATTCAGGTAAAAGATATAATGTTATAGAAGCTTCGAGAGAATTATTAATTACTTTACTTTTTATCAGTTCTTCTAAAATTTATTTATCTCATTTTTAATTTTAATTATTTCATTCCAAAATTTACAGTCAAATATATCATTATCATCTAAATGAAATAATTTATCGAACCATTCTTCTGTACATATTGAGAATTATTTGTGGTAAATAATTCATATTTCATCTGCAGTAAAAGAGAGTATTGGTGCTATCCATCGTACAAGAGATTGAATTATATAATACATAGTTGTTTGACAACTACGTCTCTACTATCTGCTTTTAAAGTGTATTGTCTATCTTTAATAATATCGAGATAAAGGATCCCATTTCCATCGAACAAAATACATGATTCGCTGTACTACTCCATGAAAGTTATATTGTTTATATAATGCAATAATTTTCTGAACTGTTTTTGTATGACTTATAGCCCATTTATCTAAATGAATCATATTATTCTTAGATATTATATCTTTTTCGCATCAAAATCATTAATATTAGCTATATAAAACGTGCAGTATTTCTAATTTACGATATATATCTGATGTATTTTTAATATTTCATCAGAAATTGAAATATCATGTGAATAATTAGAAGATGCTACCCATAATCTTAAAATATCTGCTCCTAATTTATTTATTATATTATTTGACTAATAGTATTACCTATAGATTTAGACATTTTTGTCCTTTCCATCTACTACAAACCATGTGTAAGAACTTCAGAATATGGCGCTTTTATTGATTATAATTGATATTATAAGTGAAGACATAAACCAACCTCTATGTTGATCTGATCCTTCTAAGTACATATCAGCAGTATTTTTATATTTTTATTTTTATAATTGATTGAAATATGTGTATTTCTGATTCAAACCATACGTCTAATACATCTAAAAGTTTATCGTATAGCTGATATTCTTCTTTAATATTTTTAAATCTATTTCCACCATGTTTTATTCCTTCTATTTCTACTATTTTTGCTATTTTTCCATTATTAAGTTTGTTTTGGATGTATTTCCTGTTTTTATTTATAAAGATCGACATGGGTACTCCCATTTTCTTTGTCTTGAAATACACCAATCGGGTCTTTTTGATCATTTCTGCTTATTCTGATTCTCCCATTCTGGTATCCAGAGTACTTTTGATCTCTTCTAAAGATGTAGAACGGAGTGCTTTATAATCTATTTTTATAAACCATTGAGGAGTTGCTCTATAGATGATTGACTTTATGTCTCCAGCAATGTGGATAATTATGTTAAATATTCATTATGTAATAAACAATTTTTCAATTAATATTTTATAATAATTGAATTAGCTTGAAAATATTCATACCATCTAATTTAGGATGTATACTAGAAATATAATTTCCATTATGATCTACTAAGTTACTTGTTTTAATGTTATATTTTGACTAATATTATAATCGTCTATTCCATGATCAGGTGCAGTGTGAACAGATCCTGTTCCCTGGATTCAAGTGTTACGTGTTTACCTAAAATAACAGGTAAATAAGTATTTGAAGAAATGGATGTAAAATATTGTGTATTCTAAATTTTTCCTTATAGAATTTATTATTATCCATTTTATTTGTAACTTATTTAGTATTGTGACTAACTAATTTTTGCAAGAATTAAATTATATTGCTTAGTTTCTACTAAAGAATATTGAAAATCTGATGTATCGTAATAGCTCTACTAGATGGTAGAGTCCATGTTGTTGTCCAAATAGGAAGATATATTTCTTTTATTTACATTTTTAAAATTAAATAGTTTTCTAAGATAGATGTATTTGACTTTTAAATGTAACTATTATTGAATCTGATATTTTTGAATATTCAACTTCCGCTTCAGATAAAGATGAAGAACATTTAAGACACCATATATAGGTTTAAAATTTATATAAGTATTTTTAACAATTTTAGATAATGTTCTAATTGTGTTAGCTTCTGTTTTAGAATCCATTGTTAGATAAGAATTGTTCCAATCACCTATTATTCCTAATCTAAGAAAATCTTTTGTTTTAACTTGCATTTCAGCATACTTTCTACATTGTTCTTGAAATTTTAAAGTAGATGTTTTTCACTATTAGAAATTATTTCTTCTACTTTTGTTCAATAGGTAGTCCATGACAATCCCAAGATGGAATATAAGGTGCATCAAATCCTGATATATTTTTGAACTTAATAATTATATCTTTAATATTTTATTAACAGCATGTCCAATGTGAATATTTCCTAGCATATGGAGGCCCATCATGTAGAAAAATATTTTTATTTTCTTTTTCCTAATTAGTTTATATAGATTATGTTCATGCCATTTTTAAAATTTCAGGTTCTTTAGCAAGATTACCTTTCATAGAAAATTGCGTTTTAGGTAAGTTGAGTGTTTTTGTAATCATTCATTATATTTTTATTCTAAATTATGAAAAGTATTAAAATATGTTTTAACTTTTTAATATCATTAAAGATTTGATTTTGAAGTTTTTCTATTGAAGAAAATATAGTTCATCGCGTATTTTTAAATAAAATAACTATATATTTTCCATATAAGTCTATTTTTGTATCAAATAAATAAACTTCAAGACTTTTTTTCTATATTGAAAACTTGTTTTATCCCAATATTGCATATTCCTAGAAATTTTTATTTGAAAACAATTAACTTTTACTGCATACACACCATTGCTTAATAAAAATTTTTATTTAAAATTATATTTGCTGTAGGATAACCTATCTTTCCCTATTGAATTTCCATGTACTACTCTTCCATGAACGCTAAATTGACGACCTAGAAATTGAGAAGCTAGTTTAATATCATTGTTTAATAATGCTTCTAATTTTGGTACTACTAATTTTTATATTATTTTTATAAAGATTTGACTTTACAACATGAAATGAGTATTGATCTCCTAATTTTTTTAGAAGATTAATATCTCCATTTCTTTGACATCCAAACTTGAAATCATCTCCTATTATTAAAATTTTATGTTTAGTTTATTTATTAATATCTTTGTGATAAACTCTTTGGACATAAAGATTGAAAAGTTTTGTTAAATCTAATACATAACACTTTATCAATATTGTAAAAATAATATTTTTTTTTTCACGAAAAGTTGTAATTTAATTGGAGCACTTTTTAAAATTCTAATGGTTGAGGTTCAAATAAATTATTACAGTTGTTATATTATACTTTTTCCTATCATACGTGTATAAAGAATAATTTTTATGTCCTAAATGTATTCCATCAAAGTTTCCAATTGTAACAACTGATTTAGAATGAATTGCTTTAAGATTATTTATACCCCTTATAATTTGCATTTTGGATTAACCTATTTAAATAGAGTGATATTAATTTCTAAAAGTCATTTTTGAGAGATTTATTTTTTAGAAAATATCTCTTTTAGTTTAATTTTATATAAATAGTTTAATTTTATATAAATATTCTTAGTATATTCTTATATATTAAATTTTCAAACAAATGTTTATTTTTTAAATTTTAGAGGTGAAATTGGCTAATATTAAAGCTGCTAAAAGATGCTATAACATCTGAAAGACGTCGGAAAAAAAATGCTAGCAGACGTTCGATGATCGAACTTTTATAAAAGAGTACGAATAGCTATTGCTTCTGGAACAAAAGAAATGGCAGAAGAGGCATATAAAAATATGCAACCTATTATTGATTCTCATGTGAATAAAGGTTTGATTCATAAAATAAAGCAGCACGTTACAAATCTAATTTATCATTGCAAATTTCTAAAATGCATATGAGTTAAATATTCTAAATAAGTATTGCCTCTAATTCTTTGTTAGAAGCAATACTTTAAGAAGCAAACTTTGTACAAAATGTTATTTTGTTAAATCATCAAAAATCTTTTACTCCATCAAAAATCTTTTGAACGTGGACTGTTTTTCACCTCGAAAACCGTTAAAAGTATCTCCTAATTCAAATAAAAGACTTTTTTTGTTTTTCATTTAGATTAACTGGTGTTTCCACAACAACACGACATAATAAATCACCTTTGATTTCTATTTTGTACAGATTTTACGCCTCTTTATACGAAACAATTTTCCGGATTGTGTTTCAGATGGTATTTTTAACTTAACTCTTCCGTCTAAAGTAGGTACTTCTATTTCTCCTCCTAAAGCAGCCATAGTAAAATTTATAGGAACTTCACAGTATAAATTGTTTTTCTCGTTCAAAAATAGATGCTTTTAACTGTAATTTGAACATATAGATCACCTGATTGTGCACCATTAATTCCGGCTTCTCCTTCATTATTTAATCGAATTTATCATTAGTATCAATTCCAGGTGGAATTTATTAATAATGTTTTTATGTTTCAACTCCTTCCTTGTCCATGACATGAATGACATGGATCCTTTATTACTGTTCCTTTTCCATAGCACGTATTACATGATTGTTGCACAGTGAAAATCCCTTTCATATGTATTTGACCTTTCCATTGCATGTAGGGCATGATCTGATTTTGTGCCAATTTTAGCACCACTTCCATAACACGTTTTACACTTTGTAAAGTAGGAATGCGTATTTTTCGTTCCTTTACAGCTTCTTCTAATAAAATTTCCATATTATAGCACAAATCAGAACCTTTCTTAGCTCTTTGACTCCTACTTCCTCCAAATATGTCTCCGAAAACGTCGCCAAATATGTCTCCAAAATCTGTAGTACTAGTGAATGTACTATATGTACTATTTCCAGAATGGCTATTATCAAAAGCTGCATGTCCATATTGATCGTATGCATTCCGTTTTTCTTAATTAATACTTCATAAGCTTCTTTAATTTTTTAAATTTATTTTCAGCACTTTATCTCCTTGGTTACGAGGATGATATCTCATTGCTAGTTTTTATATGTTTTTACTTCAGCGGATTTTGAACCTAAAACTTGATAGTAATCTTTTTGCCATTCTTACTTACTCTTCCTGATTTTAATGCACGGCGTAGATGAGTTTCACGCCCGTGTTAGTTTAAAGTCCTTTATAATTTTTCCAGTTTTACTTTTAGGATCTTTAATTTCTTCAAATTCGGCATCTACTACATTATCATCTTTCTATTAGATGAACTATTTTACTATCTTCATTTTTCTGATGTTTTGATTAATTTCTGTTAGCTTGATGATATTTTAAAAGCATTTGTATATTTTCTTCAATCTCAGATTTATTTTCTCCTTTTAATGCTTTTCTAATTTTTCTAAAGCTAATTCAACTTTGTTTATCTTTTCTTCAATACTATTTTATTTGCATCTAATTGTTTTTGTGCTATGAATTAATTGATCACCTTGGTTTTTATTTGAACTAATTCTTCAAATTTTGATCAGCTTCAGAATTAGCTTCTGCATCATCTATCATTTTTATCTTCTTCAGTCCAGAAGATGCTTTAATAGTAATTTTGTTCTTTTCCTGTTTTTATCTTTGCTGATACGTGCAATATTCCATCAGAATCAATGTCAAATGTTACTCAATTTGAGCTGTTCCTCTAGGTGGTTCAATCCATCTAAGTTAAATTGTCCTAGAGATTTATCTGATGATTTTTACGTTCACCTTGTAAAATATGTATAGTTACTGCTGATTGATTATCTTCTGCAGTTGAAAAACTTGACTATGTTTTGTAGGAATTGTGGTGTTTTTATTTATAAGCGAGTCATTATTCCACCCATAGTTTCAATTCCTAGCGATAAGGGAGTGACATCAAGTAATAAACATCTTTACATCACCAGAAAGAACACCTCCTTGTACTGCGGCACCTACTGCTACGGCTTCATCTGATTCACATCTTTTCTAGGTTCTTTCCGAAAATTCTGCAACTTTTCCTGAACCATAGGCATTCTTGTTTGACCACCTACTAATATAACATCGTGAATATCTGATACTGATAATCCCGCATCTTTCAGTGCAACTTTACCGGATCAATAGAACGTATAACCAAATCTTCTACTAAGGATTCTAATTTTGATCTAGTAACTTTAATATTTAAATGCTTAGACCATTTGAATCTGTAATATAAGGAAGATTTACATCTGTTTGTTGTGCAGATGATAGCTCTATATTTTGCTTTTCTGCGGATTCTTTCAAACGTTGCATAGCTAAAGGATCTTTTCTTAAATCGATTCTTTGCTCTTTTAAATTTGTTACTAAATAGTTAATTAATCTACTAAAAATCTTCTCCTCCGAGATGTGTATTCCATTAGTTGCAAGTATCAAATGTTTTTCTTTATCAACATCATCTACTCAATGATAGATATATCAAAAGTTCCACCACCCAAATCATAAACGGCTATTGTCCTATTCCCTTGACCTTGTCTAAACCATGCTAAGCGCAGCTGTAGGTTCATTAATAACCTTTTAACTTAATCCTGCAATTCTACCGGCGTCTTTAGTAGCTTGACGTTGAGCATCATTAAAATAAGCTGGAACTGTAATAACAGCTTTTATTTTTCCCTAAATAATCTTCTGCAGTTTTTCATTTTTAACACTTCTGCAGAAATTTGAGGAGGTGCCATTTTTCTTTTTGACATCAATCCATGCGTCACCATTATCAGAATTTATAATTCTATAAGGCATTATTTTTATATCACGTTGCACTTCATCGTCTTTAAATTTTCTACCAATTAATCGTTTTATTGCAAATAGTGTATTTTGGATTAGTTATAGCTTGACGCTTAGCAGGTTGTCCTACTAAAACTTCTCCTTCTTGGGTATATGCTATAATTGAAGGAGATCACCTTCTGCATTTTCAAAATACGCGGTTTGTTGCCATCCATAATGGCAACACAAGAGTTGGTTGTTCCCAAGTCAATTAACACTTTACCCATTGAAAGTTCTCCTATAATATCTTGATAAATTGGGTTTTCAACTTGATGTAACCATTTTTGGCTTTCATTCACTCTACAATATTTCATTGTATATTTAGCTTTAAAGTTGAATGATTATTAAACAATCTTTTCGTTTCATCAAGGTTTTA
>JAEACV010000479.1:32500-63474 GCA_016432835.1 Brassica nigra | reverse complement strand
ATGACCATAAACATAGCAGAGGCGTGATCATTTCCTATCTTCTCCAAGAAGAGCCACCAGATGCACCATCCATCACCAAACCAAAATTGTATCATCAGGTAAGGTTCTAAACTCCCAAATGAGAATGAAACCTGACTTGCTCTATTGTGGTGTATGAGGTTATCCAGTTTTGAGGTCAAACCTTCACAAGGGGAGGGAATGATCGGCCATCAAACCAGTAGCTGAACCGGAGGTCCATCCAACACCTTACCAAACCAGCCAAGGCACCAACCAGGACATATGTGCACTAAAATGCCATATCTTGCAAACCAGGAGGGTTTTAATCACGAGAAAATTTTTATGGATTCTACACTCAAGAAGGAGTCCAGCCCAATTGGAATCAGGCCCAAATATTCACGGAGCAAAAGTTATGAGTTTTACAATTCAGAGGTTTGCCAGCCCGTCCATCCGCGAGTACCTGACTTTAGAAGGAGATTCAAGCCCGAAGAAGGAGCGGCCTGAACCAAAGCTCATCATTGATTCAAAAGAGTCTCTCAGCTTTCCAGAAAGCCCAATATCAGGAGAAATGGCCACGGAATGAAAGAGTTATGATCTATTCTCCAAACCGGCCAAACCAGTTCTGCACATGCCTCAATTGGGAGCTAGCGGTTCAATCAGCTTCAAACCAGACATTGGCGTCCAGGAGATCATTTCAACCAATCAGGAGGTAATCCAGAAGTCCTTAGCTACACCAGAACACAGGAGAACAGGCGGTTCAATGAAGAGTCACTTAAATCAAACCGAGCTATTTATGGAAAGATTGGACAATCTTTGGTTTGATCATTTCCAAGCAATTCAATCCGACCAGAACACAACCAGACTAAACCAAGACGTCCAGGAGACATTATAGGCGTCCAAGAAGAGTTCCATCAGTTCATACCATGCACCAGCCCCATTGGATCAGGAGGATCCTCATTTACACCAAACTGCCTTATTTGGAGATTCTTGCATTCAAACTCCAACAGCTCTTTCTCTTCAAATCAGGCACGACTTCAGCACATTCAAAGCCATCCAGAAGATCCCAAGAGCTTTCTTATCCCTTAAACCGTCCAGGTTCAAGAAGATATCAAGATACAAGATCATCTCCTTTCAAGACCACAAATCAAGCTAAAGGCTAGTTTCATGGAGCCATCAAAGCCTTTGCTTCCAAGACTTTATTTTGATTTATTTTCTTTCCTTATGTCATTTTATGACTGTTAGAAGTCCCAAGGTCGAGCCTATATAAGCTCAGCTAGTTTGTCATTGTAAATCACCCTACTTTGAATTTTATGAAAGAATTATTCAGTTTTCTAGTTTCTCAAAACTATTGTTCTAAGTCTTTGAGTTTGTGAGAAGCAGCTCCAAAGCACCTTGACTTATCAAGACTCCTTTCCATAGAGTTTTGTAGTCCTCAATCCACCATCACTTCCATCCCATTCGCTTGCCAAGCGAGAGTGATACACATCCAGCAAGCTTTGCACCATCTCATTCCACTTCAATCATCAACTGATTAGGCTGAGAGTGATACACATCCAGCAGCCTAATTCCATCCTATCTATCTTTATTTATCTTGTTTTATCATAATAGCATTAGCATCTCATTTGTTTTGCATTTGTTTCAGGTTTACAACTTGAAATCCATTCATATTGCCCACCCGATCATATCTTTGGTCGATCCATCAAGCTTCCATCATCCATCTTGCCAATCCTGATTTCCTATCTTCTCAAAGAAGAGCCACCAGATGCACCATCCATCACCAAACCAAAATTGTATCATCAAGGTAAGGTTCTAAACTCCCAAATGAGAATGAAACCTGACTTGCTCTATTGTGGTGTATGAGGTTATCCAGTTTTGAGGTCAAAACCTTCACAAGGGGAGGGAATGATGCGGCCATCAAACCAGTAGCTGAACCGGAGGTCCATCCAACACCTTACCAAACCAGCCAAGGCACCAACCAGGACATATGTGCACTAAAATGCCATATCTTGCAAACCAGGAAGGTTTTAATCACGAGGCAAATTTTATGGATTCTACACTCAAGAAGGAGTCCAGCCCAATTGGAATCAGGCCCAAATATTCACGGAGCAAAACGTTATGAGTTTTACAATTCAGAGGTTTGCCAGCCCGTCCATCCGCGAGTACCTGACTTTAGAAGGAGATTCAAGCCCGAAGAAGGAGCGGCCTGAACCAAAGCTCATCATTGGATTCAAAGGAGTCTCTCAGCTTTCCAGAAAGCCCAATATCAGGAGAAATGGCCACGGAATGAAAGAGTTATGATCTATTCTCCAAAACCGGCCAAACCAGTTCTGCACATGCCTCAATTGGGAGCTAGCCGGTTCAATCAGCTTCAAACCAGACATTGGCGTCCAGGAGATCATTTCAACCAATCAGGAGGTAATCCAGAAGTCCTTAGCTACACCAGAACACAGGAGAACAGGCGGTTCAATGAAGAGTCACTTAAATCAAACCGGAGCTATTTATGGAAAGATTGGACAATCTTTCGGTTTGATCATTTCCAAGCAATTCCAATCCGACCAGAACACAACCAGACTAAACCAAGACGTCCAGGAGACATTATAGGCGTCCAAGAAGAGTTCCATCAGTTCATACCATGCACCAGCCCCCATTGGATCAGGAGGATCCTCATTTACACCAAACTGCCTTATTTGGAGATTCTTGCATTCAAACTCCAACAGCTCTTTTCTCTTCAAATCAGGCACGACTTCAGCACATTCAAAGCCATCCAGAAGATCCCAAGAAAGCTTTCTTATCCCTTAAACCGTCCAGGTTCAAGAAGATATCAAGATACAAGATCATCTCCTTTCAAGACCACAAATCAAGCTAAAGGCTAGTTTCATGGAGCCATCAAAGCCTTTGCTTCCAAGACTTTATTTTGATTTATTTTCTTTCCTTATGTCATTTTATGACTGTTAGAAGTCCCAAGGTCGAGCCTATATAAGCTCAGCTAGTTTGTCATTGTAAATCACCCTACTTTGAATTTTATGAAAGAATTATTCAGTTTTCTAGTTTTCTCAAAACTATTGTTCTAAGTCTTTTGAGTTTGTGAGAAGCAGCTCCAAAGCACCTTGACTTATCAAGACTCCTTTCCATAGAGTTTTGTGGCGTCCTCAATCCACCATCACTTCCATCCCATTCGTTTGCCAAGCTTGGAGTGATACACATCCAGCAAGCTTTGCACCATCTCATTCCACTTCAATCATCAACTGATTAGGCTGAGAGTGATACACATCCAGCAGCCTAATTCCATCCTATCTATCTTTATTTATCTTGTTTTATCATAATAGCATTAGCATCTCATTTGTTTTGCATTTGTTTCAGGTTTACAACTTGAAATCCATTCATATTGCCCACCCGATCATATCTTTGGTCGATCCATCAAGCTTCCATCATCCATCTTGCCAATCCTGATTTCCTATCTTCTCAAAGAAGAGCCACCAGATGCACCATCCATCACCAAACCAAAATTGTATCATCAAGGTAAGGTTCTAAACTCCCAAATGAGAATGAAACCTGACTTGCTCTATTGTGGTGTATCAGGTTATCCAGTTTTGAGGTCAAAACCTTCACAAGGGGAGGGAATGATGCGGCCATCAAACCAGTAGCTGAACCGGAGGTCCATCCAACACCTTACCAAACCAGCCAAGGCACCAACCAGGACATATGTGCACTAAAATGCCATATCTTGCAAACCAGGAGGGTTTTAATCACGAGGCAAATTTTTATGGATTCTACACTCAAGAAGGAGTCCAGCCCAATTGGAATCAGGCCCAAATATTCACGGAGCAAAAGTTATGAGTTTTACAATTCAGAGGTTTGCCAGCCCGTCCATCCGCGAGTACCTGACTTTAGAAGGAGATTCAAGCCCGAAGAAGGAGCGGCCTGAACCAAAGCTCATCATTGGATTCAAAAGGAGTCTCTCAGCTTTCCAGAAAGCCCAATATCAGGAGAAATGGCCACGGAATGAAAGAGTTATGATCTATTCTCCAAAACCGGCCAAACCAGTTCTGCACATGCCTCAATTGGGAGCTAGCCGGTTCAATCAGCTTCAAACCAGACATTGGCGTCCAGGAGATCATTTCAACCAATCAGGAGGTAATCCAGAAGTCCTTAGCTACACCAGAACACAGGAGAACAGGCGGTTCAATGAAGAGTCACTTAAATCAAACCGAGCTATTTATGGAAAGATTGGACAATCTTTCGGTTTGATCATTTCAAGCAATTCCAATCCGACCAGAACACAACCAGACTAAACCAAGACGTCCAGGAGACATTATAGGCGTCCAAGAAGAGTTCCATCAGTTCATACCATGCACCAGCCCCATTGGATCAGGAGGATCCTCATTTACACCAAACTGCCTTATTTGGAGATTCTTGCATTCAAACTCCAACAGCTCTTTTCTCTTCAAATCAGGCACGACTTCAGCACATTCAAAGCCATCCAGAAGATCCCAAGAAAGCTTTCTTATCCCCTTAAACCGTCCAGGTTCAAGAAGATATCAAGATACAAGATCATCTCCTTTCAAGACCACAAATCAAGCTAAAGGCTAGTTTCATGGAGCCATCAAAGCCTTTGCTTCCAAGACTTTTATTTTGATTTATTTTCTTTCCTTATGTCATTTTATGACTGTTAGAAGTCCCAAGGTCGAGCCTATATAAGCTCAGCTAGTTTGTCATTGTAAATCACCCTACTTTGAATTTTATGAAAGAATTATTCAGTTTTTCTAGTTTTCTCAAAACTATTGTTCTAAGTCTTTTGAGTTTGTGAGAAGCAGCTCCAAAGCACCTTGACTTATCAAGACTCCTTTCCATAGAGTTTTGTGGCGTCCTCAATCCACCATCACTTCCATCCCATTCGTTTGCCAAGCTTGAGAGTGATACACATCCAGCAAGCTTTGCACCATCTCATTCCACTTCAATCATCAACTGATTAGGCTGAGAGTGATACACATCCAGCAGCCTAATTCCATCCTATCTATCTTTATTTATCTTGTTTTATCATAATAGCATTAGCATCTCATTTGTTTTGCATTTGTTTCAGGTTTACAACTTGAAATCCATTCATATTGCCCACCCGATCATATCTTTGGTCGATCCATCAAGCTTCCATCATCCATCTTGCCAATCCTGATTTCCAGCCTGTATCAGGATATCACCTTCTTTGTGCATGCATAGGATACATCTAGAGGATGAATCAATGACTTCTATAGAGCATCAAAGAAGGTTGAATCCTAACCTGAAGGATGTTGTAAAGAAGGAGATTCTTAAGCTCTTAGATGCTGGTGTTATCTACCCTATTTCAGATTCTAAATGGGTATCTCCTGTGCATGTAGTTCCAAAGAAGGGTGGTATCACTGTGGTTAAAATGACAAGGATGAATTGATACCAACTAGAACCATAACTGGCCATAGGATGTGTATTGATTATAGAAAGCTCAACTCTGCATCTAGAAAAGATTGATCAAATGCTTGAGAGACTTGCAAACCATCCTTTCTTTTGCTTTCTTGATGGGTATTCAGGGTTCTTCCAAATCCCCATACATCCCAATGATCAAGAGAAGACAACATTCACATGCCCCTATGGCACCTTTGCTTATCGAAGGATGCCATTTGGGTTATGTAATGCTCCAGCAACCTTTCAAAGGTGCATGATGTCTATCTTCTCGGATCTCATTGAGGATATAGTGGAGGTATTCATGGATGATTTCTCTGTCTACGGATCTTCGTTTTCTGCTTGTTTGTCCAACTTGTGTAGGGTCCTACATAGATGTGAAGACACCAACGTTGTGCTGAATTGGGAGAAGTGTCACTTCATGGTCAAAGAGGATTGTGCTTGGGCATAAGATTTCAGAAAAGGGCATTGAAGTGGACAAGGCTAAGATTGAGGTGATCGTCAGCTTGCCACCACCAAAGACAGTGAAAGACATCAGGAGCTTCCTTGGCCATGCTGGGTTCTATAGAAGATTCGTCAAAGACTTCTCAAAATTGCTAGACCCATGACCAAGTTGCTGTGCAAGGAGGCCGCTTTCAACTTTGATGAAGATTGTCTTGAAGCCTTCAAGAAGATAAAGGGTGAACTGGTTAGTGCTCCCATTGTCCAGCCACCTGATTGGGACCTCCCTTTGAGATAATGTGTGATGCTAGTGACTTTTCTGTTGGGGCTGTCCTGGGAAGAAGAAGGATGGAAAGACTCATGTGATTTATTATGCTAGCCAAACCCTGAATGATGCACAAATGAAGTATGCCACAACTGAGAAAGAGATGCTGGCCATTGTCTTCGCCTTTGAAAATTCAGAAGCTACCTGGTGGGTTCCAAGGTCATTGTGTATACTGACCATGCAGCTTTGAGACACCTCCTAGCAAAGAAGGATGCCAAGCCAAGACTACTAAGGTGGATCCTTTTGCTTCAAGAGTTTGACTTGGAGATTAGAGACAAGCCAGGGATTGAGAATGGAGTTGCTGATCACTTGTCCAGGTTGAGGATTGAAGGTGGAATCCCTATTGATGAGGGACTTAGACAAGAGCATGTCATGGCCATCATGTCAGTGGTGGCAGTTATTGAGATTGGAAAAAGATTGAAGAGGTTAAAGCAACTGAAGAGAAGGGACCTTGGTATGCTGATTTGGTTAACTACTTAGCCACTGGGAAGGAGCCATTGGGTCTTGCGGGGTATGAGAAGAAGAAGAAGTTCTACAAAGACTTGAAGACATACTATTGGGATGAACCATACCTCTACACCCTATGCAAAGATCAGATTTATAGAAGAATGGTGGCTGAAGAAGAAGTTGAAGGAATCCTCTCACATTGCCATGGATCTTCCTATGGAGGCCATTTTGCTACATTCAAGACTGTCTCAAAGGTGCTACAAGCTGGATTTTGGTGGCCACACATGTTCAGGGACACACAAGATTTCGTTTCAAGATGTGACTCTTGCCAAAGGAGGGGGAACATTACTAAGAGGAATGAGATGCCTCAAAACCCAATCCTTGAAGTGGAAGTGTTTGATGTTTGGGGGATTGACTTCATGGGACCTTTCCCTTCTTCTCATGGCAACAAATACATCTTGGTGGCTGTGGAATATGTATCAAAGTGGGTGGAAGCAATAGAAAGTCCCACAAATGATTCAAGAGTGGTGGTCAAAATGTTCAAGAGAAATATCTTCCCAAGGTTTGGAGTACCAAGAGTGGTCATAAGTGATGGAGGTTCACATTTCATCAACAAGGTGTTTGAGGGTCTTCTCAAGAAGAATGGAGTGAAACACAAGGTTGCAACACCCTATCACCCTCAAACAAGTGGCCAAGTGGAGGTCTCCAACAAGCAAATCAAAGGCATCTTGGAGAAGGTTGTGGGAACAAAGAGGAAGGATTGGTCAGACAAGCTTAATGATGCTCTTTGGGCATATAGAGCAGCCTTTAAGACTCCTCTAGGCACTACTCCTTTCCACCTTGTCTATGGGAAATCTTGCCATTTGCCAGTTGAGCTTGAATACAAGGCATTATGGGCTGTGAAGCTTCTAAACTTTGACATCAAAAGTGCAAATGAGAAGAGACTTCTTCAACTCAATGAACTGGATGAGATAAGGATGGATGCCTTTGAGAACTCAAGGATTTACAAGGAAAAGACTAAGGCCTTCCATGACAGGCACATCCTCAGAGAGAGTTCAAGGCAGGAGATCAAGTGCTTCTCTACAACTCTAGACTGAAGTTATTTCCAGGAAGCTTAAGTCAAGGTGGTCTGGTCCATTTGTGATCAAAGAAGTGAGACCTTATGGAGCCATTGTGCTTTGGAACAAGGATGGTGGAGACTTCACAGTGAATGGCCAGAGACTCAAGGAATACATGGCCACAATACCAAAGGAGGATGGGACATCAACCCCACTCTCTGATGCTCCCTCACCTAACCTCAAAGGAGGCAAAGTCAAGCTAGTGACTTTAAACAAGCTCGCTTGGGAGGAAGTCCCATGGTTATCCTTGTAAATATTGCATTAGGATTTGTTTTCAAAGCTTTTGGATGATGGGAGATCAGTGGGATGCAGATGGTGTGCATGAGTGGGAAGTAAGAAGGAAAAAAAAAAAAAATGGAGGGCGGACTGCCTTAGATCCGAGCAGCGGTCTGTCTGGCGTGAGCCGTGTTACCCTTCGGACGGCCGGACCAATCAGAACGTGAGATGCGCGGTCTGATGCTTGAAGTCGGAAGCACCGCTGGTATGGACGGACGGACGTAGCAGTCGGATGCGTGGACAGCTTTGCACTAGACGAGCACCGCTGAACGGACAGTCAGTTCGAAGATCTGGAGCCGGCACCGAATCGTGGGATGGAGGTATCGCTGGTATGTGCGGACGGACGGAGAAGAGGTATGCTGGTGCATACGCTGGACATGTTCATCGCGGGGCGCCGGCCACGGATACAAGACAGCGGGCAAGACCACGCTGGTCACTCTCTCCACTAACTCGACCCAGCGCATGACCGCGTCCCAACCAGCGGTGTCATGTCCCCGATCCTAGATATGATCGTCGGACGGACCATGGTGCGAGGAGACGCACCAGTCAGGTCGTAAGACCTTGAGACAAGCGTATCATGGTCCAATAAGGAAGGTTAAGGGCATCGAAGCTGAGACTTAACCAGGATGTGAAACAAGTGTAAAGGAGCTGGACGAGTGATCCGGGAGCTGGACGAGGTCTGGATCAAGCTCGATCAGCTAGGTGCAGCTGGAAGTTAGCTCACCTAAGTGTGATCAGATCACAGAAGCTGGAGGACTAGCTCACTCAGCTGGGAACAGTTGGTATTCAGCTCAACTCAGTTGGAGGAAGTGTTCTGGTCCGGACCAGTGTGGTCGGTCAGGCGGTTGGGTGAGCCGATGGTCCGGGTGCAAGGTGGTTTGTCTTAGGCACGTACCAGGGAGTTGGCAAGCTTCCAGGAGTGTGAGCTAAGGCTCAGTGGACGATTTTGTGGAAAGGAAGAAAAGAAAGAAACTGCCAAAGGGCTGTTACGGGCGGTTGAAAGGAGAAACTGCCCTTTGGATCTAAGGAATTGGTAACTGCCTCCCAGGCGGTTATGGACGGTTGGGGATCAATTTCCTTCTATTTTCTTTGTCTTTGTCGAAAATATTCATTCTGATAAGACAGAAAACTCAGACAACTTCCAGAGAGAGAGAGATGTGAGAGCAGCAAAGGGGCAGGTTTGAAGGCAATCAAGAGGGAGTTGAGAACGACCCTCTGGTGAATTTTGATTATTTTTGCCATGCCCTGGGCTTCCTATACATCCATAGAAGACACGCAAATAGCCTGGAAAGAAGTGGGATGGCCGGATTCCACTTCAAGGGTAGAGACAGCCTTGAAGGCAGATGTGTGTGGAAAGGCAGTTTCATGGGAAACAAAGGGGAAGTGATGAACGACTTTTGGATGGGTTTTGATCATGGATGATCATTCCCTGGGCTTCCTCTATAGCCGGGAACACACGCAGATGGTTAAGAGAAAAGGAGAAGGCCAGACTCCACTCTGAAAGGCATGAACAGCCTTGAAGGTGGATGCAGTGCAGAAACTGTTTTCATGGAAGTTCCATGGAAGGGATGATGGGTACAACCCATGATGGGATCTTATCAATACTGTAAGTATGTGATAAGGGCTTGATGGAGGCGTGCTCTGGAGGAGTATGGCCGGACTTGATAAGGGGAACACATGATCTAATAAGATCAAGTATAAGGGAAACTCTCCATGGCCTTGGTTGGACTGGTATGTCAAGATCTCATAGTTACTGAAGTAATTGTGGAGATATGATTATGGATTCCTCTTAGTGGGGAATTATCATGAATTATCATGGTTTTAATTAGTTTTATCTAATTGATTTGATGATGGTCAGTTATGGCGGTTTAGTGGGAATTGGCGAATTCAAGGTGAAGGAGCCCGGTTCTTATTGATATGATTGTGGATTCTTCTTAGTTGGGAATTATCAGTAATTTTCATGAATTTTATTTAGTGTTTGGAGCAAGTTTGCTTGAGGTCGAAATTGCACTGAGGGTATATTGGGGTCAGATCCTTGTGTTAGGTTATCTGATCATATGCTTGTGTGCTGAGATATGTTTGTCACTTATGATATTGATCATAAGGAAGCTTATTTATCAACCTTGGTGTTGGTAAGCTATGTGCAAAGCTTTGGCTGAGAGCCATGAAGAAAGTCTGTCATTACTAGATGGTGTAGACCACTAGTATTGTGCTGGGTGTACTTGTACAAGGGAGGCCGTGTGTGATCTGATCTTGGGCAAGGCTGGACGACCTGATCCTGGGATTATGGATCAAGCTCTCTGCTCTGATTGATCAAAGGATGCACGGTTGTAAGAGCAAGACTGATCGGGTCCATAGGGACATGGTTCCTTGGCTGGTCTGATAAGTTTGAAGACTCATCAGTTCTGAGTCATGTGGGGTGGTTGGTTGAATGACTTAGGATCTGATGGGCATTATTAGTCCTTGTGAGGACTTGGTATGATTAGTCCATGAGAGGACTTGGTATTACTAGTCCAAGAGAGGACTTGATATTATATCCTACAAAGTGTAAGGATATTGGATGATGCATGGGCTGAGATGAGCCAGATGCATATCAATTACCATTGAAGACTTCCCAAAGGTTACTTGGTCTGTGGGGATGGTTGGTTGAATGACTAAGTACCCAAGGGAAGAGTTTATGCAGGTATAAGCAAGCTAAGTCAGCTGAGACAAAGAGCTAACAGGCTCGTGGATGTGGTAAAGGTATGATCTAGCAATGTTGCTTAGATATAGATAGAATGGTTTAGGGAATGGAACCTCGGATTTGTATGACTTGTTTTAGGTTCAGAACCGACCTTGGAGCTAGCTGGTAGTTGAGTATACTAACCATTAGCTGAGGTGGTTCTATCCGACAAGTGTTAGATTAGTTTAGACCAATGGATGATAATTGTTATTCTGCTGTATGTGCTAAATTGATCTAAGCTAGTAAATGACTAAGGTAGTCTTGAGCTAAGATCTGAGTAAGCCTCGCCTATGGGCGATATTTTACATAAAGGATGAAAAAAAATTTAGAGGTTCGGTCAGTGTGTGGACCGGCGTGAGCATCGACCGGCCCGAGAGGCGGATCGGATCTTACCGCGTGCGACCAGCGTCCCAACCCGATGCGATCCAGCCGACCCAAGGTATGTCTTTTCTTCCTTTTTCGACCCAGACCCATCCGCCCATGACCCGACCCGACCAAACACCCCTAAAACCTAATAAATCGTGTCCCTCTCTCCTCACTCTCATCACTTTTCCAAATCAAAATCCTCTCTAGCCCCAAGAACAAAAGCACCACAACTTCCTCAATTCCAAACCAAATCACCCCATTTCTTTTCCCACATCCAAGCCTCCATCCTCTTAGTCTAAATCCTTGAATCTTTTCACCTTTATCCTTCATCCAAAGCAACGTATGGCTTCTTTAAGTTCAAATTCGTAATGCTCATGAACCCTAAATTTTGAACTTGAAATTTGGCCATTTTCTTGCTTGATTCTTGTGAAATAGACTAGGAAGGCTCATATATCATGTTGGGTAGTTAATTTCATGGTGGATTTGAGTTTAATTTGAACTTTGAGAAATTAGGGTTCATGAGATTTGGGGCTTTTCAATTTTAGCTTAATTAGGGTTGATAGTGGGCTAGATGGGTGAAATAAGTGGTGTTGAAAGTTGATTTGGTTCCAATTTCAAGCTGAGCTCTAGTTAATTTTGATTATGGCTAATTTGAAGTTCTTGTGTTCATAAAAAAATAATAATAATAATTTGTAAATATTTTTTTTGAGCATGAGAGCTTCATTCTTAGCTATTGCTTGTCTTGCTTGCCTTCATGATTGCATTATTCTAGCTCCTGTTGAGATTGGTGATCTTATTAGAGCTAGATTGTGTTTGTTCATGTTTCTCTCTTTCTTGTGCTCACTCTATTTCCAAGGATTGAATTTTCAGGTACAATGGGGAGAAAGAATGCAGCTCAAATGGAAGAAGAGAAAGAGCAGGCTGCAAGGAGAGTGACTGCTCAGATTGGGAAAGAATTTGGCTCCATGCCTGAATCAGAAGAGGCGTAGGCAGCAAAATTTGGCCATGTTAAGAAAGAAAGCACAGGCCAAGAGAGATGGCAAGAGAGTTGCTGTTGATGAGAGTGTGGCTGACATTGCTCACAAGCAATCCCTCCCAAGAGAGCAAGAGCCTAGGAGCACCAAGTTGGGAGCTTTAGTTTTGGAGAAAGGCACCAAGGAGGTGCTAATGAACCAGCTCCCACAAAAGCCAAGGCCAAGACAGACTATGGCACCTCCTCCCATGGAGCAAGAGGGGCAAGTGCTGAAGAGGAACACTCTGAAGAAGACAGTGAAGCTGAGCATGACCCTAACTCAAAAAGTCCTTCAATGATAACAGGGATAGGCAGAAGACACCTACTGAGAGGAGCTGTTAGAGAAAATGAGAAAAGGTGTCTCTTGGCCCCAACCAGATTTGTTGATAAAAGACCCTCAAGGAGTTGTCAATTAAAGATGATATCAAGGAGATGCTAGGTTACATGAGTATGAGCAGTTTCTACACTATGGCCTATCCAACTTACAAAGAAGTCTCTTGCCAATTCTTGTTATCTCTTGAAGCCACTTTTCACACCTCCAAGAATGTGGAGCAAGGATGGGGAAGATACATTTCAAGATTGATGGGAGAGCCTACTCAATGACATTCAAGGAGATTGAGGAAGTGCTTGGTTTTCAAGACCAGAAAGATCCTTCTTTTCCCAAGCTTGCCAAGGTCAAGAGAGAGATGAACATCACACACCTTACTTGGAGACTGTTAACAGGCAAGACAAGGAGTTCCAACCGCGACAAGAATGCCTCCATCCGACACCCTTCAGTGCTATCTCCACAGATTGCTTGTGCATACATTGTTCCCCAGGAAAGAAGTAGGAACAGTCTTTGGAGATGAAGTGAAATTTCTGCACCAAGCTGTCCAGCACTATGCTTTACAGCCTCATCTCCCTTTGGTTCCTAGTGACTTCTACAAGGATTTTGGCATCGTTGGAGCTGGACAAACAGAGACCCTGGAGCTCAGATTGGTTGGTGGCTTGATAACACCATTACTTGCTTACCAAGGGATAAGTTTGGGAAATGATGCAGCTGGCCCCACTTTCTTGGATCTCCAATACCTGAAGTCAGCTCACTATCTCTGGAAGGTTTAATGGGCGGTGTGTTTACTCATATTTGAGAGGTACCAAAAAGTTGAGCTGCTCCTTCCCAACTATCCCTCACTACCTTGACCACTCCAGGAGCCATAAGATTTGACATTAGTGAGAGGCACTTGCTTGGACCTCATGCGCCCTAGGCCCTATGGCTATCCCAGGGGTGAAAAGGCAGCATGCAAGGTGGAAGTATATGATCAGGGGTACTCTAGCAGAGCCACTGCACATCTCTTTGGTCCTCCTCGTTACAAGTTTGACCAATGCACCGGTGCTTTGCCTCTTGGTCCCATTCGGCAGGCTCATGACCAGATTAGCACCCTTCAGAGGTGGAACAGAGCTCAAGATAGGACTCTCTTCAAGCTCACCAACAAGTGCAAAGAGCTGAGAAGAACTGTGAAGCGGCAAGCCGAAGCTTCGGCTCAGTTTATGAAGAAGGTGGCTGATGTTCTGGCCAGGGGAGCTGTAGCTGGTTGTAGGGCAGAGGATTTTGCTCTTGATGCTTTCACTGCCCCACCTCCTCAGCCACTTCATGACCCTTCTGAGCCACGGACCAAGAAACAAGCTCTCCGCCGTTTGAGAAACCCATACATCCGCCCATCCGAGTCCGGGAACAAATCTCCTTCTCTAGCCACCACTGCTGATGAAGATGATTCTGAGGGTGAGGCATCAGCCTCATCACACACTCCATAGAGGTACTCCAAAACCTTCTCATTGTATATACCATTTTTCATTGCATTTATCTTTCCTCTTTTGGACCCTTCTCTACATTTAACAAACACATAGACTGTGTGAATTAAGTGTGGGGAGGTGTCAAGTTGCTGATAGTTTTATGTTTTGTGTCATATGCATGCATTTCTAGATAGTTATTGCATAGAAAAACCAAAAAAAAATTGAAAATTTGAAAAGCACAAAAGAATCATGTAGTTGCATTAAGATTGAGTCTAGATCATTCACTTGCATAAAAAAAGCAAAATCATCATATAGGTTGCATCATGCATAAGGGGACAAGGATGATAGTTGCCTTGTAAAGATGCTCATGCTAAGTTCTTAAAGTGATAACCTTTATAATCTTAGTAAGTAGCTTGAGCAATCTTAGAATAGCTTGTAAACTTCGAGCCTTGAAAACTCTTCCTAAAGCTTATTTGATTGATTGATGCTCTCCTTTGAATTTTGCTCCTGTCATATTTAGACTCTAAGTCTCTTGCTCATGGTCCCTTGTGTACTAAGTCATGGATAGAACACTTGAGTTGTCTCTCCCATTCTTTGCCTATCTTTTGGACAAACTCAAGTGGTACTCCACACCCTTAAACCCTTACCTCCTTTCAAGCCTTCATTGTTTGTTGAGTGAGGCCTTCTTTGGAAAGCTTTACATGTGCATAATGTTGAGAGTATTGGGAATGGCAATGCCTGGTCTCCATTTTAGTTAGATTAGACACTCATATTGTCTAGCTTCTAGGATGGGGGTGAGTGATAAAGTTTGATCTTGGGAGTGTGAAGAGAGGAAAGAAAAGGTAGACTCTTAGAACTCAAAAGTGATTAAGTCTTTAGGGATAAGAAAATGAAAAGTCTAGCTCAAGTTTATAATGAAAGTCTTGGCCCCTATATATATATATAAAAAAAGAGATGAATAAAGAAAAGGGCTAGCCAAAGTTAGTATGAGATAATAAGTGTTTAAAAGTATAAAATCCTTGTAGACTTCACAAAAGTGAAGAGTTCTAAGTGAGAAAATGTTCTTGAGAGTTTGGGAAATCTTTGGGTGAGTGAAGAGAGTGAGGCTTGGCATTGGGGAATAGAGTAAAATTTGCTTTCATGTTTAGGAAAAGGGTAGGACAATGGAGATTGAGCATTGTATGCATGAGTTGATCCCTTTCTTAGATATATTATGTGCAATGTCAAAGTTACTTTGTTTTGAGAGTAAACCTTGAAAGATGATCTTGAACCTCTTGATTCACTTTGCACTAAAGCCTTTTTCACCAAGCCAAATGACTTGGACCATTTGACCATTTGCAAGAAATCTTTTGAGTTTGCTTATTGATTGTTTGAGAGCAAGTGGATTTGTGGATTGTGGATTCTTGATGAATGAGTGTAGGGATCAAAAGAGTTAAGATAGCCCTTGAGAAGTTAGAGTTGGATTGAATGTTTGCTCTAGCTAGTTGGTATGATTATACAAGGTTATCAAGTTGAGAACTAAGAAGAGCATTCTTTTGGTTTTGAGTCCCTCCTTCAAACCTCTCCTCCTTAGTCCTTGCTAGTTTACTTGTGGACAAGTAAAGGACTAGTGTGGGGAGTTGATGTCTTGTGTATTTTCAATTATTTAGCCATCTTTTATTTGCATTCTTTGTCTTTTAGGCTAAGGTTTAAGCATTCTTAGGATCATTTTGCATTCATAAGTCCTTATCAGGTATTGGAGTACCCCATGGGGTAAAAGAAGGTTTGAGAGTGGTTTTGATGCAAGAATGAGATAAGAAAAAGGAGTTTGGCCTAGTGTGGGCAGAGGTGGTCTCAATCTCACTCAGCCGGACCAGACGGATGGACATGCTCGGCCAAGATCATTCGCGCATGAGAGCCAAACGAACACACGGATGCACGGCCTGATCTGCACGGGACCACTTACCCGCGGTACAGATCACACCACACGGACGAGCAGAAGCAAGACCATGCGCGGCCTGATCAGCTCGGGTTCCCTTACCCGCGGGTCAGGGCGTACCATCTGGTGGACTGAAGCAGCGGATGCGCGGCCTGGGTTGTGCGGTGCGTAGCACCAGCGGGACGAGACGAACAAGACCAGCGGATCGCGGCCTGGGTTGTCGCGGTGCATAGCACCAGCGGGACGAGACCAGACGGAGTTGTACATACGCGGGACGGGGCGCCTGGGCAAGCACACCAGCGGGACGAGCAACAGCCGAACAGTACTGCTGCCAAGCATGCGGCCGGACCGTCCAGCCATGACCCTGGCGTTTTCATACTGTGTTCCCATTTGTCGAGACCCATTGTTTCCAAGGACCTTATAGTCAATTTCTGTGATGTTTTAGGGCTTTTAGCCTAACTATAAGTACCCTTGTTATCCCTAATTTGGGACATGTTATTTTCTATCTAAGAATACAAACCCTTTGAGTAAAGTTTCATCTTTGATTCATAATCTCATCTCATCTTTGTATTCTTGATTGCTTGATTTCATCTCCTTTCTTTCTCTACATGTTTAAGCTTGAATCTCTCATGGGTTTAAGAGTAAGCATGTGGATTAGTGAGTAGATCCATTTAAGATCCATGGGTTAGGGTGATTGAGAGTGATTAAGTGTAGATCCAAGGTGCTTAGTGTTAGATCTATCCTTTCCTTGCATTGATTTGGTGTTCTTAATGCTCTATTTGAGTTGGCCTCTCAAACATAGAGCCATAGGCATTTCATGCCGGAAGGTGTTATATGAAATGCCTGAACCAACTCATCTATGCTTTTAGCTTGCTTTGCCTAAGGGATTAGTTGTCAAAGAAGCTAGGATTGCTATTAGACTCATTCTCTATGTTTGCTTTGATCATTACAGCCAAAGGGATTTGGTGTACTTGGGTGATCATTGCAAAGAGCATTCATCTAGGGATAGAGCTTGCTTAGTTTTGTTGTTTAGGCATAAGGAATTAGATTGGTTGAAAAGTTAGCATCTTGGATTGAATCTTAATCATTTGAAATCAAGTCCTTATACACATGGGTCTCACTCTCCTCATAAGAAAGAAAGTTTTACTTTTGTTGCATTTTACTTATTGTCTTAGTTTGATAATCATCATCTTTAATGATTGCATTTAGATTAAGCATAGACTTGCATTCCCTTTGCTTTGTGGTCACTTAGAACTGGTTCGACAATCTTATATACTACATCATTTGATTAGGACCTTAGAAAAGTCCTTTCATCAGTTGTGCTGCCATACAAGTCTGAAAAAGCATGGTCAGTAGCATAAGCAGTTTTAATATGTTCAAGTCCCATGATCTTAGCCTCCATGGTGGTGATGAGAGTGTGGCGCCTGGATAGGGCGTCTGCCACCACATTGTACTTTCCCTTCTTGTATTTGATCACATGGGGAAATGTCTCTACAAACTCCAACCACCTGGCATGTCTCCTCTTCAGTGTTGTTTGGCCTCTCAAATGTTTAAGGGTCTCATGATCTATATGGATAACAAACTCCTTAGACAAAAGATAATGTTGCCAAGTTTCAAGAGATCTTACTAGAGCATAAAGCTCTTTGTCATAGGTGGTGTAGTTGAGGGCAGCTCCACTCAATTTATCACTGAAGAAGGCTACTGGTCGGCCTCCTTGAGTAAGAACAGCTCCTATGCCAGTACCTGATGCATCACATTCAATCTCAAAGGTTTTATCAAAGTTAGGCGAGTAAGGACTGGTGCATGAGTCAAACTATATTTAAGCTTGTTAAAGATTCTTCTTGGGCAGGGCCCCAAGTAAAGGATAGGTTATTCTTGATCACGGATGTCATGGGAGCAGCAATAGTACTGAAGTCCTTGACAAACCGCCGGTAGAAGCTGGCCAGACCATGGAAACTGCGGACATGTCCGATAGTGGTCGGAGTAGGCCAGTCTTGTATAGCCTTGATCTTCTCCTCATCGACCTTCAGTCCCTGTGAACTCACGACAAAGCCTAAAAATACCACTTGGTCAGTACAAAACACACACTTCTTAAGGTTGGCATAAAGTCCTGCTTGCCTTAAGGCCTTCAGCACCTGTTCTAAATGGTCAACATGGTCGGATAAGCACTGACTGTAAATCAATATGTCATCAAAATAAAACCACAAACTTACTGATGTAAGGCCTTAGGACCTCATTCATGAGCCTCATAAAGGTGCTAAGGGAGTTGGTGAGGCCAAATGGCATCACAAGCCACACATACAAACCTTGCTTTGTCTTGAAGGCGGTTTTCCACTCGTCACCTTCCTTCATTCGAACTAGGTGATATCCACTCCTGAGGTCAATCTTAGAAAACACAGTAGAACCACTTAGTTCATCCAACATATCATCTAGTCTAGGAATAGGGTACCGATATTTGATGGTTATGTTGTTGATGGCTCGGCAGTCCACACACATGCGCCATGTCCCGTCCTTTTAGACACCAATAGGACTGGAACCGCACACGGACTGAGGCTCTCTCGGATGTAGCCTTTGTCCATAAGGTCTTGGACCTGTTTCTCCAACTCCTTGGCTTCTTCTGGGTTGACACGGTGCGGCTCGGTTTGGTAAAGCGCCTGGCACCAGATCGATCTGATGTTCTATGCCACGGATAGGGGTAAGCCAGCTGATATCTCATCAGGGAAGACGTCCTTGTACTTGTCCATAAGGACTTGTACCTCGGCTGGAACGTCTTGAGCCTCGAAACCTGCAAAACAACCTTCCTTAAAGATCATTAGTAGCACCTGTGTTTCATGTTGTAAAGACTTAAGCACTTGACCAGAAGTAACATATAAGTTAGTTTTACTTACCTGGCCGGCCTGGTTCATAGCTTTCTGTATTTCATGAACTTCCTGTGGGCTGAGAGGTGCTAAGCTATGCTTCTTTTGTTGTGGTGGAAACTATAGACATTGGTCCGCCCATGGTGGATGGTTTCCTTGTCAAATTGCCACGGCCTCCCTAAGAGTATGTGTCCGGCTTGCATGGGAACAACATCACACTTCACCTGGTCTTGGTACTTGCCAATGCTAAAAGTCACAACAACCTGTTCTGAAATCTTGAGCTCGGTCTCATCGTTGAGCCACTTGAGTCGGTATTGTTGTGGGCAAAGTTCTGGCTGTTCAGATTGATGGAACTGAGGTTCAACCTGAAAACAAAGAGATTAGATTTTTATGAGTTTTTATAAGTTTTAAGATGCAAACTGAAACAAATATGAAAATAAATGAGATGGTGATGATAATGTAAATAAAACAAGATAAATAAACAAAGGATAGGATGGGATCAAGCTGCTGGTTGTATAACACTCTCAGCTTGATCAAATGATGGTTGATGTGGAATGAGATGGAGCTTTGCTTGCTGGTTGTGTAACTCTCTCAAGCTCGGCTAGTGGATGGGATGGACGAAATGGAATGAAGGACGCCACAAAGCTCTGTGAAAGGAGGCTTTGATAAGTCTAGATGCTCAAGAGCTGCTTCTCACACACTCAAAAGACTTAGAACAATAGTTTTGAGAAAACTAGAAAAACTTCATATTCATTCATAAAATTCAAAGTGGTGATTTACAATGATAAACTAACTGAGCTTATATAGGCTCGACCTTGGAACTTCTAACAGTCATAAAATGACATAAGGAAAGAAAATAAATCAAAAGAAAAGTCTTGGAAGCAAAGGCTTTGATGGCTCCATGAAACTAGCCTTTAGCTTGATTTGTGGTCTTTGAAAAGAGATGATCTTGTATCTTCATATCTTCTTGAACCTGGACGGTTTAAGGGGATAAGAAAGCTTTCTTGGGATCTTCTTGATGGCTTGGAAGGTGATGATGTCGTGCCTAAACTCAAGGGAAAAGAGCTGTTGGAGTTTGAATGCTTGAGACTCCAAATAAGGCAGTTTGGTGTAAATGAGGATCCTCCTGATCCAATGATGGCTGGTGCATGGTATGGACTCATAGAACTCTTCTTGGACGCCTATAATGTCTCCTGGACGTCTTGGTTTAGTCCTGATTTCTTCTGGTCGGATTGGAATTGCTTGGAAATAATCAAACCGAAAGATTGTCCAATATTTCCATAAATAGCTCGGTTTGATTTAAGTGACTCTTCATTGAACCGCCTGTTCTCCTGTGTTCTGGTGTAGTTAAGGACTTCTGGAATACCTCCTGATTGGTTGAAATGATCTCCTGGTCGCCAATGTCTGGTTTGAAGCTGATTGAACCGATTAGCTTCCAATTGAGGCGGGTGTAGCACTGGTTTGGCCGGTTCTGGCAAATTGATCATAACTTCTTCATTTCGTGGCCATTTCTCCTGATATTGGGCTTTCTGGAAAGCTGAGACTCTCTTCTTGAATCCTATGATGGGCTTTGGTTCAGGCCGCTCCTTCTTCGGGCTTGAATCTCCTTCTAAAGTCAGGTACTCGCGGATGGATGGGCTGGCGAACCTCCATTTTGTAAAACTCATAACTTTCTGGTCCGGACAGCTTTGGATGTGATTCCAATTGATCTTGGCTCCGTCTTGAGTGTAGAATCCATGAAAGTTGGTTTCATGGTGAAATTCCTTCGGGTTGCTGAGATACTCGCCGTGGACTGCACCTTGGTCGCTGGTACCTCCTAGAAGGCCGGTCTGGACAGCTTGGTTAAACTCTGGTTCAACCACTGGTTTGATGACCTCAACAGGTATGGTCGAGGGTGTGGGGTCTTGATCAACCCTAGCTTATCAACAAGATACTTGCTAGCCACATTAGTACAAGAACCACCATTTATAATCAAACTACATACCTTGCCTGCCACGCTACATCTTGTATGAAAGATGTTTTCTCTTTGGATGGTTTCTGGATCAAAAGGGCACTGAGAGATCGTCTGGCCACAAGTAACTCTCGGTCTCAGCATAGGCCATTACTTCATCACCAGAATCAGCTGTCTCCACCTCGGCCTCATCTTGAGATTCATATTCACCGTCGGCTTTAAGGACCATCACACGCTTGTTTGGGCAGTCCAGCGTAGTGTCCTTTTCCTGGCACTTAGAACAAGTAATGTCACGGTGCGTCCCGTTGAGCTTGGGCCTGAGTTTTACCTTGGTCGGTTTGAGTGGCTGTGGGAACCGAAATTCGCACTGTCAATTTTGATGAACAAGTATGGAGGAAAACCGAGTTAACCCGATCTTCCTTGAAGGTCCGATAAGTAGCAAGCTAAAAATGAATGATCGCTCAGAGGCGTTTTATTAGTTTAAAAGTATGAGTAAAAGATTTCTCCGAGGGGAGTAGAGATATGCTAACTATCAGAACAAAGGAACAAGAGGCAGCCAAGACGTCCTAAGCCTTGCCGTCTAGTCTAACCACCTAAGTCCTAAGTTCTCTAAGCTAGCAGGAGTTCTCTAAGTCTAAAATCTCGGATCCTCTTCTCTTCTGCCCCAGCCCTCCTTATATAGTCACTTTAGGTCGGTGGCCCGTTAACCTTTAGCCTTTGGGCCCAAGTTTATCTCTTTTGGAAATATTCCATTTTCCGTCGATCTTCGTAGTTATCCTCGAGCATTGACATTTATCTGCGGAAACTTAACATTTATCCTACTTTAATAAGTTAGGATAAATTGTCATAGCTCTTATTGGGCTTGGGTCTCCAAAATTGTAAGTGAGCGGTGGACAAACCTCAAGCCCTTGAGCGTTAAATGCGATTTCGGAAAGATTATCTTCTCCGCAAAATAAATCGTATAGCCTAAAGAATCGATGTTCGAGTTGATCGTCCTTGTTTTACGATACATTTTGCGGAAGAACCATGCTTCCTAGCTCTAGTTGTAACACCGAGGATAACTCCAATCGAGTTGAACCGAGGAAAGTTAGGCCCATAGCCAAGGTGCTATGACTTCACGGAAACCACGAGGTGCAATCTAAATCGGACGAGCTGGGAACAGACTGGATGCACGGCCCAGGGCCAGCAGGCGGGCTGGCCAGCGCCCGGGGCCAGCATGGGTGGGCTGGCTCAGGGCCAGCAGGCGAGCCGGCTCCCAGCGCCCGGGGCCAGCAGGCGAGCCGGCGCTGGTGCCAGCGGGCGAGCGCCAGGCGCCGGGGCCAGCCAGGCGAGCGGCGCCGGCGTCCGAGCCAGCAGGGGCGGTGCCCGCGGGCCAGCACGGCGAGCGGCGCCAGTGCCGGGCCAGCAGGCGGCAGCCGGTGCGGGGCCAGCAGGCGAGCCGGCGCCGCGCCGGGCCAACGGCGAGCGGCGCCGAAGCACGGCGAGCGGCGCGGCGTCCGGACTGGCGCTGTTCTTTCGATCCAACCTTTGTTGATCCTTTGCGGAAAGTCCGTAGACAGGAAATGATCTTAGCCGTTGATTTCGAGATAACCGTTTCGACCCCAATAGTTAGCCCCAGCCCGTAAGACTCGGAGGCGATTTAGTGGGCGAGTGACTTGAGTTTGAAAATCGAAATTTTGGCTAAGAATATTTTATTGCGAAAATCCTCATATCCTTATAAGTAGTAGCTCATTACTTCTCATTCTTCACACTCCCCTTTTCTCAACCGTCCTTTTGCTCTCACAAAGAAGATGTCTTCCTCTCAAGTTGAAAAGAAAGATTCGACGTCGAGATGGGTGAGGCCAGTCAGGCCGCCGGTCTTGGCTGTTCATGAAGCCACTCAGTCTTTCATTACTGGGTTCGAATCTTTCATGGAAAGATTGTCGTCTGCGCTGTGAAAGACTTCGACCCGGCGAGAACCGAAGCACCCAGCGTTCTTCCTTCGCTGTGCCTTCGTCCCCAGCCCCTTGCTCCGAGGTTCCGTCTGATGCTCCCTTGCCGCGGGAGGGGCAGTCGTTCGAGCAGATTCCCGACGTTCAGGATCGTCCTTCAGGCTCTACCGCTCCGATCATAATTTCTGGTGGGATGGCGTGGTAGAATCCACGCCCGGCCGAAGATCGTTTGGGACTCCCGAACCTAGTGCTGCACCGTTTCCTAAGGGGCTTTCGAGGGCAGGTGCCACAACTGGGGCGAAGAGGAAGAGGTGCGCTAAGAGCGGCGGGCGAGCCTTCGATTGTTGTGAACATCGTTCCAAGGTTTGATTTTGATTTATCCGCAATTATTCTTTTCTTTTCTTTTGTGTTGATCCTTACCCTTTCTCTTTGCGGACAGTTTGTATCGCTGATTGATGGAATGCTTGGTGATTGCGGATCGGAGGTTGCGCGTCTGTCGAAGAGTTGGAGTTGTCGCAACAAGCGTCGGCGTCGAGGCCGCGCAGACCATCACGCATATGCCCAGACGCTCAGCTCGAAGTTCGAATCGGCGACCTCGAGCGATCTCGGAAGACCGCGAATTCGTTGCTCAAAGTGAAGAAGAAGAGACACAACTCCTCGAAATCCGTCGTCTCCAACAAAAGATCCAGGATTACGAAGAGATGAGCTCCACAAGTCGGCGAGACCGTCGATCCCGACTTCTTCGCTCGTTTGGCGAGGATGGCCAGTTTGTTCGAGTCACGATAGCTGTTCGTGAGAGGGACTTAGCTTTGGCGGGAATCGAAGGGAGCTTGAGCGAGCCGGCTGCTTAGGGCGACGAGGCCCTAACTCGGATTCGAGGAAGCCAGGCTGCTGTCTTGCAAGGGAGAGTTGGCGGCTTCGAAGGGACTTTGACTCGATTCGCTGGTCTGAGGTCCGAGTGCACCCTTGTACCGGATTTGGAGGGCTCGGAGGATCAGGTTCAGGCAGCGGAGGATCAGGTTCAGGCAGAGAGGATCATGAGGCTGGCGGATGAGGCAGGCAGTGGAGGTGTGATCGAGGAGTCGATGGCGAGACTGTTCCCGCTGCGGGTGAGTTTGAGGATGAAGGTGATGCTCGAGGCGTCTAGGTTTACCAATCCCTTGAGGATTTTATTTTGTTTGTGTTGCGGCGCTATGAGGCCATGATGTACTTTTCGGGACTGGCCGTTGGTGGCTTTGAATCCCTGCCCTTTTTAGGCGTTTGTCGAACTCAGCTCAATCTAAAATATTTCGGTTTTATGACATTTAAATGAACTTCTGTCTATCGAAGTTAGAGGGACAGGGTGTGAGTTGTAGTCTCATTCCTGCCTCTCAGATGATCACTGCATCTATCGATTGTACAAAGCGAGATTTTCACGGTTTACTGATTTCTGTGAAGGTTCGTGAAGCGAATAGACTTAAGCGTAGAGACAAGTTTTGGGATCTCGTGTCGGGTACTGATACTATGTCTATGAGATGTCAAGATCCAGTGTGGCTGGGTTTAGGGCAAGACCTAGGTTTACTCTCGGTTGAGGCTTTGCGATGACAAGTCAGCTTCGTTTTGCTTTGCGATTTTAACCGACTCGTGCCGTTTAAAATCCGCGAATTGTTATCGGCTTATACGATTTGTTTAGGTGCGAATCGAGCTACTTCCGTTTGGAAGAGCTAACCAAAATTTTGGACTTCTTGTATAGCGCTATGTTATCCTTGACGGATGTAAGAGAGCCTACCTTAGGGGTGGCTTATTGTGCATTTAGGGCGTTAGAGTTTGTTTGTTGTGATCAGGAACAACGAAATGATACCGTTTTGAGGTGTGTTTGTATGTTTTAGTTCTAGAGGCGAGGATTTATCCTGGAATGTTTTGAGGAAAAGAATGTCCTTGGCGTTAGCGGCGTCTATGCTGAAGGTCGAGTTTTCCTTGTGCGCATTTCGTGGTTGAAATGTTTGCAGGCTTGAGATGTTTTGCGAATGTTAGCAGCCAGAAAACTGTTGTTTCAGTTTGGGCCGGGACCAAGGGGTCGCGTAAATTTGACCAGGGAAGCGTCTACATTCACTTGCCGTGAAGTGTTGGCCTTCGGGATTTGTTTTGGATGTGATAATCGTTTAGTGGATACTAGATCCGTTGTCGTTGCCGTTTAGTAGTTGGCGAAATGTGTTGTTTATAAAGAGTTTGAAAGTTTCAGAATTTTCGAAATTCGTGGATATCTGTATCGCCCTCCCCTTTTAATCGGGATAGCTGAACCCGCCGGTTAGCGAGTTGCCTACGTACCCTTTTCGGGGATCAAGCCATCTCGTAGTTCTTTGTACCACGTCATTGTTAGTGATAGTATTTTTTAAGATGCATCGCGTTCCAAGTTCTTGGGATTTTACGTCTTGCATGTTCGTGATTTGTGCGAACCTGGTCGGACCACTTTTATGACTTTGTATGGTCCCGGTTTGCTCCGGTTTTCCTGCGTTTGGTTCGTGTTTTGGAAGACTTTGCGTAAGACTAAATCGCCTTATCTGAACCTACGATGGCGACGTTTGAGTTGTACTACCTTCGGCAGCGTGCTGGTAATTTTGAATTGAATAAGCTGGTGGCGTTCATTGATAAGATCGAGATTGAACAGCATCATAGCGTTGTTTAAATCTTCTCGTTGGGAGGAATCTTCTCCGTACTCGGGAACTCTACTTCGCGGGGATCATGCATTCCGTTCCGTGCGAGGGCGAATGGGGTTTCACCGTAGCCCATCGGGGTTGTGCGATGCGACCAAAGGACTCCTTCGAGCTCCTCGCCCATCGCCCTTTTGGCGTCTAATGAAGATGCAAACTAAAACAAAGCAAAGAAACAAAAGATAGAGAATGGTGGATGGGATCTGTTGCTGGATGTGTGTCTCTCAACAGATCAGTGGATGGAGAATGGATAGAAGATGGGATTGGCCTTGCTGGATGTGTATCTCTCTCAAGGCAAATCAGTGGATGGATGGATGGAGTGAGGAATCGCCACAAGCTGGGTGGTTTAAGCTTGATAAGATTCAAAGTTGCTCCTGGCGAATCACACAGCAAGAGACTTAGGGTTTTCTTTGCTCAAAGCAAACAGAGATTTTATTAAAAGAATGCTAGCCTGAAAATCGGCCACACACAAGGGTTTTATAAAGAAATCCTTAATGGTCTCTAAATGATAAAAGGCCTAAACAAAGGGCCAACTCTTAAACAGAAATAAAAGGCTGACAATGGCCCAAAGTCTTAACCGAAATAAATTGAAATAAAAGAGTAAACCGGCTGCTGGATGAGATGCCTTGACTAGAGCTCATAGTATGGTTGCATGCTGCCTCGTTAAAACCTTATCAGTAAAACCCTTTTGGGACAAAACCTGATGAAGGAAAAGAGTACAGCCCATACTACTCCCTCGATGGTTGGCTAGATCTCTAAACCGAATTGAGTTGGTTGGATGGATTAGGAATTGAATCTGAACCGAGGTCGGATATGGAGATGTTGAAGCCAGCTCGGTTCTGACTGAATGATCTGAATTGGATTGGGCGGCTGACTGAACCTCCATGGGATCGATTGGGTCTTGAATCTTCAGTTGGAACATGTCTTCAATCAATAGCTGGTTCTGGTCGGTTTGCCCATCTTGATCAAGGATTTGTTGGACAGCCTTGGAGAAGCCTTCTCTTATGGCTCTGGTTCCACTCGGGTGGTTGGACCACGCCTAACTATGGGAACCTCTACTTGGATGCGCATCATTCCCTCCCTCTTGAGAAGGTTCTGACCTCAGAACACCATCATCTGCAAGAAATGGAGACAAATCAGATACATTGAACACGGGGAGATCTTAAACTCACCTAGAAGTTCAATCTTGTAGGCATTGTCATTGATCCTCTCAAGGACACGGAATGGGCCAGTCCCTCGGGTGACAGCTTGGACTTCCGCTCTTGAAACCTCTCCGCCTCATGTGTATCCACACCAAGTCGCCAGGTTTGAATAGAACCTCCTTCCTCTTCAGGTCAACCGGGCCTTCACCTTGGGCGCTTTGACCTCTAATCTTCCCTGACCTGCTTGTGCAAATTCTTAACAAACTTCGGCCTTACTGGCTCCATCTCGGCTCTGCGGTGTATGGAGGTGGGCAGTTCAGCAAGATCAAGGGAGTCTCGGCTGAAAACCATATACAACCTCAAAGGAGAAAGATCAGTGGCAGAGTGTTTAGCATGGTTATAAGCAAACTGAATAAAGGGTAAACAAGACAACCAGTTCCTTAAGTTCTTACCGACCGTAGCCCTCAATAACTGAGATGCGGTTTACTACCTCAGTTTGGCCGTCGGTCTGAGGATGGCATGTGGTCGAGAACAACAACTTGGTTCGATCTTACCCCATAGTGTCTTCCAGAAATGGCTCAAGAACTTGGTGTCTCGGTCAGACACAATGGTTCTAGGAACACCATGTAAACGAACCACTTCCTTAAAGAATAGATCGGCTGTGCGTGTTGCATCGTTAGTCTTGTCACATGCTATGAAGTGGGCCATCTTGGAAAACCTGTCCACTACTACAAAGATGGAGTCCTTGTGGGTTATCTTGGCAAGCCCAGCACAAAGTCCATAGACACATCTACCCAAGGGTGGTTAGGAATAGGTAAAGGCATATATAAACCGTGGGGATGTGACCTGGATTTAGTCTTAAGACTGTGCACTTGGCATATGCTCTACGTCCCTCCTCATGTTTGGCCAGTAGAAGTGATCAGTTAAGACACTTAAGGTCTTGTCTCGGCCAAAATGCCCCATAAGGCCGCCACCATGGGCCTCCCGGACAAGCAGCTCCCTCATAGATCCTTTGGGAATGCAAAGCCTCTTTTCCTTGAACAGGAACCCCTCATGTTGGTAGTAGGAGCCAAATGCCTTGTGTGGTGTTCTGAAAGCTTCTTGAAAATCAAGGTCAGTAGCATAAGAATCTTTGATAAATTCAAAACCCATGATCTTAGCCTCCATGGTCGATATGAGTATGCCTCTGGATAAGGCATCGGCCACCACATTATCTTTGCCCTTCTTGTACTTAATCACATAAGGAAATGTCTCCACAAACTCTAGCCATCTCGTGCCTTCTCTTGAGTGTGGTCTGACCTCTCAAATGCTTAAGCGTCTCATGATTTGTATGAATGACAAACTCCTTAGATAAAAGATAATGTTGCCAAGTTTCAAGAGATCTCCTACGGTGGCGCATTCTTTCCTTTGATATGGTTCTCGGCCTGAACGCAAAGTGCAACAGGTCGTTGAAGTCTTCATACTGCTGTCGTTCCACCTTGCGGGCAATCCGGTCGTTCAGCCCTTCTAGGAACTGGGACATCAGGGGCGCTTCAGGTTCGTCGGCGTCCAGCGTGTTTCTAAGTGACTCAAACTCCTAAAAGTACTTCTCCCGGATTTAGTTCCCCACATCGGGTTCAGTACGGAAATTTCATAATAAGATTAAATTACCTGCCTCGGAATTTCACTCAGGTTTTACTCTCCATGCACTCGGTCTCTCGCTCTGCAGAGCATTCCAGTTATCAGCGGCTAAAGTCCCTTCCATAAGTCGAAATATGCTCATGCAGTTAAGTGATATAGACTGATCAACTCTCGCATGAAAGGAATCATCTCAAGACTATCTTGATCATCCTATGCCATTGAACCGCCAACCAAAATCAAATCAATAGGCTCCACGGCCTCAACGCCTTTGACTGATCTAGACGCTCATGGAAGGATCCAATAATCACCATCAACTTGACTTCAACTCATCATCTGTAGTATCTTGTACCAAGTAGTTTCTTGTCATCCAGTTAGTCTTTGGAAAGTACCTGACTCCCAATCTCTTGTTTGGATAATCTCAACTTTGGTCCGCATAACTCTACTAAGACCCGAGTCTGTCACTTGACAACCTTTGTCCCGATTCATATCAGACTTCTTACAATCACCACTTGCAAATGAGACTTAAATGATTGATCCAAATCCTTTTATGAAATTTCTGTTCCTTTAAAAGGAAAGTTGTCCATTTCTTTTAAATTTAAAAACCATCAAAGCAATCTAAAGAAAAGAAAAGGAAAGTAAGGAAGCTGACTGCAAATTGAAATTTGAAATTGAGCATTATCCCTTTTTTTCTTTGGATTGACAATCTAAATTGGTTCCCATCTCAGATTAATCAGATTAAATGCAAAGTAATCCATCCATTGGAATAACTAGAATCAATTTGATGCAAATTGCCAATCCCCAAATATGGACCACTGTCCAAACAGTTCAATACCACATTCAGGCATTAGCAAACTAAATGCCTTGACAGAGATGAACACGCCAAGAACTTGCAACTAATCTTATGGAATCTTCCATTCAGATTTAGCAAATTCCTGGCTCCATACCCACCTCCTTGGTCCCAATATTTTGTTTCACTTAGACAATTCCAAAATCAGGGCTTACTCAAACCACTTGATCGACTTGACTCAGTCAGCTTGTTATCCTTAAGCTTCAGAAACTCAAGTGAATCCTTCCCGCTTTTACTTCGAGAATGATCCATTGACTTAAATAAATCTTGGTTTGCAAATTATCCAAAATTTTGAATAAATCAAGGTTATTCAATCTTTAAGCAGATCCCACCATTCCTTAATGATCTTAAAACTTAAACAGCAATCCAATCATTCACCAATATCCAAACTCTGTTTCATTCAATTCACAAGTTACATTTGCATACAAAGTTAACTTTTACTCAATCTTCCCAAGATCAAGTTCAACTGAGATAATAGCTCCTCCTTAGCATTAATCACATCCACTAAACTTAGATGTTTGCTTCCTATACACACCCTAGAATATTATAATTTGATACCAATTTGAGGCCCTCACCCGTTTTCCTTTCAAATATCCTCGTTCGATTTCAAACCAAACATGGTCCGCTGATTATTCTCTAAACTCACTATTTTGTCCTGATTTCTAAGAGGTTCCATTCAGTACAACAAGGTTCACAACCTATCCAGCATCCTAGCAAGTCACTAAGACTGACAGTATAATAAACATGTACTTACTGTATTTGATGCTCGGTTGTCTCAAGCCCATCCATACTTCCACCTATGGTGCCTTTATTCGACCATATCCAGCCAGCTCGATCAGGTACTTAACCAACCTTGTTCCTTAGTCACCAGCCAACCATCCCAACATGACTAAGAATCAAAGAGAGACAGCTTGGTCTCCAACCAGCCATCCAGAAGCAAACAAGACGCTAGCCATGCTCAGTTAACCAGAACTGATCATATCTAGATCAGACAATACACACTGCTCCATACTCGATCCAGTCAGTACTTCCGCCATCCTTCTCCATACAGTAATAAGCATCCAGATCCATCCGCGGGTTCGATCGTCAAGCCCAGCATCATCCAGCATTCATACTTCGACGCCCAATCACATAAGCCACCGTATCGACGATACACGCATCGCCCAGTACCACCGCAGTCGAAAAATCCATTGACTGACTCACTACGTTTCTATCCTGTATCCTCCAACCATATGAAGGCTCCATCCGCAGATCAATACGCAGATCGATCAGTATGCCAACGATAACCCTGATAAGCCGCGATACAACCACGATCCAATATCAGTACCGGATGTCGCCGGTCCAGAATCAAAAATAGATCTATCGATCCCACTGATCCAGTGTGATCCGATCTAGTCTACTCATACCGCAGACTGCCCTGATTTCCTAGTTCGATCCTGTTAACAACCGCCATCAATCGCCTAACCATCTGTCCAGATCCACATCCAACCAGACATCAACTGAAGTATCCGCTGATCCCGATCCCATAGACGGACTGGCCGTGCCCAGTACAACCATCACGATCCAACGCCAGTACACGCCCGCCTTTACCGCCGAAAGCAATCAGTTCATCGCCCCACTGTAGTCCGATGATTCCTTTGGCTTCGCTTGACAGATCGTTTATCCGTCGCCACGGATCGACCATCAGAGCCGAACTGTCCCCGAACGAACAGAACATTACAGCCCGCGACGGTTCGATCGCCTTCCGCCAACTCTTCCCCGATGAATCATCTCTCTCGTGTTTTCTGTTTCCCTCCTCAAGTCCGCCTCGCCAACCCGTAGGAAGAGATCCCTTTCTGTCCGCTGAAAACCAGTTTTATGAGCGTGACGGTTTCCAGCCCCAAAATCACCTTGTAACTGCTGGCCCAACCGATCTGTAACCGCCTCCGACGGTTTCTCTCGCCAACCGCTTACAGCTCTAACTCCCAAACCAACTGTCTAACCGCCTTAGCGGTTCTAGAACTAAACCGCCCCAGCAGTTATGCATCCATAACTGCTCCGAACTGCTCCTATAACAAAGTTGCTAGTAACCCCTCGAATAATTACCAGAATCACAAAATCAGCTAGCTTATTG
>JAEACV010000479.1:15000-22500 GCA_016432835.1 Brassica nigra | reverse complement strand
TCGCCAACCGCCTTGACAGTTTCGGTAACTCCCAGCGGTTCCAACTGCTGTCTAACCGCCTTAGCGGTTCTAGAACTAAACCGTCCCAGTCAGTTATGCATCCAGTAACTGCTCGGAACTGCTCTATAACCGACCGGTAAGCTTAGTAACCGCTCGATAACCACCTCGTAACCAGTAACTGTTTTCAGCTAGCTTACTTGGCTTATCAGTACACGTTCAGCTCAGCTCAGTTCCCATCAGAGCGTACATCCGTACATAGACCAGCTGAGCTCGGATGACAAGTCCAACTGGCTTGTCTGAATCCGACCAGCTAAGTCCGTCAAGCTCAACCGCTCTGTCGGACCAGACATACTGTCTTAAACCGACCCATACTATTCGGATTATGCTTGGCTCGTCTGATCAGTTCAAGTAACACTCGACCTTGGACTGATCCAGCTCGACGGGACGGGATGTTACAAGTCTCCCCACTCGGAATGAACTCGTCCTCGAGTTCAGCAGTCAATAGAATCTTATTCTATTAAATTAGAACATCTCCAGCTTACGGCACTCACTTGCCTTGACTCAGTTTTCAGACTCGGTCCTTCGACCCTCATAGTCTTCCGACTTCATCAATCTTGATTCAGATTTCTTGATCGAATCCCACTTGGATTCGATCCGGTTCTTGATTTTATCAATCCAGTATCTTCCGCATACTTAGTCTCAACAGACTCAATTTCAGTTCGCCAACTCACTAAGTGTAGTAGTTCTTACTCGAGCAATCTCTTGGTGTTTAGACACACACTTTGGTGAGAACACTTATCTCCCAACAGTGCTGTCAGTTTACCTCAATTCTCGAAGTGTCAACTCGCTACCTTAGTTAAGTTTTGCTAGCCTTAACCTTACGGTCATAGTCACTCTTGGACTCAACCTTAGTCCTTCTAGGACTCAGTTCAAACCAGTCTTTGTCCATCCTGACTTTGACTGCTTGATTCTCATAACCTAGTCTTTCCTTAGCATGGCCTAACTCGAATGCTAGGAAACTTAGCAGTACCTTAAATTCACGGATCTCACCTTTGATCCTCACGGTTGTTTCCCTGGATCCCTCTGATCCTAGGCAGTTTCGATCACATGATCGACACATAATTTTCTAAGATCCTTACTGATCTTTTCTGACAGTTCCGGATCACACCCGATCCTTACAGCCATTTCTTGTCGGATCTTACACTTGATCCTTTGTACAGTTTCCTGTTCGGACTCTCAGTCCTTCTCAGTTTACAACTTCATAATGGCTAACTCATCTAGTTGCCATTATCCCGGTCACAGTCATGCCTTGGAAACTTAACAGTTCCCAACGACACCAGAACACACAGAACATACAGTCCCGACAGACGTCCAACAGACACGTGATGGCAAACTCTCACTAGTTCCCATCCACGTTATCATCGCGATCAGAAAACCCACAGTAGTGAACTCAATGAGTTCCAGTGACAGTACAGACATGTCTTGGAAAGTATGTTTCCCACCGACATCAGATTGGGTTTCCTTACACAGGCATGTGATGGCAAACTGATCTAGTTCCCATCATCATGATCAGATACACCTTGGCAAACTCTAAGGTTTCCACAGGCGTCAGAACAGAACACGCGATGACAGACAGTCACGTCTAGGAATCTCTCGGTTTCCCTAGACGGCAAAACAGACAGACGTCAGTACAGTTATGCCTTGACAAACCCACACTCGGTTCCCAAGGACATATTATTAACCCTTAAATTACACTTCGGTAATTTCACTTGCTTTACTCTCCAACACTCGGACTCGTCTAGCAGGATCATTCCAGTTCATCGAGCAGTCGTCCTGCGATCCAGCTAAGTCCTAATATGCATCACAGCAATAAGCACCTAGACTGATCCAGACTCTCGCATGAAAGGAATCGATCATCAAGACTATCTTGATCATCCTATGCCATTGAACCGTCAACCAAAATCAAATCAAGCTTTAGTAAGCTCCACGGCCTCTAAACGCCTTGACTGATCTAGACGCTCATGGAAGGATCCGATCATATATCACCATCACACCCTGACTTCAACTCATCATCTGTAGTATCTTGTACCTCCGAGTAGTTTCTTGATCATCCAGTTAGTCTTTGGAAAGTACACCTGACTCCCAATCTCTTGTTTGGATAATCTCAACTCTTGGACCGTACAACTCTACTAAGACAATCGAGTCTAGTCGTCTTGACAATTCCTTTGTCCCGATTCCATATCCAGACTTGCTTACAATCACCACTTGCTGAATGTAAGTCTTACTCGGATTTCTCCAAATCCTTTAATGGAACTTCTGTTCCTATAACCCGACCAGCTTGTCCATCTTCTTGAAAATCTTAGAGTCCATCTAAGCATTCTCAACAGAACACTACTCTTGAATGTAAGCCCCAGCTGACTCCACATTCCAGCACCAACTCCTTAGTCATTATCCCTTTGACTCTTCCTTGGACGACTTGTCCAATTCGGTTCCCATCTCTTGATGCGGTCAGATTAACTCTCAGAAATCCATCCATTGCCTTAGCCAGTTCCTTGAGTTTGCATCTCCAATCTGGACCACCTGTCCATCTCAGTTCGAATACCACATTCAGGCCCATTAGCTTGGCTATCATGCCTTGACGACTTGTTCACCCAAGACCCACTTGCAGACTAATCTTATGGACTCCCTGTCCATTCAGATTTAGCACCTTCAGCTCCTTGGCTCCATACCCGACCTCCTTGGTCCTTAACAGTTCGTTGTCTCACTTAGACAATTCCGAGTAATCCTTGGCTTACTCAAACCACTTGATCGACTTGACTCCAGTCAGCTTGTTATCCTTAAGCTTCAGAAACTCTAAGTCAATCCTTCCCGTTTCTTTACTTCAGAATCCGGATCCATTGACTTAAATAAACCTCTTGGTTTGCACCCAACACTTATCCAAAATTTTGAATAACACTCAAGGTTATTCCAGCATGCTTTAAGCAGAGATCCGACCATTCCTTAATGATCTTAACCCAACTTCATTCCAGCAATCCGATCATTCACCAATGATCCAAACTCTGATTTCCATTCAATCAGACTAAGTTACATTTGCCCATACAAAGTGTAACTCTGACTCAATCTTCCCAAGATCAAGTCTCATACTCTGTAGCTCAATGCTCCTCCTTAGCATTAATCACATCCACTCGGACTTAGACAGTCTTGCTTCTGGCTTACTTCCTCGTCCTAGAACCGTAATCGCTCTGATACCACTTGTGAGGCCCCGACCCGGTTTTCCTTACCGCCGGTACGTCCTCAGTTCGATTTCCTCGACCAAACATGGTCCGTTCCCCCGATTATTCTCTAAACTCACTATTTTGTCCTGATTTCCTCTAAGAGGTTCCATTCAGTACACAAGGTTCACTAACCTATCCAGCATCCTAGCAAGTCACTAAGACTGACAGTATAATAAACATGTACCTTACTGCCTTGATGCTCGGTTGTCTGTTAGCCCATCCATACGCTCCACCTTGGTGCCTTCATTCGTCCATATCCAGCCAGCTCGATCAGGTACTTAACCGAATCCCTTGTTCCTTAGTCACTCAGCCAACCATCCCCACATGACTAAGAATCAAAGAGAGACAGCTTGGTCTCCAACCAGCCATCCAGAACAGACAGTACGCTAGCCATGCTCAGCGTCCCAGAACCAGAACTGATCATATATCTAGATCAGACAATACACACTCGGCTCCATAGCCCTCGATCCAGTCAGTACTCCTTCCGGCCATCCTGCCTCTCGGTCCATACAGTAATAAGCATCCGCATCCATCCGTGGCTCGGATCGTCCAAGCCAGTACCCGATCCGAGCATTCATACCGGACGGCCCAATCACATAAGCCACCGCATCCAGACGCATACACGCACGTCCAGTACCACCGCAGTCGAACCCAAATCCATTGACTCGACTCACTACGTTTCTATCCCGTATCCTCCAACCATCCGCTGAAGGCTCCATCCGCAGATCAATACGCAGATCGGATCAGTACGCGGCCAACGATTAGCCACCCTGATAAGCCGCATACAACCACGCGCCCATCCGCATCAGTACCCGCATGTCGTCGGTCCGTAACCACCGCGCCTTATAGATCTATCGATCCCACCCGATCCAGTGCTTCGCATCCGATCTAGTCTACTCATACCGCAGACTGCCCGATCTCTGCTCGGTTCGATCCTGTGCGGTAACAACCGCCGATCAATCGCCTAACCGCCTCGATCTGTCCAGATCCCACATCCGAACCAGACATCAACTGAAGTATCCGCTTGATCCCGATCCCATAGACGGACTGGCCGTACGCTCCAGTACAACCATCACGATCCAACGCTCAGTACACGGCCCGCCTTACTCGCCAGACAAAGCAATCAGTTCATCGCTCCCACTCGGACAGTCCGATGATTCCCTTGGCTTCGGCTTGACAGGATCGTCTATCCGTCGCCTACGGATCGACCACAGAGCCGAACTGTCCCCGAACGGAACAGAACAATTCGCGACAGCCCGCGGCCTCGGATCGGCCTTCCGCCAACTCTTCCCGATCTGAATCATCTCTCGGTGTTTCTCTGTTTCCCTCCTCAAGTCCGTCTCGCCAACCCGTAAGGAAGAGATCCCTTTCTCTGTCCGCGGAAAACCAGTTTTAATGAGCGGTTGGACGGTTTCCAGCCCCAAAACCGTCACCTTGTAACTGCTCCGCGCGTCCCAACCGATCTGTAACCGTCCTGGACGGTTTCTCTCGCCAACCGCCTTGACAGTTTCGGTAACTCCCAGCGGTTCCAACTGCTGTCTAACCGCCTTAGCGGTTCTAGAACTAAACCGTCCCAGTCAGTTATGCATCCAGTAACTGCTCCGAACTGCTCCTATAACCGACCCGTAACTGCTTAGTAACCGCTCCTGATAACCACCTCGTAACCGCCTCAGTAACTGTTTTCAGCTAGCTTACTTGGCTTATCAGTACACGTTCAGCTCAGCTCAGTTCCCATCAGAACGTACATCCGTACATAGACCAGCTGAGCTCGGATGACAAGTCCAACTGGCTTGTCTGAATCCGACCAGCTAAGTCCGTCAAGCTCAACCGCTCTGTCCGGACCAGACATACTGTCTTAAACCGACCCATACTATTCGGATTATGCTTGGCTCGTCTGATCAGTTCAAGTAACACTCGACCTTGGACTGATCCAGCTCGGACTGCGGGACGGGGATGTTACACAGAGCCCGCGTCGACCTTTTATCTAATAAATGCATCCCTTCCAGAAGTCGGGGTTTGTTGCACGATTAGCTCTAGAATTACTACGGTTATCCGGTAGTAGTTACCATCAAACAAACTATAACTGATTTAATGAGCCATTCGCAGTTTCACAGTCTGAATTCGTTCATACTTACACATGCATGGCTTAATCTTTGAGACAAGCATATGACTACTGGCAGGATCAACCAGGTAGCATTCATAAATCACGGCAAGACCTAGTCGTATTCCCGCAATCGCAAGGAAAGTGGGAACAGACGAGGACTTGACCGTCATCTTTTGTCCGGAGACAAACGTGCTTAGCAGGACAAGAATTGCTTCTAGTCACCGCCGTAACATTTCCGCATCCGAGATCCCAGCCAACATCCTATTCACCTTTGCGAGCATTGCATATTTCATGCAAAGACGCAAGGATCACAAGTGCCGGCTATTGTGTTCACGGCTACCCCATGGAAGGAGCATCCGCGAACAACATTTTAAGCAAAGCTTAACAATTCCCTCTAGATAGGTACGCAACACAGGCCCCGGATCGAGTCAACAAGCATAATATGCTAGTGAACGAACTGAGAAGGACAGTTGGTCTGTAGTTGGGTGCGCGAGCACAGAGCCTACAGACACTAGCTATCCAATCACCACTCATACGCCGGACGTTCATTGCCCCGCTAACACCAATCTATCCAGCCAACCTTCTGATGTAATCAGATGATCAGTTGGAAGACGGATGAAACCAGGCCAAGACCGCAGAAGCGCGAAAATTCGATGTCAGGGGCAAAATGGTCCACCGGAAAAGATGCCGGAAAAGCCGTCGGAAAAATGTGACCGGGACTGTCAACCCATCGGACCTCGTTTCGTGCTGCACCAAGCACTGGGACGTTAACCCATACCGTTCGGACGACCCACCCTTTCAGGCAGGCCAGGGAGGTGCCTACCCTTATATATACATTAAGCATTTTTCAGTCTTTCACCAGACATTGATTCGTTCCGGAGTATTTTTGATGTAAAAAAAAAAATACTTGGAATTTGAATCTGATTTTTTGCATGCTTCATATGTATGGTTAGAGCTATTTTCTGGTAAATTTTCATAATTTTTATTGCTTCTAACCATGTCTTTTGGATGCTACAAGGATCGGGTTCTCGGGGTCTAAAATGATGTCTATCGCAACTTTTGATTGGAACTTGACATCTAGAACTCTTTATTGACATATTTGTGATGTTTCCTTTCAGAAAATTTTGTTCAAAAATATCAATTTTTGAATTTTTGGGTTGTACGGTGGTGGCACGCGCAGGACATGGATCAGTGCATGCAGGACGTGGATCGGTGCGTGCAGGACGTGGATCAGTGCACGCAGGACGTCCGTCTGTGCACGCGGGTCGTCCGTCTGCGCACGCGGACGTCCCGTCTGCACGCGGGTCGTCCGTCTGTGCACGCGGACGTCCGTCTGTGCACGCGGGTCGTCCGTCTGTGCACGCGGACGTCCGGCTGTGCACGCGGGTCGTCCGTGCACGCGTACGCCCGCTGTGCACGCGGGTCGTCCGCTGTGCACGCGATCGTCCGGCTGTGCACGCGGGTCGTCGGCTGTGCACGCGGTTCGTCCGGCTGTGCACGGACGTGGATCAGTGCACGCAGGACGTCCGTCAGCGCACGCAGGACGCCCGTGCACGCCGGTCGTCCGTCTGCACGCTGGACGTCCGCTGTGCACGCAGGACGACCGTCTGTGCACGCAGGACGACCGTCTGTGCACGCAGGACGACCGCTCGTGCACGCAGGACGTCCGTCTGTGCACCAGGACCGTCCGTCTGTGCACCACGTCCGTCAGTGCACGCAGGACGCCCGCTGTGCACGCAGGACCGTCCGTCTGGCACCACGTCCGTCAGTGCACGCAGGTCGTCCGTCTGCACGCAGGACGTCCGTCTGCACGCAGGACGTCCGTCTGCACGCAGGACGTCCCGCTGCACGCAGGACGACCGCTGTGCACGCAGGACGACCGCTGCACGCAGACGACCGCTGCGCACGCAGGACGACCGTCGTGCACGCAGGACGCCCGCTCGTGCACCAGGACCGTCCGTCTGCACCAGGACCGTCCGGCTGTGCACGGACCTGGATCAGTGCACGCAGGACGTCCGCTGCACGCAGGACGTCCGCTGCACGCAGGACGCCCGTCTGTGCACCAGGACCGTCCGTCGTGCACCACGTCCGTCGTGCACGCAGGACGCCCGTCGTGCACGC
>JAEACV010000479.1:0-5000 GCA_016432835.1 Brassica nigra | reverse complement strand
TGGCAAACTCTCACTAGTTCCCATCCACGTTATCATCGCGATCAGAAAACCCACAGCAGTGAACTCAATGAGTTCCAGTGACAGTACAGACATGTCTTGGAAAGTATGTTTCCCACAGACATCAGATTGGGTTTCCTTACACAGGCATGTGATGGCAAACTGATCTAGTTCCCATCATCATGATCAGATACACCTTGGCAAACTCTAAGGTTTCCACAGGCGTCAGAACAGAACACGCGATGACAGACAGTCACATCTAGGAAACTCTCGGTTTCCGTAGACGGCAGAACAGACAGACGTCAGTACAGTTATGCCTTGGCAAACCCACACTCGGTTCCCAAGGACTTATATCAATCCTTAGATTACACTTCGGTAATTCCACTTGCCATGACCACCCAACACTCGGTCTTGTCTAGCATAATCATTCCAGTTCATCGAGCAGCCGTCCAGCGATCCAGCTAAGTCTTAATAAGCATCGCAGCCATAAGCACTTAAACTGATCTAGACTCTGCATGAAAGGAATCGATTATCAAGACAGTCATGGTCGTCCTAAGCCAGTGAGCCGTCATCCTAAAATCCAATCAAGCTTTAGTAAGCCCCAAGGCCTCTAAACGTCTTGACTGATCCAGCTCACGAAGGATCCGATCATATACCACCATCACACCCTGACCTCAACTCATCATCTATAGCATCTTGTACCCGAGTAATTTCTTGATCACCTAACTAGTCTTTGGCAGGTTCACATGACCTCCAATCTCTCGTTTGGTAATCTCAACTTCGACCGCACAAACCTACTAAGACAATCGAGCTTAGGTATTCTGACAATTCCTTTGTCCAGTTTCCTATCCAGACTTGCTTACTATGCCACTTGTTGAATGTAAGTCTTACCGGATTTCTCCAAATCCTTTCATGGAACTTCAGTTCCAATTTCCCGGACCAGCTTGTCCATCTACTTGAAAATCTTAGAGTCCATCTAAGCATTCTCAACAGAACACTACTCTTGAATGTAAGTCCCAGCTGACTCCACATTCCAGCACCAACGCCTTAGTCATTATCCCTTTGACTCTTCCTTGGGCGACTTGTCCATTCGGTTCCCATCTCTTGATTCGGTCAGATTAACTCTCATTACTCTATCCATTGCCTTAGCCAGTTCCTCGAGATTGCATCTCATTCCGACCACCTGTCCAACTCAGTTCGAATACCACATTCAGACTCATTAGCTCGGCTATCTTGCCTTGACGACTTGTTCACCCAAGTCTCACTTGCGGACTAATCTAATAGACTCCTGACCATTCAGATTAAGCACTTTCAGCTCCTTAGCTCCATCTCCGACCTCCTTGGTCGCTTAACAGTTCCTTGTCTTACTTAGACATTTCGAGTAATCTTTGGCTTACTCAAACCACTTGATTCAACTTGACTCCAGTCAGCTTGTTATCCTTAAGCTTCAGAAACTCTAAGTCAATCCTTCCCGTTTCTTCACTTCAGAATCCGGATTCATTGACTTAAATAAACCTCTCGGTTTGCACCCAACACTCATCCAAAATTTGAAAACACTAAAGGTTATTCCAGCATGCCTTAAGCCGAAATCCGACCATTCCCTAATGATCTTAACTCCAACTTCATTCCAGCAATCCGATCATTCACCAATGATCTAAACTCTGATTTCCATTCAATCAGACTAAGTTACATCTGCCCATACAAAGTGTAACTCTGACTCAATCTTCCCAAGATTAAGTCTCAAACTCAGTTGTTCAATGCTCCTCCTTAGCATTACTGCATCCACTGGACTAAGACAATCTTGCTTCTTGCTTAATTCCTCGTCCTAGAACCGTAATCGCTCTGATACCACTTGTGAGGCCCCGACCGGTTTTCCTTACCGGTCGTCCTCATTCGATTTCCTCGACCAAACATGGTCCGTTCGATTATTCTCTAAACTCACTATTTTGTCCTGATTTCCTCTAAGAGGTTCCATTCAGTACACAAGGTTCACTAACCTATCCAGCATCCTAGCAAGTCACTAAGACTGACAGTATAATAAACATGTACCTTACTGCCTTGATGCTCGGTTGTCTGTTAGCCCATCCATACGCTCCACCTTGGTGCCTTCATTCGTCCATATCCAGCCAGCTCGATCAGGTACTTAACCGAATCCCCTTGTTCCTTAGTCACTCAGCCAACCATCCCACATGACTAAGAATCAAAGAGAGACAGCTTGGTCTCCAACCAGCCATCCAGAACAGACAGTACGCTAGCCATGCTCAGCGTCCCAGAACCAGAACTGATCATATATCTAGATCAGACAATACACACTCGGCTCCATAGCCCTCGATCCAGTCAGTACTCCTTCCGGCCATCCTGCCTCTCGGTCCATACAGTAATAAGCATCCGCATCCATCCGTGGCTCGGATCGTCCAAGCCCAGTACCCGATCCGAGCATTCATACGCCCGGACGGCCCAATCACATAAGCCACCGCATCCAGACGCATACACGCACGTCCAGTACCACCGCAGTCGAACCCAAATCCATTGACTCGACTCACTACGTTTCTATCCCGTATCCTCCAACCATCCGCTGAAGGCTCCATCGCAGATCAATACGCAGATCGGATCAGTACGCGGCCAACGATTAGCCACCCTGATAAGCCGCATACAACCACGCGCCCATCCGCATCAGTACCCGCATGTCGTCGGTCCGTAACCACCGCCTTATAGATCTATCGATCCCACCCGATCCAGTGTGCTTCGCATCCGATCTAGTCTACTCATACCGCAGACTGCCCCGATCTCTGCTCCGGTTCGATCCTGTGCGGTAACAACCGCCGATCAATCGCTAACCGCCTCGATCTGTCCAGATCCCACATCCGAACCAGACATCAACTGAAGTATCCGCTTGATCCCGATCCCATAGACGGACTGGCCGTACGCTCCAGTACAACCATCACGATCCAACGCTCAGTACACGGCCCGCCTTACTCGCCAGACAAAGCAATCAGTTCATCGCTCCCACTCGGACAGTCCGATGATTCCCTTGGCTTCGGCTTGACAGGATCGTCTATCCGTCGCCTACGGATCGACCACAGAGCCGAACTGTCCCGGAACGGAACAGAACAATTCGCGACAGCCCGCACGGCTTCGGATCGCCTTCCGCCAACTCTTCCCGATCTGAATCATCTCTCTCGGTGTTTTCTGTTTTCCTCCTCAAGTCCGTCCTCGCCAACCCGTAAGGAAGAGATCCTTTCTCTGTCCGCGGAAAACCAGTTTTAATGAGCGGTTGGATTGGGTTTCAGCCCCAAAACCGTCACCTTGTAACTGCTCCTGCCCCAACTTCATCTAACCGTCTGTAACCGTCCTGGACGGTTTCTCTCGGCCAACCGCCTTGACAGTTCTCGGTAACTCCCAGCGGTTCCAACTGCTGTCTAACTTTAGCGGTTCTAGAACTAAACCGTCCCAGCCAGTTATGCATCCAGCAACTGCTCCGAACTGTTCCTATAACCGACCCGTAACTGCTTAGTAACCGCTTCCGATAACCACCTCGTAACCGCCTTCAGTAACTGCTTTCAGCTAGCTTACTTGGCTTATCAGTACACGTTCAGCTCAGCTCAGTTCCCATCAGAACGTACATCCGCACACAGACCAGCTGAGCTCGATGACAAGTCCAACTGGCTTGTCTGAATCCGACCAGCTAAGTCCGCCAAGCTCAACCGCTCTGTCCGGACCAGACATACCGTCTTAAACCGACCCATACTATTCGGATTATGCCTTTCGTCTGATCAGTTCTGGCAACACTCGACCTTGGACTGATCCAGCCGACCAAGTGGGATCGATTACACAGAGCCCTCACAATGACCTTTATCTAATAAATGCATCCCTTCCGAAGTCAGGGGTTTGTTGCACGATAGCTCTAGAATTACTACGTTATCCCAGTAGTAGTTACCATCAAACAAACTATATAACTGATTTAATGAGCCATTCGCAGTTTCACAGTCTGAATTGCCATACTTACACATGCATGGCTTAATCTTTGAGACAAGCATATGACTACTGGCAGGATCAACCAGGTAGACTATAATCACGGCAAGACCTAGTCGATTCCCCGCAATCGCAAGGAAAGTGGGAACAGACGGGACTCGACCGCCATCTTTGTCCGAGACAAACGTAAGTAGCAGGACAAGAATTGCTTCTAGTCACCACCGCAACATTTCCGCATCCGAGATCCCAGCCAACATCCTATTCACCTTTGCAGCATTGCATATTTCTTATGCAAAGACGCAAGGATCACAAGTGCCGGTTATTGTGTTCACGGCTACCCCATGGAAGGAGCATCCGCTAACAACATTTTAAGCAAAGCTTAACAATTCTAGATAGGTATGCAACAATAAGGCCCCGATCGAGTCAACAAGCATAATATGCCAGTGAACGAACTATAGGTGACAGCTGGTTCAGAGTTGCGCCGAGTAACATCTACGCACACCAGCTATCCAATCACCACTATACGGACGTTCATTGCCCCGCTAACACCAATCTATCCAGCCAACCTCTGATGTAATCAGATGATCAGTTGGAAGACCTGGATGAAACCAGGCCAAGACCGCAGCCGGAAAATTGGATGTCGTGGGCAAAATGGTCCACCGAAAGATGCCGGAAAGCCGCCGGAAAAATGTGACGGGACTGTCAACCCATCGGACTCCGTTTCGTGCTGCACCAAGCACTGGACGTTAACCCATACCGTTCGGACGACCCACCCTTTCAGGCAGGCTGTGGGAGGTGCCTACCCCTTTATATATACATTAAGCATTTTTTTTCAAATTTCAACAAGAGACATTGATTCTGTTCCGGGAGTATTTTTGATAAAAAAAATACTTGAATTTGAATCTGATTTTTGTATGCTTCATATGTATGGTTAGAGCTATTTTCTGCATTTTCATAATTTTATTGCTTCTGCCGTCTTGATGCTATAAGGATCGGGTTCGGTCTGTACCGATGTCTAGCACGTAACTCGA
>JAEACV010000146.1:5000-29233 GCA_016432835.1 Brassica nigra | reverse complement strand
TCTCCTAGATAATGGTGATTTTATAGTGGTTCCCAGATACTTATTTAGCGTTATGTGAATTTCGCTTCGAAATTAATTTGACAAAAACTAGAATGATGTACAACTTGAAGATAGTTTAGAATGTTAAATACAAATGTGAGATGTGGTTAAATAATTTTAAACAACACTAAAATTATAAGAATTATGTATATAGGCAGTTTATTGAAAACTCAATATTCAGTAGGGGTTAACCTACAAATTTTGAGAGAAATTCAAAATTATGACAATATTGTTTTATTGCATAATTGCATCCTCCACTTACATATTATGATGGGCAAAGAGGTTAGGAACGTTTGTTGTCTCCGTTTCTCTAGATAATAGTGATTTTATAGTGGTTAGTCTACTTATTTAAGCGTATATGAATTTCAACTAAATTAATTGTTAAAATTAGAATGATGTACATGTACCTTGAAGATAGTTTAGAATACATTAATACAAATGTAGAATGTGGTTAAATAATTTTAAACAACACTAAGAGTATAAGATTATGTATATAGAGCGTTTAACGAAAACTCAATATTTTAGTAGGGGTTAACCTACAAATTTTGAGAGAAATTCAAAATTATGACAATATTGTTTTATTGCATAATTGCATCCTCCACTTACATATTATGATGGGCAAAGAGGTTAGGAACGTTTGTTGTCTCCGTTTCTCTAGATAATAGTGATTTTATAGTGGTTAGTCTACTTATTTAAGCGTATATGAATTTCAACTAAATTAATTGTTAAAAATTAGAATGATGTACATGTACCTTGAAAGATAGTTTAGAATACATTAATACAAATGTAGAATGTGGTTAAATAATTTTAAACAACACTAAAAGTATAAGATTATGTATATAGAGCATTTAACGAAAACTCAATATTTTCGTAGGGGTTAACCTACAAATTTTGAGAGAAATTCAAAATTATGACAATATTGTTTTATTGCATAATTGCATCCTCCACTTACATATTATGATGGGCAAAGAGGTTAGGAACGTTTGTTGTCTCCGTTTCTCTAGATAATAGTGATTTTATAGTGGTTAGTCTACTTATTTAAGCGTATATGAATTTCAACTAAATTAATTGTTAAAAATTAGAATGATGTACATGTACCTTGAAAGATAGTTTAGAATACATTAATACAAATGTAGAATGTGGTTAAATAATTTTAAACAACACTAAAAGTATAAGATTATGTATATAGAGCATTTAACGAAAACTCAATATTTTAGTAGGGTTAACCTACAAATTTTGAGAGAAATTCAAAATTATGACAATATTGTTTTATTGCATAATTGCATCCTCCACTTACATATTATGATGGTCAAAGAGGTTAGGAACGTTTGTTGTCTCCGTTTCTCTAGATAATAGTGATTTTATAGTGGTTAGTCTACTTATTTAAGCGGTATATGAATTTCAACTAAATTAATTGTTAAAAATTAGAATGATGTACATGTACCTTGAAAGATAGTTTAGAATACATTAATACAAATGTAGAATGTGGTTAAATAATTTTAAACAACACTAAAGAGTATAAGATTATGTATATAGAGCATTTAACGAAAACTCAATATTTTCGTAGGGGTTAACCTACAAATTTTGAGAGAAATTCAAAATTATGACAATATTGTTTTATTGCATAATTGCATCCTCCACTTACATATTATGATGGGCAAAGAGGTTAGGAACGTTTGTTGTCTCCGTTTCTCTAGATAATAGTGATTTTATAGTGGTTAGTCTACTTATTTAAGCGGTATATGAATTTCAACTAAATTAATTGTTAAAATTAGAATGATGTACATGTACCTTGAAAGATAGTTTAGAATACATTAATACAAATGTAGAATGTGGTTAAATAATTTTAAACAACACTAAAGAGTATAAGATTATGTATATAGAGCATTTAAAAAACTCAATATTTTCGTAGGGTTAACCTACAAATTTTGAGAGAAATTCAAAATTATGACAATATTGTTTTATTGCATAATTGCATCCTCCACTTACATATTATGATGGGCAAAGAGGTTAGGAACGTTTGTTGTCTCCGTTTCTCTAGATAATAGTGATTTTATAGTGGTTAGTCTACTTATTTAAGCGTATATGAATTTCAACTAAATTAATTGTTAAAAATTAGAATGATGTACATGTACCTTGAAAGATAGTTTAGAATACATTAATACAAATGTAGAATGTGGTTAAATAATTTTAAACAACACTAAAGAGTATAAGATTATGTATATAGAGCATTTAGAAAACTCAATATTTTAGTAGGGTTAACCTACAAATTTTGAGAGAAATTCAAAATTATGACAATATTGTTTTATTGCATAATTGCATCCTCCACTTACATATTATGATGGGCAAAGAGGTTAGGAACGTTTGTTGTCTCCGTTTCTCTAGATAATAGTGATTTTATAGTGGTTAGTCTACTTATTTAAGCATATATGAATTTCAACTAAATTAATTGTTAAAATTAGAATGATGTACATGTACCTTGAAAGATAGTTTAGAATACATTAATACAAATGTAGAATGTGGTTAAATAATTTTAAACAACACTAAAGAGTATAAGATTATGTATATAGAGTTTAAAAACTCAATATTTTTTAGGGGTTAACCTACAAATTTTGAGAGAAATTCAAAATTATGACAATATTGTTTTATTGCATAATTGCATCCTCCACTTACATATTATGATGGGCAAAGAGGTTAGGAACGTTTGTTGTCTCCGTTTCTCTAGATAATAGTGATTTTATAGTGGTTAGTCTACTTATTTAAGCGATATGAATTTCAACTAAATTAATTGTTAAAAATTAGAATGATGTACATGTACCTTGAAAGATAGTTTAGAATACATTAATACAAATGTAGAATGTGGTTAAATAATTTTAAACAACACTAAAGAGTATAAGATTATGTATATAGAGCATTTAACGAAAAACTCAATATTTTGTAGGGTTAACCTACAAATTTTGAGAGAAATTCAAAATTATGACAATATTGTTTTATTGCATAATTGCATCCTCCACTTACATATTATGATGGGCAAAGAGGTTAGGAACGTTTGTTGTCTCCGTTTCTCTAGATAATAGTGATTTTATAGTGGTTAGTCTACTTATTTAAGCATATATGAATTTCAACTAAATTAATTGTTAAAATTAGAATGATGTACATGTACCTTGAAAGATAGTTTAGAATACATTAATACAAATGTAGAATGTGGTTAAATAATTTTAAACAACACTAAAGAGTATAAGATTATGTATATAGAGCATTTAACGAAAACTCAATATTTTAGTAGGGTTAACCTACAAATTTTGAGAGAAATTCAAAATTATGACAATATTGTTTTATTGCATAATTGCATCCTCCACTTACATATTATGATGGGCAAAGAGGTTAGGAACGTTTGTTGTCTCCGTTTCTCTAGATAATAGTGATTTTATAGTGGTTAGTCTACTTATTTAAGCGATATGAATTTCAACTAAATTAATTGTTAAAAATTAGAATGATGTACATGTACCTTGAAAGATAGTTTAGAATACATTAATACAAATGTAGAATGTGGTTAAATAATTTTAAACAACACTAAAGAGTATAAGATTATGTATATAGAGCATTTAACGAAAAACTCAATATTTTCGTAGGGGTTAACCTACAAATTTTGAGAGAAATTCAAAATTATGACAATATTGTTTTATTGCATAATTGCATCCTCCACTTACATATTATGATGGGCAAAGAGGTTAGGAACGTTTGTTGTCTCCGTTTCTCTAGATAATAGTGATTTTATAGTGGTTAGTCTACTTATTTAAGCAGTATATGAATTTCAACTAAATTAATTGTTAAAAATTAGAATGATGTACATGTACCTTGAAAGATAGTTTAGAATACATTAATACAAATGTAGAATGTGGTTAAATAATTTTAAACAACACTAAAGAGTATAAGATTATGTATATAGAGCATTTAACGAAAAACTCAATATTTTCGTAGGGTTAACCTACAAATTTTGAGAGAAATTCAAAATTATGACAATATTGTTTTATTGCATAATTGCATCCTCCACTTACATATTATGATGGGCAAAGAGGTTAGGAACGTTTGTTGTCTCCGTTTCTCTAGATAATAGTGATTTTATAGTGGTTAGTCTACTTATTTAAGCAGTATATGAATTTCAACTAAATTAATTGTTAAAAATTAGAATGATGTACATGTACCTTGAAAGATAGTTTAGAATACATTAATACAAATGTAGAATGTGGTTAAATAATTTTAAACAACACTAAAGAGTATAAGATTATGTATATAGAGCATTTAACGAAAAACTCAATATTTTCGTAGGGTTAACCTACAAATTTTGAGAGAAATTCAAAATTATGACAATATTGTTTTATTGCATAATTGCATCCTCCACTTACATATTATGATGGGCAAAGAGGTTAGGAACGTTTGTTGTCTCCGTTTCTCTAGATAATAGTGATTTTATAGTGGTTAGTCTACTTATTTAAGCATATATGAATTTCAACTAAATTAATTGTTAAAAATTAGAATGATGTACATGTACCTTGAAAGATAGTTTAGAATACATTAATACAAATGTAGAATGTGGTTAAATAATTTTAAACAACACTAAAGAGTATAAGATTATGTATATAGAGCATTTAACGAAAAACTCAATATTTTCGTAGGGGTTAACCTACAAATTTTGAGAGAAATTCAAAAATTATGACAATATTGTTTTATTGCATAATTGCATCCTCCACTTACATATTATGATGGTCAAAGAGGTTAGGAACGTTTGTTGTCTCCGTTTCTCTAGATAATAGTGATTTTATAGTGGTTAGTCTACTTATTTAAGCAGTATATGAATTTCAACTAAATTAATTGTTAAAATTAGAATGATGTACAACCTTGAAAGATAGTTTAGAATACATTAATACAAATGTAGAATGTGGTTAAATAATTTTAAACAACACTAAAGAGTATAAGATTATGTATATAGAGCATTTAACGAAAACTCACTATTTTCGTAGGGGTTACCTACAAATTTTGAGAGAAATTCAAAAATTATGAAAATATTGTTTTATTGCATAATTGCATCATCCACTTACATATTATGATGGGCAAAGAGGTTAGGAACGTTTGTTGTCTCCGTTTCTCTAGATAATAGTGATTTTATAGTGGTCAGTCTACTTATTTAAGCAGTATATGAATTTCAACTAAATTAATTGTTAAAAATTAGAATGATGTACATGTACCTTGAAAGATAGTTTAGAATACATTAATACAAATGTAGAATGTGGTTAAATAATTTTAAACAACACTAAAGAGTATAAGATTATGTATATAGAGCATTTAACGAAAAACTCAATATTTTCGTAGGGGTTAACCCACAAATTTTGAGAGAAATTCAAAAATTATGAAAATATTGTTTTATTGCATAATTGCATCATCCACTTACATATTATGATGGGCAAAGAGGTTAGGAACGTTTGTTGTCTCCGTTTCTCTAGATAATAGTGATTTTATAGTGGTCAGTCTACTTATTTAAGCAGTATATGAATTTCAACTAAATTAATTGTTAAAAATTAGAATGATGTACATGTACCTTGAAAGATAGTTTAGAATACATTAATACAAATGTAGAATGTGGTTAAATAATTTTAAACAACACTAAAGAGTATAAGATTATGTATATAGAGCATTTAACGAAAAACTCAATATTTTCGTAGGGGTTAACCTACAAATTTTGAGAGAAATTCAAAAATTATGACAATATTGTTTTATTGCATAATTGCATCCTCCACTTACATATTATGATGGGCAAAGAGGTTAGGAACGTTTGTTGTCTCCGTTTCTCTAGATAATAGTGATTTTATAGTGGTTAGTCTACTTATTTAAGCAGTATATGAATTTCAACTAAATTAATTGTTAAAATTAGAATGATGTACATGTACCTTGAAAGATAGTTTAGAATACATTAATACAAATGTAGAATGTGGTTAAATAATTTTAAACAACACTAAAGAGTATAAGATTATGTATATAGAGTTTAATGAAAACTCAATATTTTCGTAGGGGTTAACCTACAAATTTTGAGAGAAATTCAAAATTATGACAATATTGTTTTATTGCATAATTGCATCCTCCACTTACATATTATGATGGTCAATGAGGTTTGGAACGTTTGTTGTCTCCGTTTCTCTAGATAATAGTGATTTTATAGTGGTTAGTCTACTTATTTAAGCGTATATGAATTTAACTAAATTAATTGTTAAAATTAGAATGATGTACAACCTTGAAAGATAGTTTAGAATACATTAATACAAATGTAGAATGTGGTTAAATAATTTTAAACAACACTAAAGAGTATAAGATTATGTATATAGAGCATTTAACGAAAACTCAATATTTTCGTAGGGGTTACCTACAAATTTTGAGAGAAATTCAAAATTATGACAATATTGTTTTATTGCATAATTGCATCCTCCACTTACATATTATGATGGGCAAAGAGGTTAGGAACGTTTGTTGTCTCCGTTTCTCTAGATAATAGTGATTTTATAGTGGTTAGTCTACTTATTTAAGCAGTATATGAATTTCAACTAAATTAATTGTTAAAAATTAGAATGATGTACATGTACCTTGAAAGATAGTTTAGAATACATTAATACAAATGTAGAATGTGGTTAAATAATTTTAAACAACACTAAAGAGTATAAGATTATGTATATAGAGCATTTAACGAAAACTCAATATTTTCGTAGGGGTTAACCTACAAATTTTGAGAGAAATTCAAAAATTATGACAATATTGTTTTATTGCATAATTGCATCCTCCACTTACATATTATGATGGTCAAAGAGGTTAGGAACGTTTGTTGTCTCCGTTTCTCTAGATAATAGTGATTTTATAGTGGTTAGTCTACTTATTTAAGCGTATATGAATTTAAACTAAATTAATTGTTAAAAATTAGAATGATGTACATGTACCTTGAAAGATAGTTTAGAATACATTAATACAAATGTAGAATGTGGTTAAATAATTTTAAACAACACTAAAGAGTATAAGATTATGTATATAGAGCGTTTAACGAAAAACTCAATATTTTCGTAGGGTTAACCTACAAATTTTGAGAGAAATTCAAAATTATGACAATATTGTTTTATTGCATAATTGCATCCTCCACTTACATATTATGATGGGCAAAGAGGTTAGGAACGTTTGTTGTCTCCGTTTCTCTAGATAATAGTGATTTTATAGTGGTTAGTCTACTTATTTAAGCGTATATGAATTTCAACTAAATTAATTGTTAAAAATTAGAATGATGTACATGTACCTTGAAAGATAGTTTAGAATACATTAATACAAATGTAGAATGTGGTTAAATAATTTTAAACAACACTAAAGAGTATAAGATTATGTATATAGAGCATTTAACGAAAAACTCAATATTTTCGTAGGGTTAACCTACAAATTTTGAGAGAAATTCAAAATTATGACAATATTGTTTTATTGCATAATTGCATCCTCCACTTACATATTATGATGGTCAATGAGGTTTGGAACGTTTGTTGTCTCCGTTTCTCTAGATAATAGTGATTTTATAGTGGTTAGTCTACTTATTTAAGCATATATGAATTTAAACTAAATTAATTGTTAAAAACTAGAATGATGTACAACCTTGAAAGATAGTTTAGAATACATTAATACAAATGTAGAATGTGGTTAAATAATTTTAAACAACACTAAAGAGTATAAGATTATGTATATAGAGCATTTAACGAAAACTCAATATTTTCGTAGGGGTTAACCTACAAATTTTGAGAGAAATTCAAAATTATGACAATATTGTTTTATTGCATAATTGCATCCTCCACTTACATATTATGATGGGCAAAGAGGTTAGGAACGTTTGTTGTCTCCGTTTCTCTAGATAATAGTGATTTTATAGTGGTTAGTCTACTTATTTAAGTATATGAATTTCAACTAAATTAATTGTTAAAAATTAGAATGATGTACATGTACTTGAAAGATAGTTTAGAATACATTAATACAAATGTAGAATGTGGTTAAATAATTTTAAACAACACTAAAGAGTATAAGATTATGTATATAGAGCATTTAACGAAAAACTCAATATTTTGTAAGGGTTACCTACAAATTTTGAGAGAAATTCAAAATTATGACAATATTGTTTTATTGCATAATTGCATCCTCCACTTACATATTATGATGGGCAAAGAGGTTAGGAACGTTTGTTGTCTCCGTTTCTCTAGATAATAGTGATTTTATAGTGTTAGTCTACTTATTTAAGCGTATATGAATTTCAACTAAATTAATTGTTAAAAATTAGAATGATGTACATGTACCTTGAAAGATAGTTTAGAATACATTAATACAAATGTAGAATGTGGTTAAATAATTTTAAACAACACTAAAGAGTATAAGATTATGTATATAGAGCATTTAACGAAAACTCAATATTTTCGTAGGGGTTACCTACAAATTTTGAGAGAAATTCAAAATTATGACAATATTGTTTTATTGCATAATTGCATCCTCCACTTACATATTATGATGGGCAAAGAGGTTAGGAACGTTTGTTGTCTCCGTTTCTATAGATAATAGTGATTTTATAGTGGTTAGTCTACTTATTTAAGCGTATATGAATTTCAACTAAATTAATTGTTAAAAATTAGAATGATGTACATGTAATTTGAAAGATAGTTTAGAATACATTAATACAAATGTAGAATGTGGTTAAATAATTTTAAACAACACTAAAGAGTATAAGATTATGTATATAGAGCATTTAACGAAAAACTCAATATTTTCGTAGGGACCCTACAAATTTTGAGAGAAATTCAAAATTATGACAATATTGTTTTATTGCATAATTGCATCCTCCACTTACATATTATGATGGGCAAAGAGGTTAGGAACGTTTGTTGTCTCCGTTTCTCTAGATAATAGTGATTTTATAGTGGTTAGTCTACTTATTTAAGCAGTATATTAATTTCAACTAAATTAATTGTTAAAAATTAGAATGATGTACATGTACCTTGAAAGATAGTTTAGAATACATTAATACAAATGTAGAATGTGGTTAAATAATTTTAAACAACACTAAAGAGTATAAGATTATGTATATAGAGCATTTAACGAAAACTCAATATTTTCGTAGAGGTTAACCTACAAATTTTGAGAGAAATTCAAAAATTATGACAATATTGTTTTATTGCATAATTGCATCCTCCACTTACATATTATGATGGGCAAAGAGGTTAGGAACGTTTGTTGTCTCCGTTTCTCTAGATAATAGTGATTTTATAGTGGTTAGTCTACTTATTTAAGCAGTATATGAATTTCAACTAAATTAATTGTTAAAAATTAGAATGATGTACATGTACCTTGAAAGATAGTTTAGAATACATTAATACAAATGTAGAATGTGGTTAAATAATTTTAAACAACACTAAAGAGTATAAGATTATGTATATAGAGCGTTTAACGAAAAACTCAATATTTTCGTAGGGGTTAACCTACAAATTTTGAGAGAAATTCAAAAATTATGACAATATTGTTTTATTGCATAATTGCATCCTCCACTTACATATTATGATGGTCAAAGAGGTTAGGAACGTTTGTTGTCTCCGTTTCTCTAGATAATAGTGATTTTATAGTGGTTAGTCTACTTATTTAAGCAGTATATGAATTTAAACTAAATTAATTGTTAAAAACTAGAATGATGTACAACCTTGAAAGATAGTTTAGAATACATTAATACAAATGTAGAATGTGGTTAAATAATTTTAAACAACACTAAAGAGTATAAGATTATGTATATAGAGCATTTAACGAAAACTCAATATTTTCGTAGGGTTACCCTACAAATTTTGAGAGAAATTCAAAAATTATGACAATATTGTTTTATTGCATAATTGCATCCTCCACTTACATATTATGATGGGCAAAGAGGTTAGGAACGTTTGTTGTCTCCGTTTCTCTAGATAATAGTGATTTTATAGTGGTTAGTCTACTTATTTAAGCAGTATATGAATTTCAACTAAATTAATTGTTAAAAATTAGAATGATGTACATGTAACTTGAAAGATAGTTTAGAATACATTAATACAAATGTAGAATGTGGTTAAATAATTTTAAACAACACTAAAGAGTATAAGATTATGTATATAGAGCATTTAACGAAAACTCAATATTTTCGTAGGGGTTACCCTACAAATTTTGAGAGAAATTCAAAATTATGACAATATTGTTTTATTGCATAATTGCATCATCCACTTACATATTATGATGGGCAAAGAGGTTAGGAACGTTTGTTGTCTCCGTTTCTCTAGATAATGGTGATTTTATAGTGTGAATCTACTTATTTAAGCAGTATATGAATTTCAACTAAATTAATTGTTAAAAATTAGAATGATGTACATGTAACTTGAAAGATAGTTTAGAATACATTAATACAAATGTAGAATGTGGTTAAATAATTTTAAACAACACTAAAGAGTATAAGATTATGTATATAGAGCATTTAAAAAACTCAATATTTTCGTAGGGTTACCTACAAATTTTGAGAGAAATTCAAAATTATGACAATATTGTTTTATTGCATAATTGCATCCTCCACTTACATATTATGATGGGCAAAGAGGTTAGGAACGTTTGTTGTCTCCGTTTCTCTAGATAATAGTGATTTTATAGTGGTTAGTCTACTTATTTAAGCAGTATATGAATTTCAACTAAATTAATTGTTAAAAATTAGAATGATGTACATGTACCTTGAAAGATAGTTTAGAATACATTAATACAAATGTAGAATGTGGTTAAATAATTTTAAACAACACTAAAGAGTATAAGATTATGTATATAGAGCGTTTAAGGAAAAACTCAATATTTTCGTAGGGGTTAACCTACAAATTTTGAGAGAAATTCAAAAATTATGACAATATTTTATTGCATAATTGCATCCTCCACTTACATATTATGATGGTCAATGAGGTTTGGAACGTTTGTTGTCTCCGTTTCTCTAGATAATAGTGATTTTATAGTGGTTAGTCTAATTATTTAAGCAGTATATGAATTTAAACTAAATTAATTGTTAAAAACTAGAATGATGAACAACCTTGAAAGATAGTTTAGAATACATTAATACAAATGTAGAATGTGGTTAAATAATTTTAAACAAAACTAAAGAGTATAAGATTATGTATATAGAGCATTTAACGAAAAACTCAATATTTTCGTAGGGGTTACCCTACAAATTTTGAGAGAAATTCAAAAATTATGACAATATTGTTTTATTTAATAATTGCATCCTCCACTTACATATTATGATGGGCAAAGAGGTTAAGAACGTTTGTTGTCTCCGTTTCTCTAGATAATTGTGATTTTATAGTGGTTAGTCTACTAATTTAAGCAGTATATGAATTTCAACTAAATTAATTGTTAAAAATAGAATGATGTACATGTAACTTGAAAGATAGTTTAGAATACATTAATACAAATTTAGAATGTGGTTAAATAATTTTAAACAACACTAAAGAGTATAAGATTATGTATATAGAGCATTTAACGAAAAACTCAATATTTTCGTAAGGGTTATCCTACAAATTTTGATAGAAATTCAAAAATTATGACAATATTGTTTTATTGCATAATTGCATCCTCCACTTACATATTATGATGGGCAAAGAGGTTAGGAACGTTTGTTGTCTCCGTTTCTCTAGATAATAGTGATTTTATAAGTGTTAGTCTACTTATTTAAGCAGTATATGAATTTCAACTAAATTAATTGTTAAAAATTAAAATGATGTACATGTAACTTGAAAGATAGTTTAGACTACATTAATAGAAATGTAGAATGTGGTTAAATAATTTTAAACAACACTAAAGAGTATAAGATTATGTATATAGAGCATTTAACGAAAAACTCAATATTTTCGTAGGGGTTACCCTACAAATTTTGAGAGAAATTCAAAAATTATGACAATATTGTTTTATTGCATAATTGCATCCTCCACTTACATATTATGATGGGCAAAGAGGTTAGGAACGTTTGTTGTCTCCGTTTCTCTAGATAATAGTGATTTTATAGTGGTTAGTCTACTTATTTAAGCAGTATATGAATTTCAACTAAATTAATTGTTAAAAATTAGAATGATGTACATGTACCTTGAAAGATAGTTTAGAATACATTAATACAAATGTAGAATGTTGTTTAATAATTTTAAACAACACTAAAGAGTATAAGATTATGTATATAGAGCGTTTAATGAAAACTCAATATTTTCGTAGGGGTTAACCTACAAATTTTGAGAGAAATTCAAAAATTATGACAATATTGTTTTATTGCATAATTGCATCCTCCACTTACATATTATGATGGTCAATGAGGTTTGGAACGTTTGTTGTCTCCGTTTCTCTAGATAATAGTGATTTTATAGTGGTTAGTCTAATTATTTAAGCGATAAGAATTTATACTAAATTAATTGTTAAAAACTAGAATGATGAACAACCTGGAAAGATAGTTTAGAATACATTAATACAAATGTAGAATGTGGTTAAATAATTTTAAACAACACTAAAGAGTATAAGATTATGTATATAGAGCATTTAACGAAAAACTCAATATTTTCGTAAGGTTACCCTACAAATTTTTATAGAAATTCAAAATTATGACAATATTGTTTTATTTAATAATTGCATCCTCCACTTACATATTATGATGGGCAAAGAGGTTAGGAACGTTTGTTGTCTCCGTTTCTATAGATAATAGTGATTTTATAAGTGTTAGTCTACTTATTTAAGCAGTATATGAATTTCAACTAAATTAATTGTTAAAAATTAAAATGATGTACATGTAACTTGAAAGATAGTTTAGAATACATTAATACAAATGTAGAATGTGGTTAATTAATTTTAAACAACACTAAAGAGTATAAGATTATGTATATAGAGCGTTTAACGAAAAACTCAATATTTTCGTAGGGTTAACCTACAAATTTTCAGAGAAATTCAAAATTATGACAATATTGTTTTATTGCATAATTGCATCCTCCACTTACATATTATGATGGTCAATGAGGTTTGGAACGTTTGTTGTCTCCGTTTCTCTAGATAATAGTGATTTTATAGTGGTTAGTCTACTTATTTAAGCAGTATATGAATTTAAACTAAATTAATTGTTAAAAACTAGAATGATGTACATGTAACTTGAAAGATAGTTTAGAATACATTAATACAAATGTAGAATGTGGTTAAATAATTTTAAACAACACTAAAGAGTATAAGATTATGTATATAGAGCATTTAACGAAAACTCAATATTTTCGTAGGGGTTACCCTACAAATTTTGAGAGAAATTCAAAAATTATGACAGTATTGTTTTATTGCATAATTGCATCTTCCACTTACATATTATGATGGGCAAAGAGGTTAGGAACGTTTGTTTTCTCCGTTTCTTTAGATAATAATGATTTTATAGTGGTTAGTCTACTTATTTAAGCATATGAATTTCAACTAAATTAATTGTTAAAAATTAGAATGATGTACATGTAACTTGAATGATAGTTTAGAATACATTAATACAAATGTAGAATGTGGTTAAATAATTTTAAACAACACTAAAGAGTATAAGATTATGTATATAGAGCATTTAACGAAAAACTCAATATTTTCGTAGGGGTTACCCTACAAATTTTGAGAGAAAATTCAAAAATTATGACAATATTGTTTTATTGCATAATTGCATCCTCCACTTACATATTATGATGAGCAAAGAGGTTAGGAACGTTTGTTGTCTCCGTTTCTCTAGATAATAGTGATTTTATAGTGGTTAGTCTACTTATTTAAAAGATATGAATTTCAACTAAATTAATTGTTAAAAATTAAAATGATGTACATGTAACTTGAAAGATAGTTTAGAATACATTAATAGAAATGTAGAATGTGGTTAAATAATTTTAAACACACTAAAGAGTATAAGATTATGTATATAGAGCATTTAACGAAAAACTCAATATTTTCGTAGGGGTTACCCTACAAATTTTGAGAGAAATTCAAAAATTATGACAATATTGTTTTATTGCATAATTGCATCCTCCACTTACATATTATGATGGGTTCTTTATAATTCCTGGACGAGTCAAAACCAATATTTTTTTTGGATGGTTTGGTTTACCGTCGCTATTTTGATTTTTTTTTCTTTTTTTGAACACAAGAAAAAAAAAATCAAAATATCGACAGTAAACCAAACCAACCAAATACGGTCGATATTTTGATAAACTAGTAAAATTATAAACAAAATTTGGTTTGGTTAAAAAATTCAGTTCGGTTACATACATGCAATACACCTCCAGCCATATGATTAAGTTTGCGAATAGCATATAGGGGTTGATTCAATTTGTATTTCGTTTACTTTTGATATATTTTTATTCAAATTAACTTATCATACTAATCCGTTCATTTATTTTGTTAATCAGCGTTTTATATTTGTACGTTGAATAAAACTTTTCTTACAAAAGTAGAAGTGTTTTATGGTTTGAAAATACGAGTTCTATTATGTAACGCTAAATTCGTCTAATCTACTGATTAGTTATAATGAAAAAAACTGATAGGGAAATTGGAAAGGGGAAGATACCGGACCCTGGTTCACTGAAAGCAAAGGACATGACGGTTCTTGATGTTCCAATGGTGGTGCCGTATAGTATACTGTTCAACTTGGCTCGAGACGTTGGGGCGGACTGGGACATTGACTATTTTCTCGAAATAGGTCTCACCATTGATCTTCCTGTTGTCGGGGATTTTACTATCCCTATTACCAGCAAGGGCGAAATCAAACTTCCTACTTTTAAAGACTTCTTCTGAATCAGCTTTGCGCTATTAAAAATATATATATATCAGTTATCGTTTGTAATGGTGATATAGTGTAAGAACTGATAAGTGTGGTTTGCCTATAAAATCAATTTCTGTTTTTTATATAACGTATGTGTTTATTCATACAATTAATAAATCAAAGCTAAAACTACTAAATGAAAATTTGGAAGTTAATATGAATGAGAAGGATGATCTTCTTCTGGTAAGAAGATCTGAGGGACAAAGTCTTGGAATCGAGAAGAGTATGTCTTGGGATGGACAGCTGAGATAGTCTTAGAGCTGTGTTGAATAGACTTGTAACAATGTTCAATGCGTTTCCTCACACCATAGTCTTGGAAGATGTCTATGATCCCAAGATAAAATATCACGTCGTACCATTCCTCTTCTTCTCTAATATTCTTGCCCACAACACTCCCTGACCCTCCTCTCTCGACTCTTCGTGCTCGTCCCGGTATCTTCATCCCGAAGTTTGTGCTTGAGCTGCAACAAACACACAATCATCATAAACGTATTGTGGCACAGTTTGGTAAAAATTGAGAGCACAAGAAGATATTATCATGGATTGGTTACCTGTTCTGGAAGATGTCGGTGATTTTGGTATGGAAGCAATGCTTCCTTGTGAAGAATCAGAAGCTTTGGTTGGTGATGGACTGGGCCTTATTCTTTCTACTGATTCTACCACTGAGTTCTCACTGTCAAGTGAATCTGCAATAATGAATACATTGAACATCTCCCCATGTTTAACACGACAGGCTTCTCTCTATAGATATTTGATTTAGATTAGGGACTGATTTAAAGACCACCTCTGCTCGGAGTGAATGAATACATTGTTGAAGATCTGTCTGGGAGAGTTTGAAGCTGTCTTCATCAGCTTGGAACTATTGCTGTCAACAGAGCCTTCAAGATTGACAGTTTCATATATTAATTCCTACCATTAAAAAACAAGTGAAGAATGCTTATGATAGGGGATGATGTTTACCTCGTGATGTGAAGCTGTCGTATACAGGGCTTAATCCATCAACTGAACCTGTGATCAAATAAAACCCACCGATCATCGATTTTTTGTTTATTTGTTTGTTTATTTATTTATTCAAGATATGAAGTCTCTTTTATCACTTATAAGAAGGGATGCTTAATTCAGTCACCTTGACATGAGCCCTTCACTTGTAAACCAAGCATTAAACTGTAATCCATTATCCCTTCTTCTTCCAAAAGTTCACAGTCTAGCTTTGTTTGCCTGCGCGATGACGCAGTTTGGGGTGAGCATCTGGGCAGAGCCGGTCCGAGGGTATCTAAGACCAGATGCGAGTTTTTACAAGAATCAAAGATAGAAACAGAGGGGGAAAGAAAAAAAAAAGCACTCACTGAGGAGGCGGTGCCTAGCCAAGGAATCCACATAGAAATGAAAATCAAGGTCGGTTTCCTTCAAAATAGTTTTATCTCTCACTTTGATCTTTTTGTTAGTTCGGCCTTGTGATGAACCCTTTAGATCATAGACCTTGTTCATAAAACATCTGATTGCAGTATGTTTGATTTGACGACAAAATATGTCTGCTTAGGAGGAAAGAAACAGAACAAGTAGAGAAGATTTGATTTTAAACAAATATAGGGACAAAATGGTTCTAAGCCGAAACAAACATCCCCAAATGATTTTAAAAGATAAATAAATAAATAAAATTATTTATACTTGATATATGTTACCTTAACACCTCCAATAGGTTTGAGAGAATGAGCTCCATAGTTCTTAGACAACAAGGTTGACCTGTTTTTATGAATATGTCGGTAGTAGCCAGGCACATCTCTAGTATGACCTACATGAGAAAGATTGTTCAAAGCGAAAACGAATGACAGGCATTTTATTTTTCTAAAGTAGAGGAAACAAAGATTTGTACCTTGATTTCGGATTTGCGTAGAATCTTGATGAGAAAGCGGTCATCTTTGGAGAGAAGAAACATATGACCAACTTTCCCTGAATCAAGCTCTTGCACAAGCCTACAAAAGTAAAATAAAGAAAAAAAACAAAATCGAATATCCCCCTCCCTGAACATGAGAACTTGAAGCATAAATGAAATGATTACTTGAATCCCAAGGGACAATAGTCCTTCCATTCAAACTCAGTAACGGTTCCTGGTAGAAGATGTTTAATGTGCTTGGAAGAGTAACGAATCCGGTTCTTCTCATTGGCTTTCACGTCCTTTGATGTTATTTTCCTTGTAAACATTTCCGTATTAAACTCTCTTAAGCCCACATAAAAATTGACCTAAAATCCAAAATCCTAAGGCTGAAATAATTGAAATTCCTATGCATTTAGATATAGGGAAATCATAGCGACGTGGAGATCAAATTCAACGCAGAAAATAATCCTAGAAAGGAAGTTCCTAGAGATGGCCATTCATGCCAACACACATGTCTAATTCAAATAAATTGGAGAATATCTCCAGAGGAGGAGGAATAGATTAATAATAATACCTGTTTTGTTCCAGGAAGAGATTTTTGTTTTGTTTTTTTTTCCTGTTGAAGAGGAGGAGAACTAATTAGATGTGACATAAAAGTGAATTAAAAATACCTTTGAAAACTATTTTTACTGAGAACTTAATCTAGTTGATGTAAGCATAGATATACATTATCTTTAAAACTAAATTGTGAGTAAAATCAATAAATAACTAATATTCAAAAATAAAAATAAAATATATGTTAAAATGTTAAATGACACGTGGTAGTCTCTCAAAAGTATGTTTACTTCTATAATATGTAGAAGTAGAACTATAACTTATAACTTAGAAACATTATGTGTATTTAATTTAAAGTATAAGTGGCATAGAAATATATCACGAAAGTTAACATCTTTTTGACATCTTAATTAAACTAGTTAAATACATGTAGAAGACGTTGACATATTTGAACTCAACATTATGTAATATATAATGTTTATAGAGTTTCTTTAGGTGCAAATTATAAAAAGAACAAAAAGAACTATTATTATTATTATTATTATTTTGAATAAAATAATAAAAAGTTATTGCTCATGCTAATTAACCGTTATTTTGGTATAGTATTTAAAAACAAAATTTTGGCTGGAGGCACCAATTTGGTGGCACAAATAATTTTTTAACTATAGTTAAAGCGACAGTTAGAGTTGACTTAACAGCCATCTTGGAGACTCAGGAATGAAGAATAGACAAACGACGTGAAGAACACATAGAACCATACCTTAAAGGACAACACGAGGTTGATTTAATCCGTACTGAACTAATTCAATCATTTAATTATTAGTCTGTATTCAAGAAAAAAATTATCGGATCTTTACCAATGATTGATAGAAATCTCCAGGAAATAAAATTTCCAATGACGAAAAATAGTGAAAGCCCAAAATTTTGCATTAGCTAAAACAATTCCAACAACTTAAATTAATAAAGTTAAAATTCTAAATCATATTAAGTGTAAATAGAACTCAGGTTAGTATAAGCTTTGAACCTGATTAGCAAACACGGGAATATGTGCACGGGAATCTATATAAGAAAAAAAGCAAAATATATGTATTTATGAATTAGAGACTGCAACTTAAACTAGATAAATTAATGGATTACAGTATGTTACCACGTAGCTAAAGATGCCAACGCCTATTCCAAGTAGGAATCTTCCGCAGTCCAGCCAAAGTGCATCCTTTAATTATAAATATAACAGTCATTAGATAACAAGAAATGTAGTTAAAAAAATGTAGTAAACAAAGTGAGTTACAAAAAAAAAATGTAGTAAACAAAAGAAAACAGGCAAAGCACAAAAATAGTAGTAATTAATAAACCTTAGCCAATGCGATACATAGCCAGCCTGTTGGGCAGAAAGCTTCACAGAAAAACATTCTGTTTTCCAGTTGTTATGGAATAAACAGTTACTGTTAGTATGTATAGATCGATTTAGTATTAGTTAACTTGTCAACCAAATATCTGGACGAGTTAATAACTAAATTACTTACTCGTTTTCTTCCCAAAACATCAGAGATTTTACCGCTAAATACTGCACCAATAGTTAAGATTGACCCGAACACTGAGTACTGTAAAATAGTTAAACAGTTAATGGCAAAAAACATAAGATATATTCTTAGAACGACAATAGATGGCTTCCTCATTAGTAAATAGAACTAGAAGGAATTAAAAATTTACATCATAACATGGTTTTATCTTCTATTTAAGTTTTATAGCACCTACGATACTTTTTCTTGTCATATATATCAAATGGACTTCTAACGAAATCTAAACCCTAAATATAAGTGCTATAGACTCAACCCCAAAGTAGCGGTATTAGTGTAGCCATAGATCCAAAGCCTGCATCCATCATCTTTAGAGTAAATGCAGTCTCTGTTTTTACTGATGCCGCTCGGAGACGTCTGATGGAGCGACGGGTTGTGGTTGGATCACTCGAGGTAGAGATCAAGAGGTTACTCAGCATGGGACAAAATGCTTCGACTTTACCCCATCTGCACTGGTCGCGAAGCATTAGCTGTCCGCCTTGGCCTTTCTCACGCTTGGTCTTCTGGCTTCTCAAGAGACTGTCTTTATTCAGACTGTCAATTGCTCATCAAGGCAATTTCTTCGAAGTCTTCCACCGGTCGAACTCTACGGAATTGTCCGGGACATCGAAATTCTATCATCTTTGTTTGAATTCCTTGTTTTCACTTTTATCCCTCGCTCGCTGAATTCTGATGCTGACTTACTGGCTAAGTCGGCTCTTTGTAATGGTGTAGCCTCTGTTGGTTAACGCTTGACTTTCTGTTCGTTTTAATATAAGTGTTGGTGTTCAAAAAAAAGACTCAATTTTTCCGCAAAGAGTGTAAATATTTACAAATATATACCATGGCCATTATCATATAGTTTTTGTTTTTGTTGATAAAATAGTGTAAATATTTACAAATACCATCTTTCTTTAAATAAAAAATAAAAGAATTACCATGGCCATTATCATATAGTTTTTGTTTTTGTTGATAAAATGCCATGTAACAGATAAACCTTATCCACAATGTTAACTAATCTAATTCATTTTACAATGTTAACCACCCTAAATTTTACTGTTCTACAATATTATTTCCACGTGGCTTTAAATTAAGATATATGATAGAAACACAATAACAACTCCAAACACCCGAACAAACTGCAGAAGAACTACCATTAATAGAAGAAGGGTATATATATATATATATATATATGTGTGTATATATTTCATTATTCTTTATCTATATATATACACAAATGACATAGAGGTAGCCAATCAAAGTAATTGAGATCTTCGCTGATTCTTTTATCATCCAAAACCTTTCAATCTGTTCTGCTGTTCTTCCTGGAATCCTCCCAGCTATTAAGTCCCACCTTCACAAGCCAGCAAAAATTAAATATTTAGTAATACCCTTTGTTAAAATCGTCATATAGTTATTCACTCAACAGATAAAATTTAACTAAGAGATGAAATATTGAAAAAAACCTTTCGCCAACGAGCTTATACATTCTGCAGATCAAATTATCTTCTTCTTGGGTCATTGCTATTTCTTCCCACTCAAGACTGCTCACTTGTGTTCCACCTCATCATCCAATTTTACATAAATTAAAGTCAATTTTTATACGGCAACTTTATTTTCGAGATGGCTGGGGAAATAAATTATACCTTCAGAAGAAGAGGCAACATTGTTGGCATAAGCATTGGTCTTGGGATGCTTCGGCTTAGGTTGCTTATCCATCTGCAATGATTTTAGATCCTACCGTACTAATCAGTTAGAGAGAGAGAGAGAGAGAGAGAGAGAGAGAGAGAGAGAGAGAGAGAGAGAGAGAGAGAGAGAGAGAGAGAGAGAGAGAGAGAGAGAGAGAGAGAGAGAGAGAGAGAGAGAGAGAGAGAGAGAGAGAGAGAGAGAGAGAGAGAGAGAGAGAGATCATGTATTGTATTTTAATATCCTTCATTCGGATTTAACTAAACTGTTAGTGTACATAAATAACAAAACAAATAATCTTAAAATATTATTCTTATTAATTAATTTGCAACTTATGTGTGGCAATGCCAGTGGTATGAATGTAATGCCTGAGGGTTTTCCGTTGTGACCCAAAAAGAATCATATTAAACATGTTTCATTACATCAGTTGCTCCGTCATGTTCTGTGTAAATTGCTTTAAAAAAAAAAATTATTTAACCACTTTCTACATTGAGCATTAAGAAAATCACTATATAGTGGAACGTATTAATCCCAACCAATTAGTATTAATTTTTATTTACAAATTCCAATTGATTAAATATTTTCATTTCAATTAAATTCACAATTTAGTGAAAGGTGTTGTTACAACTATCAATTGGAGAGTTGAAAGTTGGTTAGGGTTGAATAGAAAATTAATTATAGCGTTGTGGATATTCCCATTATTCACATCGCAATGTTATTCCTTGCTTCTTCTTTTTATTTGGTTCGGTTTATTTATTTATTTACAGGACATTCGAAAAAGGTTGAGCAAAGTTCTGAACAAACTATGCAGTTGCAACTAAACATGACACGTACGTTTTTTGCATATTTAATTTGCTGGGACCATGGCATGATTCATGACGCATTCAATCCTTATATATGTAAGTTAAAATATACTTTTTGTCAACAAGTTAAAATATACTGTATGAGTTTTGTCGTAAAAGTGTTATTTTTGGGTCTGCTGCACAGAAACTTACGAATGAATACACGGAGAGCTCAATAATGGGAGTTAAAAGAAGAGAAAAGAGAAATCATAAAGGTTGGATAAGTTCGTGTTGTAGACGCAACGTATGGTTTCTGGAGACGTCCCTTTGCTCGATCTCCCAGCATTGAAGCTCTCCAAATAGCACTGACAGCTATTACACCACCTCATGATTCTCTTGGAGATGATAAGTTCTTGTGGATTCAAGGCAACGGTGAGTAAGGTAACACTTTCTCATCAAAAGTATCATGGGAAGCTCTGCGGGAACCATCACGTATTCAGCTTTTGACACAAGGTTTTTTGAATTAAGGAGCATGTACCGATCGAGAAGTATCTTCTGTGGAAGGAAGGAAAGCAAAGATATTCACAACGTCATCGCTTTCTGTCTCCAAAATCTGATCTTCTCTGGACCGTTTGGTGCGGCCTCTCTCCATCCCGGCAAGGAACCACCAATCCAACACCGATCTCTACGTGAGTATTACTTCTCTCAGCTTTGGCCTCCTAATCTGTATCGCGCTTCGTGTATCTGTTTCTTGTATTGGCAGTATGTGTATATTACCAAAAGATGAAAAGAACATGTAGCCACAGTCTGCATTGCCACACTACAGTTACCTGTTCAACTTCAGCTATTTCATCGTATTAAAAAAAACATGAAAATGGAGGTTAATCAATGTTACCTGTTTTCGAATGTTACCAGAACTGAGGGCCATAGGAGCTAAAGCAGCTTCATGTTCATCAGCGAGTTGCTTGAGCTCATCTTCATTATCATCATCATCATCACTAGCATCAAGCAAAGTCCAAACCAGCCATAGCAGCTGTAGCTAAAGAGAGATTCTCCTCCCTTATAATATGCAGAACCCGTCCGTCTAACTACATTCCCCACCGCAAGCTCTACGAAACCAAATCCAACAAAAATCATTCCTTTGAATTCATAAAGACAAATTTAATTACACACAGAGGTTGAAATAACAGATGACCGTACCAACAGGGTTTGCAGCGACCAGTTGCTCACCAACGGCTTTCACAGAATCAATAAGAGCTGAAGCTTGGTTCACGTGATGATTCGAAATCACTGACCTGAGTAGCTGTGCTGTGCATCTGGATGTAGCCTCTGAGCCCTCTATCTTACTGTATAATAATCAAATCAGAAACTCTCTTAACAAATTAATTACACAACACAAGAGAAAGCTTGTTGACGAACTCCGACACCGTTGATTGTACGTCTGGCATCTGCCTTACCCGAAATCGCCGAGAAACAAATATTGCGGCGAGAGAGAGAGAGAGAGAGAGAGAGAGATGGAATTGAAAAAGAAGACCCGATAATCTAGTGAGAATTGGGCCGCTTTTGGGCTTTGAAGACAGAGCATAAACGAAAGCCTAGCTAATGTAAGTTCCTTGTTGCTGGATTTCTCTTTGAATATGTGTTGCTGAGTTTACTTATTACAGAGGTATATATATAAAAGAAATCAATTTCTGTTTTTAACATTCTGGGTTTGGGAGTTTCCGTCTTGTTCTCTTTCTCTTCTTCTCCACGGCTGCTAATCCCTTCTTCATCATCTTCTTCCACATTACATGCTTCTCTTTCTTGTTCTGGTTATGATAACCAGGAAGAGGATCTTGTCTCCCAAGATTCACCAACCCATCTTTCCTCTCTGACAACGACAACAACACTGACGACTTCTTGCCATCTGTCTCATAGACTTCTTCTTATTATCATGAGAATACTTCACTTGATACTAGATGCAAATTCCACATATTTGCAGATGCTTGACTGTTTCTTCATCTTCAACAACACTCTAAACCTTCTCACCCAATTTTTCTTTTACCTGTGACAATAAAGGAATAAGAGAAACAGTTTGGTGTGAGGCCAGAACGTAACAGTCATACTGTGAAATATTGTCAACGGTGAGCATCAAATCAAATCAAAATCCAAACTTCAATGCCATACAATGAACTTGATGCCCTAATACTAACCTAAATTGATTTCTTTGGGATGCAAGCCACTTGTTTGAAATGCAGAGGAGAGGTCGACAGCTTCTTCTTTAAAACCCATATCCAGATAAGCCTTCCGCATCAAGTTTCGTAACAGAACATCACTGCTTCCTACATCGACAAACAAGCAAACAAGAAACAAGAAAACGCAGAAGCAAACAAGAAAACCATATGTGTCTATCGATATGCTTGTGTGATTGGTTAACTCTTTCAAGGACGAAAGGGTAGTAAATGAAGGAGCTGGCATTTACAGAGCAACCGAGAGACGTTGAAGACCAAGTGAAAGCGCCGACGCGTCGCGTATTAGGGTTCTCACATGGGCCATAGGCCCATAGGGAATTTTGTTTAACCTAAAGCTTATCTGACGTGGCCGAATAACTCTTTTTCATTGGTTGATTTTTCGCTAACTTTTCTTTTAAACCGGATTAACGCATTTCCATAGCAATTAATCTCCTCCTACACTTTCCATATCCACCGTTGGATTCGAAGTTCATGATCCAAGAGTTAAAAATCTAAGCCTTCTCAAAATTTGACCGTTGAAAATTTTCTTTTTTTTATTTAGCTCCCTCTCGTCTCATGATCTCTTTCCCGTGAGAAACATTCTCTCCCTCTATGGTTTTTTTCCTT
>JAEACV010000353.1:10000-15865 GCA_016432835.1 Brassica nigra | reverse complement strand
CCACAGCCAAGGGAACGGGCTTCTTCCTATCATCAGAAGCGAATTCACCCGCGTTGGATTGTTCACCCACCAATAGGGAACGTGAGCTGGGTTTAGACCGCCGTGAGACAGGTGAGTGGCTTTAATTCCACTGATGCCCGCCGCGATAGTAATTCAACCTAGTACGAGGAACCGTTGATTCGCACAATTGGTCATCGCGCTTGGTTGAAAAGCCAGTGGCGCGAAGCTACCGTGCGCTGGATTATGACTGAACGCCTCTAAGTCAGAATCCGGGCTAGAAGCGACGCATGTGCCCGCCGCCCGATTGCCGACCTCAGTAGGAGCTTCGCCTCCCAAAGGCACGTGTCGTTGTCTAAGTCCGTTCGGCGGAAGCGCCGTTCGGACCGCCTTGAATTATTATTACCACCGAGCGGCGGGTAGAATCCTTTGCAGACGACTTAAATACGCCGACGGGTATTGTGGTGGCAGAGTGGCCTTGCTGCCACGATCCACTGAGATTCAGCCCTTTGTCGCTAAGATTCGACCTTCCCCCTTTCCATTCACATGTTCCTCCCCAAAACGTTAAAAACAAACTAAAACCCAAAATTTCTAAGTTTATAAGAAAACGTTGAGCGAGGTTTGAGATTACTACTTAGAAGAAATCGGTCTCGCACCAAGTTTTCAGAAAGTACGATGAAATGCATCCCGTCAGACCACATGGCTCGCCCAAATGCATCATGACGAGACCGTCAGACCCCGAGGAAAATCTGAAAATTTCCTTTGGCTGTTCTGTTCATGTGCATCCTGGCTGTCGGCTCGATACAAATGCATTCCTATCAGTACATAGATCCCGATCAGGACATGAATAGGTCAAGGGGAAATGTTCAATACCTTCAGTAACTTGGCCCCATCAGTACACAAAACTCGAGGAAACCATACGGACAGACTTAGTTAGCCATATGTACCGACGGAAATGATTGAATCGAAGCTAAGGACATTTCAGACTTAATCTCCAACCGATCAGTCCATGAAAACTCGATCCAACACGGACTGATCATATGTACTGACGGAAGAATTTAATCGAGCTAAAGACTGTCCAGACTTAACTCTAACGATCAGTCCATAAAAAATCGAGCCAAATCTACTCACGGACTGACTGTGTGTGCTGACGGAATATGATTAAATAATCGAAGTTGAGCAGTCGAATGTCCAGACTTAACTCTAACGCCAAGTCCATGAAAACTCGAGCCAAATGTACTAGCGGACTTGACTGTGTGTGTCCCGACGGAATGATTTGATCGACCTAAGGACTGTCCATGAAAAACTCTAAGGATCAGTCCATCAAAAATCGAGCCAAACCTACTTACGGACTGACTGTGTGTGCTGATCCACGTCATGGTGCACTGACGGCGCCCTCCGGCACAGTCGGACGCCCTCCGCACTGACGGACGCCCTGCGCACTGATGGACGACCTGCGCACAGACGACGCCCCGCGGCACTGACGGACGTCCAGCGTGCACTGATCCAGGTCCATGGACAGCCGGACGGTCCTGGTGCACAGACGACGGTCCTGGTGCACAGCCGGACGGTCCTGGTGCACAGACGACGGTCCTGGTGCACAGACGGTCGTCCTGTGCACAGACGGTCGTCCTGCGTGCACAGACGGTCGCCCTGCACAGACGGTCGCCCTGCGCACAGACGGTCGCCCCGCGTGCACCGACGGACGTCCTGCGCGCACTGACGGACGACCTGCGTGCACTGACGGACGACCTGCGTGCACTGATCCAGGTCCTTGGACAGCCGGACGGTCCTGGTGCACAGACGGACGGTCCTGGTGCACAGACGACGCCCTGCGCACAGACGGACGTCCTGCGTGCACAGACGGTCGTCCTGCGTGCACTGACGGACGTCCTGCGTGCACTGACGGACGTCCTGCGTGCACTGATCCAGGTCCGTGCACAGCCGGACGGTCCTGGTGCACAGACGGACGGTCCTGGTGCACAGACGGACGTCCTGCGTGCACAGACGGTCGTCCTGCGTGCACAGACGGTCGTCCTGCGTGCACAGACGGTCGTCCTGCGTGCACAGACGGTCGTCCTGCGTGCACTGACGGACGTCCTGCGTGCACAGACGGACGTCCTGCGTGCACTGACGGACGTCCTGCGTGCACTGACGGACGACCTGCGTGCACTGACGGACGTCCTGCGTGCACAGACGGACGTCCTGCGTGCACAGACGGACGTCCTGCGCACTGACGACGTGGTGCACAGACGGACGGTCCTGGTGCACAGACGGACGTCCTGCGTGCACTGACGGACGTCCTGCGTGCACTGACGGACGTCCTGCGTGCACTGATCCAGGTCCGTGCACAGCCGGACGGTCCTGGTGCACAGACGGACGGTCCTGGTGCACAGACGGACGTCCTGCGTACAGACGGTCGTCCCCGTGCACAGACGGTCGTCCTGCGTGCACAGACGGTCGTCCTGCGTGCACAGACGGTCGTCCTGCGTGCACTGACGGACGTCCTGCGTGCACAGACGGACGTCCTGCGTGCACTGACGGACGTCCTGCGTGCACTGACGGACGACCTGCGTGCACTGACGGACGTGGTGCACAGACGGACGGTCCTGCGTGCACAGACGGACGTCCTGCGTGCACTGACGGACGGGTGCACAGACGGACGGTCCTGGTGCACAGACGGACGTCCTGCGTGCACAGACGGTCGTCCCGTGCACAGACGGTCGCCCTGCGTACAGACGGTCGTCCTGCGTGCACAGACGGACGTCCAGCGTGCACTGACGGACGACCGGCGTACAGACGGACGTCCTGCGGCGCTGACGGACGTCCCGTGCACTGATCCACGTCCGTGCACAGCCGGACGACCGCGTGCACAGCCGGACGACCCGCGCACAGCCGACGATCCGCTGCACAGCCGACGACCTGCGCACAGCCGGACGTACCGCGTGCACAGACGGACGACCCTGCACACCGACGCGCGCACGACGGACGACCGTGCACAGACGGACGACCCCTGCGCACAGCCGACGACCCGCGTGCGCAGACGGACGTCGCTGCGCAGACGGACGACCCGCGCACAGACGGACGTCCTGCGTGCACTGATCCACGCCCTGCACGCACCGATCCACGCCCCGCATGCACTGATCCATGTTCCGCGCTGCGCACCACCGTGATAACCCAAAAATTCAAAATTGATATTTTGAACAAAATTTTCTGAAAGGAAACATCACAAATATGTCAATAAAGAGTTCTAGATGTCAAGTTCCAATCAAAAGTTGCGATAGACATCATTTTAGACCCCGAGAACCCGATCCTTGTAGCATCCAAAAGACATGGTTAGAAGCAATAAAAATTATGAAAATTTACCAGAAAATAGCTCTAACCATACATATGAAGCATGCAAAAATCAGATTCAAATTCCAAGTATTTTTTTTTACATCAAAAATACTCCCGAACGTAATCAATGTCTACCGTGAAAGACTGAAAAATGCTTAATGTATATATAGGGTAGGCACCTCCTGGCCTGCCTGAAAGGGTGGGTCGTCCGAACGGTATGGGTTAACGTCCCAGTGCTTGGTGCAGCACGAAACGAGGTCCGATGGGTTGACAGTCCCGGTCACATTTTTCCGACGGCTTTTCCGGCATCTTTTCCGGTGGACCATTTTGCCCCTGACATCGAATTTTCGCGCTTCTGCGGTCTTGGCCTGGTTTCATCCGTCTTCCAACTGATCATCTGATTACATCAGAAGGTTGGCTGGATAGATTGGTGTTAGCGGGCAATGAACGTCCGGCGTATGAGTGGTGATTGGATAGCTAGTGTCAGGGTTTTCTCGCGCACCCAACTACAGACCAACTGTCCTTCTCAGTTCGTTCACTAGCATATTATGCTTGTTGACTCGATCCGGGGCCTGTGTTGCGTACCTATCTAGAGGGAATTGTTGCTTTGCTTAAAATGTTGTTCGCGGATGCTCCTTCCATGGGGTAGCCGTGAACACAATAGCCGGCACTTGTGATCCTTTGCGCCTTTGCATGAAATATGCAATGCTCGCAAAGGTGAATAGGATGTTGGCTGGGATCTCGGATGCGGAAATGTTACGGCGGTGACTAGAAGCAATTCTTGTCCTGCTAAGCACGTTTGTCTCCGGACAAAAGATGACGGTCAAGTCCTCGTCTGTTCCCACTTTCCTTGCGATTGCGGGAATACGACTAGGTCTTGCCGGATTTATGAATGCTACCTGGTTGATCCTGCCAGTAGTCATATGCTTGTCTCAAAGATTAAGCCATGCATGTAAGTATGAACGAATTCAGACTGTGAAACCGCGAATGGCTCATTAAATCAGTTATAGTTTGTTTGATGGTAACTACTACCGGATAACCGTAGTAATTCTAGAGCTAATACGCAACAAACCCCACTTCTGGAAGGGATGCATTTATTAGATAAAGGTCGACGCTGGCTCTGCCTGCTCTGATGATTCATGATAACTCGACGGATCGCATGGCCTTTGTGCTGGCGACGATCATTCAAATTTCTGCCCTATCAACTTTCGATGGTAGGATAGTGGCCTACCATGGTGGTAACGGGTGACGGAGAATTAGGGTTCGATTCCGGAGAGGGAGCCTGAGAAACGGCTACCACATCCAAGGAAGGCAGCAGGCAAGAAATTACCCAATCCTGACACGGGAGGTAGTGACAATAAATAACAATACCGGCTCTTTGAGTCTGGTAATTGGAATGAGTACAATCTAAATCCCTTTAACGAGGATCCATTGAGGGCAAGTCTGGTGCCAGCAGCCGCGTAATTCCAGCCCAATAGCGATATTTAAGTTGTTGCAGTTAAAAGCTCAGAGTTGAACCTTGGGATGGGTCGCCTGTCCGCCTTCGGCGAGCACCGGTCGGCTTGTCCCTTCTGTCGGCGATGCGCCCTGGTCTTAACTGGCCGGTCGCTCCTCCCGCTGTTACTTTGAAGAAATTAGAGTGCTCAAAGCAAGCCTACGCTCTGTATACATTAGCATGGGATAACATCATAGGATTTCGATCCTATTGTGTTGGCCTTCGATCGGAGTAATGATTAACAGGACAGTCGGGGCATTCAGATTTCATAGTCAGAGGTGAAATTCTTGGATTTATGAAAGACGAACAACTGCGAAAGCATTTGCCAAGGATGTTTTCATTAATCAAGAACGAAAGTTGGGGGCTCGAAGACGATCAGATACCGTCCTAGTCTCAACCATAAACGATGCCGACCAGGATCAGCGGATGTTGCTTTTAGGACTCCGCTGGCACCTTATGAGAAATCAAAGTTTTGGGTTCCGGGGGGAGTATGGTCGCAAGGCTGAAACTTAAAGGAATTGACGGAAGGGCACCACCAGGAGTGGAGCCTGCGGCTTAATTTGACTCAACACGGGGAAACTTACCAGGTCCAGACATAGTAAGGATTGACAGACTGAGAGCTCTTTCTTGATTCTATGGGTGGTGGTGCATGGCCGCTCTTAGTTGGTGGAGCGATTTGTCTGGTTAATTCCGCTAACTAACGAGACCTCAGCCTGCTAACTAGCTACGTGGAGGCATCCCTTCACGGCCGGCTTCTTAGAGGGACTATGGCCGCTTAGGCCAAGGAAGTTTGAGGCAATAACAGGTCTGTGATGCCCTTAGATGTTCTGGGTCCGACGCTGCTACACTGATGTATTCAACGAAGTTCACACCTTGGCCGACAGGCCCGGTAATCTTTGAAATTTCATCGTGATGGGGATAGATCATTGCAATTGTTGGTCTTCAACGAGGAATTTAGTAAGCGCGAGTCATCAGCTCGCTGACTACGCCCCTGCCCTTTGTACACACCGCCCGCCGCCCTACCGATTGAATGATCC
>JAEACV010000353.1:0-2500 GCA_016432835.1 Brassica nigra | reverse complement strand
TCCTGCAGACCGACGGACGTCCCTGCGTGCACTGACGGACGACCTGCGGCACTGACGGACGACCTGCGTGCACTGATCCAGGTCCATGGACAGCCGGACGGTCCTGGTGCACAGACGACGGTCCTGGTGCACAGACGGACGTCCTGCGTACAGACGGACGTCCTGCGCACAGACGGTCGTCCTGCGTGCACTGACGGACGTCCCGTGCACCGACGGACGTCCTGCGTGCATCGATCCAGGTCCGCACAGCCGGACGGTCCTGGTGCACAGACGGACGGTCCTGGTGCACAGACGGACGTCCTGCGCACAGACGGTCGTCCTGCGTGCACAGACGGTCGTCCTGCGCTGCACAGACGGTCGTCCTGCGTGCACAGACGGTCGTCCTGCGCGTACTCGACGGACGTCCTGCGTGCACAGACGGACGTCCTGCGCATCGACGGACGTCCTGCGGTACTCGACGGACGACCTCGCGCACTGACGGACGCGGGTGCACAGACGACGGTCCTGCGCACAGACGGACGCCCGGCGCACGACGGACGTGGTGCACAGACGGACGGTCCTGGTGCAATGACGACGTCCCGCGCACTGACGACGTCCTGCGGCACGACGGACGTCCCGTGCACTCGATCCAGGTCCGTGCACAGCCGGACGGTCCTGGTGCACAGACGGACGGTCCTGGTGCACAGACGGACGTCCTGCGTGCAGACGGTCGTCCTGCGTGCACAGACGGTCGTCCTGCGCACAGACGGTCGTCCCTGCACAGACGGTCGTCCTGCGCACTGACGGACGTCCTGCGTGCACAGACGGACGTCCTGCGCGGTACCGACGGACGCCCCGCGCACCGACGACGACCTGCGCACTCGACGGACGTGGTGCACAGACGACGGTCCTGCGGCACAGACGACGCCTGCGTGCACTGACGGACGTGGTGCACAGACGACGGTCCTGGTGCAGACGGACGTCCTGCGTACAGACGGCCGTCCCGTGCACAGACGGTCGCCCTGCGTGCACAGACGGTCGTCCTGCGTGCACAGACGGACGCCCAGCGTACCGACGGACGACCGCGCGTACAGACGGACGTCCTCCGCGCGCCGACGGACGTCCGCTGCACTGATCCACGTCCGTGCACAGCCGACGACCCGCGTGCACAGCCGGACGACCCGTGCACAGCCGACGATCCGCTGCACAGCCGGACTATTCGCTGCGGACGCCACTGCGTGCACAGACGGACGACCCGCGTGTACAGCCGACGTACGTGCACAGACGACGCACCGTACAGACGGACGCCCCGCTGCACAGCCGACGACGGCGCAGACGACGTCCCTGCTGCGCAGACGGACGACCCGCGTGCACAGACGGACGTCCTGCACTGATCCACGTCCTGCACGCACCGATCCACGCCCCGCATGCACCGATCCATGTCCCGCGCGCTAAGACCACCGTGATAACCTAAAAATTCAAAAATTGATATTTTGAACAAAATTTTCTGAAAGGAAACATCACAAATATGTCAATAAAGAGTTCTAGATGTCAAGTTCCAATCAAAAGTTGCGATAGACATCATTTTAGACCCCGAGAACCCGATCCTTGTAGCATCCAAAAGACATGGTTAGAAGCAATAAAAAATTATGAAAATTACCAGAAAATAGCTCTAACCATACATATGAAGCATGCAAAAATCAGATTCAAATTCCAAGCATTTTTTTTTACATCAAAAATACTCCCGAAATGTAATCAATGTCTACCGTGAAAGACTGAAAAATGCTTAATGTATATATAAGGGGTGGCACCTCCCCGGCCTGCCTGAAAGGTGGTCGTCCGAACGGTATGGGTTAACGTCCCCAGTTTGGTGCAGCACGAAACGAGGTCCGATGGGTTGACAGTCCCGTCATTTTTCCGACGCTTTTCCGCATCTTTCCGTGGACCATTTTGCCCCCTGACATCGAATTTTCGCCGTCTTGGCCTGGTTTCATCCGCCTTCCAACTGATCATCTGATTACATCAGAAGGTTGGCTGGATAGATTGTGTTAGCGGGCAATGAACGTCCGCGATGAGTGGTGATTGATAGCTAGTGTCTCAGAGGTTTCGCCAAGCGACCAACTACAGACCAACTGTCCTTCCTTCGCTCACTCAGCATATTATGCTGGACCTCGATCCGGGCCTGTGTTGCGCATCTATCTAGAGGGAATTGTTGCTTTGCTTAAAATGTTGTTCGCGGATGCTCCTTCCATGGGGTAGCCGTGAACACAATAGCCGGCACTTGGATTCGCTTTGCATGAAATACGCAATGCTCGCAGGTGAATAGATGTTGGCTGGGATCTCGATGGAAATGTTACGTGACTAGCAATTTTGTCCTGCTAAGCACGCTTGTCTCCGACAAAGATGACGGTCAAGTCCTGCCTGTTCCACTTTCCTGCGACATGGAATACGACTCAGTCTTGCCGTGATTTATGAATGCCAATTGGTTGATCCTGCCAGTCATATGCTTAGCAATACGTAA
>JAEACV010001029.1:0-58004 GCA_016432835.1 Brassica nigra | reverse complement strand
TGAGATTGATCCGCACCTCCTTTTAGCCAAACCGGTGGAACCGTAAATTCACACCGCCAAGTTTTGTTGATCGGAGGAGCTAAGTAAACCTAGCCTTCCTCGAAGGTCCCGCATCTGCTGGGCCACACACGACATACAATCAATATATAATAAATGGGAATGTAAAAATCGTGAAGAACAAAAGATATAGCAAAAGATCTTATTCGTAATTCGCTAAGCGCGAACAATGGGAAAGAGATCGCTACAAGAGCTGTCGATGAGTTCGCTAGTCCAGCGCCTAAATCTAACCTAGTTGAGTCAGACCGCTAGTAAAACGGAAAAATGCCTAAGTTGCTCTAAGTGCTATGTTGATAAGATTGCTCTCAAAGTTCTTCTTTGCTCTCAAGCTCTCTTTTATATACTCCTCTTGGACGGGCTCATTCCTCCTTTAAATAATCTATCGCGAAATCGGATTTCTTCCATTTTCACGATCTTCATGTTTATCGGAAACTTGACATTTATATTCGAAACTTGACATTTATCTCTTTATGTAAAGATAAACATGGTCCGCCATGTCCATTTCGACTGATCCTCGAAAGTCGTAAGTGGGCCGCTTTGGTCGCTTGGGCCTTCCGGGGCCTTTTGACCTGTGGACGTTTTACGCTTCACGAAACTAGCCTGTTATGGTACTTGTTTTGCCAAGGAACCCTAACTCTCGTATAGTCAAGATGACTGGTGTTTTAGAATAACCGTGATCGCTTTTATACGATGAATCGAAATCCATTCGCCAACCGAACCTTTGGTGGTCTTCCGCCTTCCCAATTTATTCCGACCAAAACGAAATGGGGTTCTTAGGTTTCATGTCTTCAAGGAGTTGAACGGTGAGTTCGAAAGCAAAGATGCAAAACGCTGAATTGACTAGTTGTCGAGACGGTTTTGCGGGAAAAGGTCGACTCTGCCAAGTAGTCCGCGACGCAGGCGCCGACCTGACACGGATGCTCGCTACGACGCTTCATGGCCAGCGCTGGCGAGCCGGGCGCCGCACCTGGGACCAGCATCGGGCGAAGCCGGCGCTGTGCCCGACCAGCGCTGGCGAATGGGCGCTGCTCGACCAGCGCTGGAAGTAGCCGGGCGCCGCGCCGCTCGACCAGCTGCGAAGCCGCGCCAGCGCCTGGACCGCGACGAGCGGCACCGCCTGACCAGAGCGCCGAGCTGGCGCCGGGCGTCGGCCAGGTCACTGGCGGTTTACCGCCTCGATAGGCCGTGTATGCTCCTGCTGGTGTCCGACTACGATGCCATCATCCCTTCCGCTTCGCCGAAAGTAACTAGTTTTTCTTGGTTTTATTCGTCACTTGATTCCTTCCAAGGACTTTTATGCTTGATTACGCCTTTGGCCGCATTTTGACCCCTACAGATTGTTTGAAGTTGCATATCATGAAAGAATGCTCTTCATGATGAAGAATATGAAGAGCTGAAAGAGTCGGTTGGGAGTTTTATCAAGTTCAAAGAGCTGGGATTTGGTTGGGCTTCAAGGCTGGTTCACTACATGCTCGGTCTCCAGCTCAACATAAAGAAGAAGTATGAGCTGTGGTGTCTCGCTGTTTCACAACCCGTGAGGTTTTCACCGCTAGAGTTTGAAAACCTCACCGGTCTAACAGCGAAAGTACATCGAGAACCTTGAGAGACCGAACTGTGTTGTTACAAAGGAGTTGGCTTCTCTCGAGAAGTTGGGAGTTGATGTCGGTTGGGCCATCTACGGAGCAGATAATAGCAGCATTTGGGAGATGAAAGGTGGTCTCGTGGATGATCGCAGTTGCCTCGGGTACCTTGCCATCTTCACTGATTACATTGAAGGGAGAAAGGCTCAACACCTACATGGGCTAGTCTGGCAAGGCTAGTGATGGAGTTAGAACGGTTTGAGAATTATCCATGGGGAGAGTCGCTTAAGTGGATGGAATCTCCAAGGGCAAAGATATTACGGGTTGTTACACAGCTTGATGGGTTTGTACAAGCCTCCGTGTCCGGGTGTACACAGCTCTGCCGAATTGGGTGCTAATTATGGTAATCCCATACCAAACAGACCACCTCCACTGATACTGGCTACATGGTGGCAAAGGACGATATGCTTTAAAGATGCTAACCGCAGACAGGTATTTAAACTTCAACTAAAGATTTCGGAGACTTATAATTAAGTCGCCTGAAAGTCTTTCAACTGGACGATAGAAGATTTATAATTGTCGTTCGAAGTCTTCCAGCTGATGACTTAGTAAGACTTATAATTAAGTCGCCCGAAAGACTATCTAGACGCATTTAATTATAACTTTTACTAAGTCTTCCAGCTGGAAGACTTTCGCATTTAATTTAATTATAAATCTTCTACTAAGTCGCCTAGTTGGAAGACTTTCTAGACTAATTTAATTATAAGTCTTCTGCAAATCTTTCTTTCCATGTTCTTAACCACAAATATCTAAGTTCATATCTTCTATTTACTGCACACTACGGTGATCAACTTTGTTCGAAGGACATTGGTGAAATGTTTCCACAATGGGACTCTCGATGTTGAGAACCCGTCGCTGACAACATAATTAAAGTCATGTTTAATCAGAGACCGGAAGTGGACCATGGATTGCTGGGAAGTCATCGGTACTTGGGTCAATACAAAGCCGACGGTTGTGAGTCCAGCTAAGAAAGAGATAGTGAAGGAAGACAGTCCAAGACCTCGAAGAAAGCTCAGAAGAGGCAACCGCAGAGCACATGAGGCTAGTGAAGAGGTTCCTACAGAGGCTCGCTCAGAGGTGACTACGACTGTTGGTGGGATGACCAAAGAGGATATTGAAAGATGCTTCAAGGACATAGCTGATGCCATGAGGGAAGGGTTTGGGACGGCCTTAAGGAGTTCAAGCATCCGGCTCTGATAGGTGGAAGCTTTAGAGAAGAAGGTTGGTACCATAAAAGGAAAGGGACATCATCTAATGATCTTCAAAACATCATCTCTCCGCCTAAACCGACGCATCTAACCCGGGTTAGTGATCTCCCAACACCTCGAAGATATTGACTAGACAAAGTCGTAAGAATAAGAACTGAAAGTTGGATTTGCTTTGTTTCTTGTATGACAGAACATGTGTGCTTGTTTTGTTTCTATTAATGGATTTTGTATATGGATTTTGTTTCATGTTTGAAATGGATTTTTGGTTAATATTTTTTGAAATGGATCTTTGTTTATAGTGTGCTTGTTTTGTTTTGGTTAATATTGTATAAAACCCATCTTGTACATTGCGTAGTGAAAGTGTTAATGGGGAGAACGCGGGAAGGAAGAGCTTGCCGGAGGATAAAGCTCCAGATGTGTCTGCAGATGCTAGCTCCTAAAAAGAGTTGAGTCTAGTGATAGCAGATTTGTCCGAGGATAAAGCTCCAGAGCCGAGCTTTTCTCTATTGGACAAACACGTACCCACTGTTTCGGATTTACAGTAGGAGGAAGCTAGATATCAGCAAAAGAGGGATGCTGCTTTGGCAGTTTGCCGGGCAAAGAGTGATCGAACAAGGAAACTTGCTGCCTCACAGCAATCTCCTTATGTGGCAAACAGCACGGCCAAAGTGATCATTCCAAACAAAAAGCTTTTCCCAGGCTATAACCCTTTTGCACCAATTGACAAGAAGAAGTTGAAGGAGCTCGCTGAGTGGTTGAAAACTGATCCGTAAGTGATTGCTTTTCCCATAATAGCTTGCTTTAGTCTACAAAAACTGATTGCTTTTCTACATTTTGTGTTTGCAGTCATTATAGAACACCTCTCGAGAAGAAACCACGTAAAAGTTCAACTCGGTGGTATCAAACCCTCTGGACCTCTTTATCCTGGCTGGACGACTGTGTAAGTCTTCTGCTATGACTTATGTCTTCTACTAGTAAGTCGTCTGGTAAGTCTTCTACATAGAAGACTTATCAAACGACTTACTGGTAAGTCTTCTATGTAGAAGACTTACCAGATGACTTACTGAAAAGTCTTCTTTGTAGACAATTGTTGGGTCGAAAACGGTTATCTCGAAATCAACGGCTAAGATTATCATTTTTACGAATTCTTCACAAAAGGTTTCTCGAAAGAAGGATCGGTGGAATACAAATATCCATGGACGAGGGTCTCCGAGAAGACTGGTACGAAAAGAGACATATCAAGACCCGAGAACCGGACCGTTCTGACCTATTCACCTCGTCCTAGGGCGAGGATGACCCGTACTGAGGTTACCTCACCCATGAGCGAGGATGACCCGTACCGAGGTCACCTCGCCCATGGGCAAGGACGATCCGTGCGAGGTCACCTCACCCATGGGCGAGGACGACCCGTACCGAGGTCACCTCGCCCATGGGCGAGGACGACCAGTACGGAGGTGTCCTCGCCCATGGGCGAGGACGACCAGTACCGAGGTCACTTTGCCAATGGGCGAGGACGACCCGTGCCGAGGTCACCTCACCAATGGGCGAGGACGACCCGTGCCAAGGTCACCTCGCCCATGGGCAAGGACGACCCGTGCAGAGGTCACCTCGCCCATGGGCGAGGACAATCCAATCCCGACCAGTCCGACTCAATTCAACTCTCGTGCCTCCGTATAGTTGTGTTATCCGACCTTTAGACCCTATATATCTCGTTTCGTCTCGTTCGAAGTCATTCTCGAAGTTTTACGATTAAGACCGGGAAAATCATAGAAAATCCGAAGGCCTAAAAAATGGCCCGCAAGGATCTAAACGTGTCTAGAGGCCAATCTACGATTTTAGGGATCCAAGCCCAATGAGAGTTATGACTGTTTATCCTAACTCGCGGAAGTAGGATAAATGTTAAGTTTCCAAAGATAAATGTCAAGATTCGAGGATAACTACGAAGATCGACAAAAAAATAGAATATTCCCAAAAGAGATAAACTTGGGCCCAAAGGCAAAGGAGTAAAAGGGCCATCGACCTAAAAAAACTATATAAGGAGAGCTAGAGCAGAAGAAAAAGGGATCCGAGAATTTAGACTTAAAGAACTCCTGCTAGCTTAGGGAGCTTAGAACTTAGGTGGTTAGACTTGCAAGGTAAGACTTAAAACGTTTTTCCGCCTTTCTGTTCTGCTTTTATCTAGTTAGCATATCTCTACTCCTCTCGGAGAAATCCTGTATTCGTACTATTCCATTAATAAAACGCCTCTGAGCAACCGTTTATTTTTATCTTGCTGTCTATCTTTTTACGTTCTAAAGTGATTACGTGGAGAATTCGGACCTTCAGGGAAAATCGGGTTTATTTGGTTTTCCTCTGTATTTATTCATTAAAATCGACAGTGTGAATTTCGGTTCCCACATTTTGGCGCTAGAAGGAGGGGGGAGGGGTCGAATTCTCTAACTCGAAAATCACTAAACGATAAAGGATATAGGATGTCCGCTTCAGCAACTCATGATGTCGTCTCTTTCAAGGATTGAGCAATGGCCGACCAGGCCAAACCTCACAACGATCTCCTTGTCATCGAGCTGACAATCCAGGACATCGACGTAGCAAGAGTGTTTGGTGAAACTGGATGCTCGGCCAATATTATCTATAAAAGCACCCTCGAGAGAATACAAATCGACCTATGCACCGTCACGGAAAGTCCCAGTCCGATATTCGGACTCTCAGGAGATGCTACTATGACCCTCGGCTCAATCAACCTCATGGTTAAAGCCGGGAGCGTCGTTAAAATCGTGGAATTCTTAGTCGTCGATCTCCCAATATCGTACAATGTAATCAATTGGACTCCATGGCTGAATTCCATGCGAGCGATCCCCTCGACATTCCACCTGTGCCTTAAGTTTCCAACTCCTCATGGAGTCGAAACAATACAAGGAAATCGCAGGATGTCACAAGTATGTTTCGCCGCTGAGTTAAAAAGAAAGAACATTGAGATTGAAGTTTCCACGATAAGAAAAGAAAGCTGACTCTCGATGAGGGAACTGTGGGAACCGAAATTCACACCGTCAATTTCCGATAAATAAGATTGCGGAGGAAAGCCAAGTAAACCCGACTTTCCTTGAAGGTCCGGATTCTCTGCGTTGACACACAAAATCAATAAAGTAAACAGAAGACAAAGATGGGAATTGTAATATTTTCCCGAAGGCGTTTTATTAGATGAAAGAAACGAGTACAAGGATTCTCCGAAGACAGAGATTTGCATTAAAGAAAAAGATAGAGTCGCAGGCAGCCAAACGTCCTAAGCCTTGCTCCGCTAGTCTAACCACCTAAACCCTAGTTCTTCTAAGCTTGCAGGATGCTCTAAGTCTAATTTTCAGATCTGCTTCTCCTCCGCTTCTCTCCTTATATACCTACTCCTAGGTCGGTTTGCCTTAGGATGATGGACCTCGCCTTTGGGCCCAAGCTTATCTCTTCTGGAAATATTCCATTTTCGTCGGTCTTCGTAATTATCCTCGAGTTTTCCGCTATCTTCCGGTGACTTGATGTTTATCCGATGTTTCGGGAAATCGGATAAACCGTCGTAGCCTGATTGGGCCTGAATTCTGAAAATCGTAAGTAAGTCCTGTGGACTTGTCTTAAGTCGCTAAACATTTTATACGATTTCTGAAAGACGATCTTTCTCGAAGTAATAAACCGTGATAGCTTAAAGGATCGATGTTCGCTAATCGATCTTTGTTTTATAATGATGTCTTCTACGAAATCCAACTCTAGTTTCTATCAAAACATCGAGGATGATTCCAACCGAATCGAAGATGTTTATTCCGGTGAGCCTTGATTGCACCAAACTCACGAGGATTGATCCAACATGCCAAGATGGGATCAGACCAACACGATGGGACCGAGACCAGGACTAGGACCGCCGACCGGCGCCAGGGTCGGGTGACGCCGCGCCAGGCCGGGCCGCTGACGGTGCCGCCGCCAGGTCTGGTGCCGCCGGGCGCAGGCAGCCCGCGCGGACGGTGCCGGGCGCCAGGTCGCACGATCACGGCCGCTGGCGCCAGGCCAGCCCGCTGCGGCGGTGCCACGGGCGCCAGGCCAGCCCGCGGACGGTGCCGCCGCCAGGTCGGTGCCGCCGGTGCCAGGCCAGCCCGCTGCGGATTTGCCGCCGGGCGCCAGGTCGGTGCCGCCTGGCGCCAGGCCGCCTGGACGGAAAGCCGCCGGCGCCAGGTCGGGCCGCCGGCGCCAGGCCGCCTCGTGACGGTGCCGCCGGGCGCCAGGTCGGTGCCGGGCGCCAGGCCAGCCCGCTGACGGTGCCGCCGTGCCAGGTCGGTGCCGCCAGCGCCAGGCCCGCTGCCACGGCCGCGGGCGCCAGGTCGGTGCCGCCGTCGCCAGGTCGCCCGCCCTGGGTTTTCTGTTGTTCGATCTCTTTCCGCTAGTCGCCGTGGCGGGAAATCTTCGAGTTTGAAGCGATCTTTAGCCGTAGATTTCGAGATAACCGCTTTTGACCCCAACAGTTAGCCCCCACCGTAAGATCGGAGACGATTTTGGCGGGCGAAGTGTTTTGATTTTTTGAAAATTGAAATTTTCGGCTAAGGATTTTTCCGCAGGAAACCTGTGTCTTCACCTCCCTTTTCTTATAAATAGCCAGCCTTCCTCTCATTCTTCACATCTTTTCAAATTCTCTTCTCTCTTTTAAGAAAGAAAATGTCTTCATCCCAAGTTGAAAAGAATGATTCTGATGTTGAGATGGGTGAGGCCGCCAAGTTCGGGTTCCGCCAGCAAGCTCCGCCGCTCAGGCCGCTCAGGAGGCTACTCCGCCCCTCATTGATGGGTTTGATTCTTTCAAGCTGCTATCCCAGCGTAGTGCTGCGAAAGGCTCAAAGCGGGCGAGGACCGAGACGCCCGACGTTCCTTCCGCTGCTCCAACTCCTTTGCCTGCTCCTTCGTTCCTAGCCCCGTCCCATCCGATGCCCTCCCGCCTACAGAAGGGGTTATTGTTCCTGAACAGACTCTTGATGTTCAGATCCATCCATCTGGTTCTTCGACTGTTCGATCGCGGATCTCCGGAAGAGAGGACGCGATAGAATCTGCACCTCTTCCCCGCAAGAGGGAACTCTTGGGACTGCCAGCAGCTGGTGCCGCTGCCCAAGGGAAGGGCAAGGGCTGGCGCGGCGTCCGGAGCGAAAAGAAGCGGGTGCGAAGAGCGAGGAAAGCTTAACTCGAGCCAGCGCTGGCCATCGCTCCAAGGTTCGATTTAATTTGTCTGCAATTTTGCACCGCTTTTTACGATGATACTTACTCCTTCCTTTGCGGGCAGTTTGTGTCGCTGATTGACGGAATGCTTGGCGTGCGGGTCGGAAGTCATTCGCTATCGAAGGAACTGAGTCGCCGCAGGAAGCGCTGAAGCGCTAAGGCTGCATTGCAGACTGTCGAGGACACCCATGCTGCCCAGACGCCCCAGCTTGAGGTTCAGATCAGCGATCTTGAGCGACCTTGGGAAGACCGCGAAGTTCGCTACTCAAGGTGAAGAAAGAGAAGAGGAGTAAATCCTCGAAGTCCGCCTTCTTGAGAAGGTTCAGGCTCACGAGGAGATGAACGCCGTGAGATCCTCGGAGGTTGCCGATGCCAGCGACTTCTTTGGTCGCCCGACGAGGATGGCCATCCTGTTTGAGTCCTTGATAGCCATCCGCAAGAGGGACTTGGCTTTAGCGGGATCGAGGGAGTTTGAATGAGCTCGAGTTGCTTCGAGGTAACGAGGCCCCGCCTTTGGACTTGGAGGAAGCCAGATTATCGCCCCGTAGGAGAGTGGGCGCCACCGAGGGAGATTTTGATTCAATCCTTGCCGCCTGCAAGCCGAATGCACCTTTGCTCCGACCAAGACTCAGAAGATCAGGAGCGCACGGGAGAAGATCGCGAGGTTGGCGCGGACGAGGCGATAGTGGCGATGCGACTGAGGGAGGCGACGGCGCAGGCTATCCCCGCCGCGAGTGAGGATGAAGATGACGCCCTGGGAGCGTCTAGGTTTATCAATCCCTTCTGGGATTTCGTTTTTATGTGTTTCGCCTAAGAGGCCATGATGTATTTACCGACTGGCCGCTGGTGGCTTCAATCCCTGCCCTCTTGGGGTTTTGTTTGAATTTCGCAGTCTCAATCTATGAAACATTATCGATTATTTATGAACTTCAGTTTTTCAAGTATGAGAAAGAGGGTGTGAGTTGTCGCCTCATTCCTAGTTCCCCGATGATCACCGTATCTATTGTTCGCATAAAGCGAGATTTTCCGCGGTTTACCGATTTACGAAAAAACTCGTGGAAACGAATAGCTTAAGTGAAGAGACAAATTTTGATCTCAGATACCATACTATGTCTGTGAGATGTCAAGATCCAGCGTGGCTGGGTTTAGGCAAGACCTAGGTTTACTCGACTGAGGCTTTATGGCGACAAATCGGCTTTCGCTTTTGCCTGCTTGTGATTTTAACCTGACTCGCACTGCTTAAAACCGCGAATTGTTGTCGGCTTATATGATTTGTTTGGGCGTGAGTCGAGCTACTTCCTTTACGTAAGAGCTAGACCAAAATTTTGATTTCTTGTATAGCGCTATGTTTATCCTTGTCGGATGTAAGAGAGCCTACCCCTTGAAGGGCTGCTATTTGTCCGTTTAGGACGCTAGAGTTCGCTTGTTGTGATCAGCAACAACGAATGATACCGCTTTGAGGTGCTTTGTATGTTCAGAGACTAAGATTTCGTCTGCAATTTTGCGGAAAAGAATGTCCTTCGCGCTAGCGACGCCTTGCAGTGCTGAAGGTCGATTTTTCCTTATGCCGCGATCTCGTGTTGAAACGCTTATGGCTTTGGGATGTCTTTTGCTAATGTTCGCAGCCAGAAAACTGTTGTTTCCGCTTTGGACGCTGGACCAAGGGGTCGTAAGTTTGACCCAGGAGAAGCGCCTACATTCACGTGCCGGAAGTGTTGGCCATCCGGGATTTGTTTTGGATGTGATAATCGCTAGTGGATACTAGATCCGCTTGTTGTGGCCGCTTCGCTGATTTTGAAAAGTCGCGGAAAAGTTTCAAAATTTTAGTCTTCGAAATTTGTGGGAGTATACGAGTATATCGCACTCCACTTTTTTAAATTGGGGATAGCTGAATCACCGTTGGCGAAGTTGCCTACGCACTTTGTCTAGGATCAAGCCATCTCAGTAGTTCTTTTGTACCACGCTTTATCGCTTAGTGGTAGTATTTTTGAGGTGCATCGATTCCAAGTTCTCGGATTTTGACGCCTTGCATGTTTGCGATTTGGTATGAACCTGGTCGGACTACTTTTATGACTTTGTACGGTCCTTCCCAGTTTGCTCCCAATTTTCCTGCGCTTCGCTCGCAGTGTTTTGAAGACTTTATGAAGACTAAATCGCCTTCTTTGAACCTGCATGGCGTGACGCTTGAGTTGTAGTACTTGCGGCAGCGTGCTGGTAATTCTGATTCAATGAGTGCCTGGTCGCGCGCTCATTGATGAGATCGAGATTGTCCAGCATCATAGCGCCATTTAAATCCTCTTCGGGAGGAATCTTCTCCGTGCATCCGGGAATTCTACTCGCTGGGATCATACATTCCGCTCCGTAAACAAGGGCTAATGGAGTTTCACCCAGAGTCTGCCTTTGGGTTGTAACGATGCACCAAAGAACTCCTTCGAGCTCTGCCCATCGCCTTCTTGGCGCCTAGGTGTTTTCGAGTCCGCAAGGACGGTTTTGTTGATGGTTTCTGCCTGTCCGCTGTATCATGGATATCTGGGAGTTGACTTTGTAAGTCGATTTTCCATTTTTCGCAGAATGCTTCAATCGAAAGCAGAGATAAATTGAGATCCATTATCTGTTACGATTTCGCACGACCCCATGTCTAGTTATGATATGTTTCCGCACGGTTCTCGACTTGTGTGTCTTTGATACTTGCGTAGGATTCTGCTTCTACCCATTTGGAAAAGAAACTGTAAGGAGTAGGAGGAAGCTTTTGTTTTGATGGGTGATAGGTCCGACGATGTCCATGGACCATCGCATGAAAGGATAGGGGACGAGATTAAGGAGAGGATCTCCGCTGGTTGATGGATTGTTGAGCATGCCTTTGGCATTTCTTGCACTTCCGGCTAACTTCGCAGTCTTTACCATGGTTGGCCAATAATAACCGTATGCTTTGATTTTGACCGCAGAGATCTTCCGCCAGAATGATTTCCGCATGATCCATAATGGATCTCTTCCATGATTCTTCTCGCCTTTCCCCTTCGCGCATGTCATGAGAGGACCAGAGAAACACCACTTATAAATTTCTCCCTCTATCGCGGACGCATCGCGTCGCTTTGGTTTTCACTTTACGATCCATTTTTCGGCGGTAAGGTTCCATTCACGATATAGGCTCGGATTGGTTCTATCCAAGGGCTGTCGCAGCCATACCGGTTGGGTTCACATCCGCCTCGTTGATCCTCGACTTCTTCCGTGATCTTCAATCTCGCCCCGATTAGATTGACGACCACTGGTGGTCCGATGCTTGATGCTCGATGAATTCGACCGGGATTACTCTTTGGAGCCCTGGATCTGAGCTTGAGACGAGGGCAGCCAAGGCCGCCTGACGCTTTTCCGAAGGCGGAATTTGGTCAGGGCTAACTGGTCGAAATTTCGAGCCAGTTCTTGGACGAAGTTTTAGATATGCGCCCATCCTTTCGCTCTTTGCCTCATATTCTCCGCTGTATTGATTGGCGACTAACTGAGAATCGCAGAAGCGTGAATATTACGGATTTTAACCATGGGCCAGCCGCAAGCCCGCGACGAAAGTGCTTCAGATTCTGCCTCATTGTTTGAAGCATGAAAAGCCAATCGAAAGACTGTTCTAGGATTTCCGCTAGAGAGGTGAGTCGATTCGATTCCGATCCTTGTTTGGATGAAGATCCGCCGACGCGGAGAACCCAAGTTGAGTTTGGTTCCTCGTAGTCATGCTTCTAGTGGGTAACTCTACCAAGAAATCCGCAAGTACTTGGGACTTTGCACATGTCCTTGGGCGATATTCGACGTCAGATTCACTCAGTTCGATTGCCCATTTTGGCGAGCCTACCGGATTGACTCGACTATGCAGGATTATCCGCGAGCGGAACGGTGAGAACCACTATAGTATGAGACTGGAAATATGGTCTTAGTTTTCTTGCCGAGGTTATGACGGCTAATGCTAATTTTTCCATTAGCTGGTATCGAAGCTCGATCCAGTAACGCCTTGCTTACGTAAAGATTGGCATTTGTTCGCCGCTCTCTCGTGATCAAGACGCCACTGACTGCCGCTATGAAACCGCGATATAGAGGAAAAGAGGTTCACCTTCCACCGGTTTTCGAGGACTGGTGGAGTGGCCAGGTAATGTTTCAACTGTTGGAAAGCTTTTCACATTGCTCGACCATTCGAACTTCTTGTTTCCCTTCAATGTTTCAGAAACGGTAGGCACTTATCCGGCGGAGCGAACTCTTCCGGTTAGCCTCTGGACTTTCGCTTGGTTCTCGGGAGGCCATCTCTATCAGTGGCCGATTTGTTTAGGGTTGGCCTCGATTCCGCGATACGCTACGAGGTATCCGAGGAATTCTCCCGATGCCACCGCTAATCTACATTTCGCGGGTTGAGTTTCATGTTATGCTGGTTGAGTCGCAAAACATTCCTCTAGGTGGGCTACATGATCGTGTTCGCCAAGAGTTTTACGAGCATATCATCGATGTATACTTCCATAGTTTTTCCGATTTACTCGCAAACATTTTGTTGACGAAGTCGCTGATACGCTGCACCCGCGCTTTAAGACCGAAAGGCATTACCTTGTAGCAATACGCTTCGGGTCTGTGATGAATGCAGTTTTTCGGGTCGCCGGATTCATCATGATCTTATTGTATCCGGAAAAGCGCCCATGAATGATAGCTTGTTTCCGCAGTTGCTTCACCAGCCGGTGATGTGGGAGCGAAGCAGTCCTTTGACAGGCTTTATTCAGATCCGGAAATCGATACAGACTCGCCACTTGCCGCTCTTCTTTTTACCACGCTGGGTTGGCAAGCCAGTCCGATACCTGACTTTTGTTATCGACCTTACTTTGAGGAGTCTTTCGACTTCCTCGCTGATCGCGTGGCACGCTAAGGTCCCAGCTTTCGCCTTTTTGCTTTACGGGTTTGTGAGTCGGTCGATGTTAAGTTCGTGACATGTTACGCTTAATGTCAATTCCGGCATGTCCTCCGCAGCCCGCTTAACGCATCGAGGTTCTTTTGAGGCATTTGATGAGCTCGCTTTATCGGTTCGCGGAGGTTATTCGATTTCACGCGACCGCTCCGGAAGGAATCGCCGAGGCAGATTGAGACCACCGATTCGCAGGTTGGTTCACGCCTTTGCGGCTTCAGCTCTTTGGGACTGCCAGGAGTTTCCGCTAATCGTGAATCGCTTGCTTTTTCCGAGAGGTCTCGATTTTGAATTTTTCCGCTTTAGTTCGGTAGCAGGTAGATTTGGCGCTTGCTCCGGACTACCATGTATTGTTTCACTCGAAGGTGTCGGAACTTGAGGCATGTGGAATGTCGATGGGATTGCTCTCATGGAGTATATCCAGGGTGTTCCAACTATCGCGTTGTATGATGTTGGACCATCGATCACCAGGTCCCGATAAATAAGATTGCGGAGGAAAGCCAAGTAAACCCGACTTTCCTTGAAGGTCCGGATTCTCTGCATTGACACACGAAATCGAGAAGTAAACAGAAGACAAAGATGGGAACTGTAATATTTGCCCGGCGCTTATTAGATGAAAGAAACGAGTACAAGGATTCTCCGAAAGACAGAGAGATTTGCGATTAAAGAAAAAGATAGAGTCGCAGGCAGCCAAACGTCCTAAGCCTTGCTCCGCTAGTCTAACCACCTAAACCCTAGTTCTTCTAAGCTTGCAGGATGCTCTAAGTCTAATTTTCGATCTGCTTCTCCTCTCGCTCTTGCTCTCCTTATATACCTACTCCTAGGTCGGTTTGCCTTAGGATGATGGACCTCGCCTTTGGGACCAAGCTTATCTCTTCAGGAAATGTTCCATTTTCGCCGGTCTTCGTAATTATCCTCGAAGTTTTCCGCTATCTTCCGGTGACTTGATGTTTATCCGACGCTTCGGAAATCGGATAAACCGTCAGAGCCTGATTGGGCCTGAATTCTGAAAATCGTAGTAAGTCTGTGGACTTGTCTTAAGTCGTTAAACGCTTTATACGATTGAAAGACGATCTTTCGAGTAATAAACCGTGATAGCTTAAAGGATCGATGTTCGTTAATCGATCTTTGTTTTATACGATGTCTTCTACGAAATCCAATCCTCTAGTTTCTATCGTGAAACATCGAGGATGATTCCAACCGAATCGAAGATGTTTATTCCAGAGCCTTGATTGCACCAAACTCACGAGGATTGATCCAACATGCCAAGATGGGATCAGACCAACACGATGGGACCAAGACCAGGACGAGGAGCCGACCGGCGCCAGGTTGGTGCTGGCGCCAGGCCGCCCACGGACGGGTGCCGCCGGTGCCAGGTCGGTGCCGCCGCGCCAGGCCAGCCCGCGGACGGTGCCGCCGGGCGCCAGGTCGGGTGCTCTCCGGCGCCAGGCCGCCCAACGCCGCCGGGCGCCAGGTCGGTGCCACCGCGCCAGGCCAGCCTGCTGACGGAAAGGCCGGCGCCAGGCCAGCCTGCGGACGGCCGCCGGGCGCCAGGTCGGTGCCGCCGGGCGCCAGGACAGCTCTGCGGACGGTGCCGGGCGCCAGGCCAGGTGCCGCGGGCGCCAGGCCGCCCGCTGACGGTTGCCGCCGGGCGCCAGGCCGCGCGGATACGCCGGGCGCCAGCTCGGTGCCGCCGGGCGCCAGGCCAGCCCGCTGACGGTGCCGCCGGGCGCCAGGTTATGCCGCTGGCGCCAGGCCGCCCGCCACCGGTGCCGCCGTCGCCAGGCCGCTTTGCCGTCCGCGGGTTTTCCGCTTGTTCGATCTCTTTCCCCGCTAGTCGCCGGCGGGAAATCTTCGAAGTTTGAAGGATCTTTAGCCGTAGATTTCGAGATAACCGTTTTTGACCCCAACAGGAACCCTAAAACAAGACTCAGAAGTCTTCTGGCAGTCACAGAGGGTCAAAGCTCTAAGGGAAGCGCGAACCAACTTGCGAACCGGTAATATCGGTCTTCCGCGACGAATCCTGTCCGTAACGACGCCAAGATCGGAGCCAACCTCCGTGAACCTTTGAGAATAGAGCTCATAGCCTGTCTTAAAAGAACCTCAATACGCTCGCGGCCATGGAGGATATGCCAGGGATCGACATCAGTATAACATGTCATGAGCTCAACATTGACCCGACCTACAAACCCGTCAAACAAAAAAGACGGAAGCTAAGACCAGAGCCACCGCTGTAAACGAGGAAGTCGAAACTTCTCAAAGTAGGGTCAATAACAGAAGTCAGACACCGGATTGGCTCGCCAATCCTGTCGCGGGTCAAAAGAAAACGTCAAATGGCGCAGTATATCGCCGACTTCACCGATCTCAACAAGGTCTGTTCAAAAGATTGCTTGCTCCGCCATTGACCGACTGGTCAAGCAACAACATAGAACAAACTCTTATCATTTATGGATGCCTTCTCCGGTACAATCAAATCATGATGAATTCCTACCATCGCGAAAACGATTCATCACTGACCGTGGAACGTATTGCTACAAAGTAATGCCTTTCGTCTCAAGAATGCAGGCGCTTACTTACCAGCTTAATTGCCAATCGAATATTCTCTCAACAGCTCGAAAGACTATGGAAGTATACATCGATGACATGCTCAGAAATCCCTTGACGAACACGCATCACGTGATTCCACTTGGAAGAATGCTTTGCAAGATTGAACCTACATAACATGAAACTAAACCCGGCAAAATGTAGGTTCGCGGTAGCATCGGGAGAGTTTCTCGGTTATCTAGTCACGCGGTCGATCGAGGCCAACCCCAAACAAATAAACGCATTGATAGAAATGGTCTCACCGAAGACAAAACGGGAAGTCCAAAGGCTAACCGGAAGAGTCGCAGCTTTGAACAGTTTCATCTCGCGCTCGGCGGACAAGTTCCTGCCCTTCTACGACACGTTGAAAGGGAACAAGAAGTTCGAGTGGTCGGAAGAATGCGAAAAGGCTTTCCAACAGCTGAAGCATTACCTCGCCACTCCTCCTGTTCTTGCAAAAACGGTAGAGGGAGAAACTCTATTCATGTACATCGCGGTCTCCGTGACAGCGGTAAGAGGCATTTTGATCAGAGAAGAACGCTGCGAACAAAAACTGATTTTTTACATAAGTAAAACATTGCTTGACGCTGAGACGCGGTACCCTTTGATAGAAAAACTAGCACTCGCCGTTGTAACATCGGCGAGAAAGCTCAGGCCATACTTCCAGTCTCATACCATAGTGATCCTCACCACCTTTCCACTGCGCACGATTCTGCGCAGTCTGAGTCAGTCAGGACGGCTCGCGAAATGGGCAATCGAATTAAGCGAGTACGATGTCGAGTACCGCCCGAGAACCTGCGCAAAATCTCAGGTGCTGGCGGATTTCTTGGTAGAAATGCCCATGGGGGATATGACAAACACGGAAGCAGATTCAACTTGGGTCCTTCACGTCGATGGATCTTCGTCCAAACAAGGATCCGGAATTGGGATTTGGCTCACGTCGCCTACCAGAGAAATCTTGGAACAGTCGTTTCGTTTAGAATTCCATGCATCAAACAACGAGGCTGAATATGAAGCACTCATTGCAGGATTACGACTAGCCCATGGATTGAAGATTCGCAACATCCACGCTTACTGCGATTCTCAGTTAGTCGCAAAACAATACAGCGGAGAATACGAGGCAAGGGACGAAAGAATAGACGAATATCTAAAACTCATCCAGGACCTGGCCCAAGACTTCACCACTTCGCCCTCACTCAAATTCCTCGCTCGGAAAATACCCAGGCAGATGCCTTGGCCGCACTCGCGTCAAGCTCGGATCCAGGACTAAAACGGGTAATCCCCGTCGCGTTCATTGAACATCCGAGCATCGGACCACCAGTGACCGCCAAAATGATTAGAGCACAAATCGAAGATGCAAAGGAAATCGAAGATCCACCAGAAGAGAACGTGGATCAGTCGGAATACGGCTGCGACAGCCCATGGCTGGAGCCGATCCGAGCCTATATAGTTGATGGAACACTACCCGCCGAAAAATGGGCGGCCCGCAAAATTAAAACCCAAGCCGCACGATACGTAACGGTAGAGGGAAAAATCAATAAATGGAGATTATCCGGCCCGCTCATGACCTGCGCCGAGGAAAAAAAAGCGAGAAAAGTAATGGAGGAGGTCCACTCTGGATCGTGCGGAAATCACTCCGGTGGAAGATCACTCGCCGTCAAAATAAAACGCCATGGTTATTTCTGGTCAACTATGATCAAAGACTGCGAGAAATTCACACGGAAATGCGAAAAATGCCAAAGTCACGCGCCAACGATCCATCAACCTGCAGAAGTCCTCTCATCAATCTCGTCTCCATATCCCTTTATGCGGTGGTCCATGGATATCGTCGGAGCCTTGCATAACTCAAAGAAGAAACGATTCCTCTTGGTCCTCACGGATTTCTTCTCAAAGTGGGTAGAGGCAGAATCCTACGCAAGTATCAAAGACGTACAAGTCGAGAACTTCGTATGGAAAAACATCATCACTAAACACGGGGTCCCTTACGAAATCGTAACAGACAACGGATCTCAATTCATCTCTACCCAATTCGTGGCATTCTGCGAGAATTAGAAAATACGACTGACCAAATCAACAATGTAACGGCCAGGCAGAGACCATTAACAAAACCGTCCTCGACGGGTTAAAAAAGCGCTTAGAAGCCAAAAAGGGACGATGGGCGGAAGAGCTCGAAGGAGTTCTTTGGTCACATCGTACAACCCCAAGACGGGCTACGGGAGAAACCCCCATCGCCCTCATTTACGGGACGGAATGCATTATCCCAGCGGAAGTAGAATTTCCCAGAGTGCGGAGAAGATTCCTCCCTGAGCGAGAAGGTCTCAACAACGCAATGCTGCTGGACGAACTCTATCTCATTAACGAACGACAAGACCAAGCGCTCATACGAATCCAAAATTACCAGCACGCTGCCGTGAAATATTACAACTCAAACGTTCGCCACCGCAGGTTCAAGGAAGGCGATCTGGTTCTGCGCAAAGTCTTCCAAAACACTGCCGAACATAACGCCGGAAAACTGGGAGCAAACTGGGAAGGACCATACAAGGTCATAAAGGTGGTCCGACCAGGATCATACCAAATCGCGAACATGAAAGACGTCAAGATCCAAAGAACCTCTAACGCGATGCATCTTAAGAAATACTACCACTGATCGCAACGTGGGAACTAAGAACTACGAGATGGCTTGATCCCCAAAAAAAAAGGGTACATAGGCAGCTCGCCAAGCGAGTTCAGCTATCCCCTCATCTTAAAAAGGGGGGGGGGGGAGGGAGTGGGTATGTATACTCGCATACTCCCACAACTTTCAAAGACTCGACCTTTTTGAAACTTTTCACGAAAAAAGTGACCTTACGATCGCCAATCCCGCTATCCATCAAATGGCCAAAGGGGCAATCCAGAACTCGCCCAGAACACCTAAGCAAAAGCAATTGGTGATCACACTGAATTCAATGAACCCCCGAATGCTTGTAAAAGAAGCACCCTTCGGAAAAAGCCCGCGAACAAATGCGGCACAAAATAAAAAATCAAATTTTGGCACTGCGAGACGTCGCTACACGCTTGAAGTTACCGTTTTTTTATTTACAGAAACGACGTTCTCGTTTCCAAAATAAACCTAGTACACCTCTAACGGTAAAATGCCTTTAAAATGGCATCTTTTCGTTATTGCTGATCACAACAAACGAACCCTAACATCCTAAACAGACATCAGCCGCCCTCGAAAGGATATGCTTTCTTACATCCAACAAAGATACCATAGCTCGCTATACAAGAAATCCAAAATTTTATTCAGCACCTCCAAACGGCCTTTGGAAGTAGCTCGATTCGTGCCAAGACAAGTCATATAAGCCGATAACAATTCGCGGACTTTATATTGGTACGAGTCAGGTTGAAATCGCAAACAAGCAAAACGAAAGCCGACTTGTCATCGCATAGCCTTAGTCCGAGACTAAACCCAGGTCTTGCCCTAAACCCAGCCACGCTGGATATTGACATCTCAAAGGCATAGTATCAGCACCCAGATACGAGATCCCAAAACTTGTCTCTTCACTAAGGTCTGTACGTTTTCAGGAGCTTTCGCATAAAACAGAAAACCACGTAAAAACTCGCCTACTCAACAAATGATAGATACGGTGATCGTCGGACGGGAAGGAATAAGACGACAACTCACGTCCTCGCCCTCTAACTTCGAAAAAGAAGTTCTCTCAATATATAATAAACCAAAAGTTTTACAGATTGAGCCAAGCATCTTACAAAAGCCCTAAAAAGGACATGGATTCAAAGCCACCAACGGCCAGTCCCAGAACATACAAATTACGGCCTCATAAACAGGCCAAAACAAAAAGACAAAGAAAATCCCCGAAAGGATTGTTACCCTAGGCCCTCCTCGGAGCACCGCCTTCATCCTCAACCTCATCAGAACTCGGGACCGTATCGCCATCGCCTTCCTCAGCCGCTTCAGCCTCACCTCTCTCGACCGCATCATCTTTACCTTCTTCGACCGCACGGTCTCGCCGCCCCTCGGGCTCTCCCAAACACGGCGTAAGGGTGCACTCGGTTTTCAGCAGAGAGAGGATTGAATCGAAGTCTCCCTCGGAAGCCATCAGCTTCTCCTTGCAAGACAGCAGCCTGGCCTCTTCGGAGTCCAGAGTCGGAACCACTTCGCCCGTGAGTAGCTGGATCTCGCTTAAACTTCCCTCGATGCCCGCCAGGGCCAGATCCTTCTTACGGACTGTCATGAGTGAATCAAACAGAACGGCCATCCTCGTCAAGCGGGCATAAAAACTCGTCCCGTGGGACAACGGTCCCTGCTAACTCACGAGTCCTGGGTTCCTCTTGACACTGGATTTCACGCTGGAGACGATGGACTTCAGAAGCCTTGGCTTTCTTCTTTTTCGTCATCTTTCCGAGATCCTGCCCGAGATCACTGACCCGAGCCTCCAGCTGAGAAGTCTCAGCAGCGTGAGCATCCTCAGTAGATTTCAGCGTGGCCTCAACTCGTTTCAACGCCTCCCACGATTCCGCTAGGCCCTTTCTCAGACGCTCTATCTCCGAGCCGCAGTCGCTAATCATCCCGTCAATCAGCGAGACAAACTGCACGCGAAATAAGAGTCAGAATAATCTTAGAACAAAGTGTCCTACGTAAAAAAAAATATGATTGTCGAAACGAAACTTGGCACAATGTTGTGTTAAAGGTCCCGAAGGCTCTCCTTCAGCATCTTTGGTACATCTTCTCTTCTTGGCGGTCTCGGTCGCGGCCCCAATACTCTTGCTACCTTTGGACAGAGGAGCGGCACTAGGCGCAGGAAGCCCTAGGACGATCTATTTCTTGTCCAAAGGCGGAGGCATCAACTCCTTCACTTGTTCTTTCTCAGGAATTGAGATTGGTGTAGTGGAAGAATCCGAAGGCCGAGCCGAGACCTCCGGCACTTGCACAGGTGCCATATCCGTTCCTACGAGGGGCGCAGCATCCCCCGGAGACTTGTTTCCTTCGGCCGAGGACGACAGCGCAGACGAGGAAGGGATAGCCGACGTTTCGGCATGGGTCAGACTCGCTTCCTTTTCGGCACTGCGCCTGGATAACCTCTCTTTAAAAGAAAGGAATCCAGCAACGAAAGTCGGAGTGGCTTCATGAATGGCCGTAATCAGCAGAACCGGGCTGGCCTCACCCATCTCGACGTCGGAGTTCTTCTTTTCGTTTTGGGAGGAAGACCATCTTTCTTAGGAGAATGAAGAGAGAAAAGTTTGAGGGAAAGAGATGTGTGGAGAATGAGGAATGATGAGTTGCTACTTATAAGGATGTGAGGGTGACGTGGATTTCCGCAATAAAATAATCTCAAAAGACAATCTACGAGAAAACATACTTTTAACCAAAAATTCCGATTTAAAACACTTCACTAGTCCGCAAAATCATCTCCGAGTCTTGGAGGCTGGGGGGCTAACTGTTGGGATCGAAAACGGTTATCTCGAAATCAACGGCTAAGATTATCATTTTACGAATTCTTCACGAAAGGCTTCTCCAAATGATATCACTCAAATTACCCTAAGGAGTGAATTTACTCTCTCAAATAAGAGGTTCAGTTGTAGTACTTAGGATCGAATCCACAGAGAGCTAGTGTACAAATAAGATGCAACCATGACTCGCGGAACAGTATCGATCAATATAAGGTAAGGGCTATCGATCGATGTCGGATGAAATGTGTCGGTCGACGGTAAAGTAGTGTTGGTCGACATACAGTTGTTGATGTCGATTAGTGCAGAACGGATTTCCTTGCGGATTGAACGTTCCAAGCTAGCAGGGTCTTATGAGAAAAAAAGTTGAGATTCCTTGTTTGTGGGAACCGAAATTCACACCGTCAATTTCCAATAAACGATTATGGAGGAAAACCGAGTTAACCCGATCTTCCTTGAAGGTCCCGGATATCTGCTGGGCCACACACGACACAATCAATGGGAATTTAAAGTTGCAAAATAAAAATCGTAAAAATAGAGCGAAAGAGATCTTATTTCTGAATTCGCGTTTGAGCGTGAACAACAGGTAAAGAAATTGGCTACAAGAGCTATTGAAAGGTCCGCTAGTCCGGCCGCCTAGATCTAACCTAGTTGAGTCGCAGCTCAATAGTGAAAACAGAAAAGAAATGCTAAATTTGCTCTAAGTGCTAACGTGCTCTGGAAAGTTTGTGATGATTTGCTCCTCGCCCAAAGCTCTCCTTATATACTCCTCTTAAGACGGTCTATCTTCTTTCGGGCTGAATCGGGCTTTTTCCATTTTCGTCCATCTTCGTGTTTATCGGGAAACTTGACATTTATCTTCGGAAAACTTGACATTTGTCTTCTGGAAACTTGACATTTAACTCTTATGTGAGGATAAGGATAAACCGTCATAGTTATCCTTCTTTTTCAGAAAATCGTAAGTGGGCCGTTTTGGCCATGTCGGGCCAATTAGACGTTTTAACGGTTTTTCGAAAGAATAGTCTTTGAAGGTTTCGTCTTTTCCGAAGGAACCCCAATTCCTTGTATAGTCGAGATGTTTGGTGTTTAGAATAACCGTGATCGTACCAACCTCACGAGGATTGATCCAAACAAGCCAAGGTGGGATCAGACCGAGCATGATGGGACCGAGACCAGGATGAGGGCCGTCGACTGGCGCCAGGGGGCTTGCCGCCGGCGCCAGGCCGGCTTATGGACGCCTGCCGCCGGCCAGGCTTGGCGCCACCGGCGCCAGGCCGTTTATGGACGCTGCCGCCGGCGCCAGGTTGGCGCCGGCGCCAGGCCGGTTTGCGGATGCTCCGCCGCGCCAGGCTGGTTTGCTGCGGCGCCAGGCCGCTTGCGGACGCTGCCGCCGCACCAGGCGGCATGCCGTCGGCGCCAGGCGGCTTGCGCCGCCGGGCGCCAGGATGGCGCCGGGCGCCAGGCGGTTTCGGGACGCCTCGTGGGTTTTTCCGTTACCGATCTTTCCCGATGGCCGCTCATGCGGGAAATCTTTGAGTTCGAAGGATCTTTAGCCGATTTCGAGATAACCGCTTTTGACCCCAACAAGATCTTCCGAGATTCCTCAGTATAGGGATCGAGATGGACTTGGATTGGTAGATTTTCCGTCTTCAAGGGTTTGAGTGATGAGGCTTCGAACTTAGATTTCTAAAATATGAACTTTTAAACAATTGAGAAGGCTTTTCGGAAGAATTATTGTAGTTCTCGGACAATCCGGACATGGGTTTAAGGGACCAAGATGTTGCCGCCGAGATCACGAGACGATTGCACAGATGGGCGCCAGGACCCTTGCCTCCGTGCCAGACGGAGACGACAGGCCTGCCGCCGCCAGACGGAGAGGACGAGCCTGCCGCCGGCGCCAGCGCTGGCGGGCCGCCCGGCGCGGGCGCCATGCCGCCGGGCGCCAGCGCCCTGCCGTCCGTGCGTGCCGCGGTCCCGCCGGTGCCTGCTGTTGCTTGTTCGTTGATCCTCGGGCTCACGGTCCGTTCATGCCTTCCGTGAGGACCTTCGGTGACGATTTCGTCGCTGGACCGATTTTGACCCAACAGTTAGCCCCATCTAGCTAGGAACCGTAGTGCCTTTCGGGTCCTGGCTTGCGGTATAGCCGTATGGGAAGTTGTAGAGACGTAATCGCTTGCGAAAGTCGGGTAAATAGTGATTTTACCTCCTTTATAAGGATGGAGTAAGAAATCTCATTCATTCTTACTTCATCATAAAAAAATTCATCTCTCTCAAGAATCCTTTCTCTCTCTTTAAGAATAATGTCTTCAAGATCCTCCAAGAGAAATTCTTCTTCCCATTCATCCTCGGATGACTGTCATGCCCATGTGACGGTGAAGCAAGAGGAGTTAGTCGAGGAGGAAGCGAAGAATGCATATTACAGCCCTCGTGGGCTCGACCTCCGCCAGATGTCCCTGTTCTGAAGAGACCTTTGAGGCAGCCTGGTGCTCCTTTACACCGAGCTTGGATTAACGTAAATATCTCAGGATTCTTCTAGATTTTTACCAGATTCCTGATGGAGTCAAATTCCGGATCCCTGTCGGTAACGAGAGTGCGATGAATCCTCCGGAAGGTTTCTTTACATGTTACGAGGCTTTCCTTACGTATTGCCGCATGTGGTTCCCGATCCCCGGTACCATTGTTCGTGCGCTTTCGCTTCGAACTTTCGATCAGCCAGCTCAGCGTTCCTGCCTTAGAGAGTTGGCTTGGCGTACTGATCGCAAGTTATGAGCTCGGGATCGATCTCTGTCCCGGCGATTTCAAAGGTCTTTGGAGCACTCGGCCAATGGGGAGCGACGGCTACTACTCCATGGTGCCAAAGAAGGATATGGCCATAATTCAGGGGACTACTTCGAGCCCTAAGTCGTGGCAGGAGCGTTTCTTCTATGTCCGAATAGATGGTGATTCTGTCGAGGAGAGCTGCCTCCATCTATTTCCGCATGCATGGAACTTCAACCGAGGTAATACGATGAAAACTCGTTGCCTATTTTGTTATTCCGGAAGTGCATGGTGATCTTTTCGTCAAGAGGGATCTCCTTCGTCAAAGGCCGATTTTCTGGAAGTCCTTCACTCTTGAACGGATTCGAGACGCAGTAAGGCTTTAACGGTCCCGAGACCCTGTCCCGTCATGTGACGCCGAACCGGTTATCGAAGCCCCTACTCAGAGGCGTAAACAGAGATCTCGTAAAGGGAAAGAAATTGATGGTAGGGAAGGTTCGGAAGATCCTTCACTGGTTGGGGAAAACCCTAGTTTTGTTCCAACGGAGAAAGGCGGAGCCAGCGATTTTCCGCTCCCCAACAATTTCTTTGACGGCCCTCCTCCGGAGTTTGTTACTGACGAGTCGCTGGAGGACGAGAAGAACCAATGGCTTTTTGCCGAGGGTTCCCAGCGGATCAATGAGGTTTTTGCCTTTGAACTTCTTAACCGTATTCTTGAATCCGCATATATGTATATTTATTGATCTTGAATTTATGCAGGGGGTGGGAACCGAAATTCGCACCGTCAAATTAAGTTGATTTGAAGGAAAGCCAAGTGAACCAAGCCTTTCTTGAAGGTCCCGGATATCTGCTGGGCCGCACACCACACAATCAGTACAACGAAGAAAATATGAAAACGAAATAAAATCGTAAGAACAAAGAATAGAGCAAAAGATCTTATTTCCGAATCCGCGTTTGAGCGTGGACAACAGGTAAGAGCCTTGGCTACAAGAGCTGTCGGCAAGTTCACTAGTCTAGCAACCTAAGTTCTAACCTAGTTGAGTCGCAGCTCGCTAGTAAAAACGGAAAATAATGCCTAAGTTTGCTCTAAGTGCTAAGTGCTCTGGAAATTTTGGTGATCATTTGCTCCTCGCCCAAAGCTCTCCTTATATGCTCCTCTTAAGATGGTCTATCTTCTTGCGGGCTGAAACGGGCTTTTTCCATTTTCGTCCATCTTTGTGTTTATCGGAAAACTTGACATTTATCTTCGGAAAACTTGACATTTATCTTCTGGAAACTTGACATTTATCTCTTATGTGAGGATAAGGATAAACCGTCATAGTTATCCTTCCTTTTCGAAAAATCGTAGTGGGCCGCTTTGGCCACGCCGGGCCGCTTACGCTTTTACGGTTTTCGAAGAATAGTCTTTGAAGGTTTTGGCATTTCCAAAGGAACCCCAATTCCTCGTGATAGTCGAGATGTTTGGTGTTTAGAATAACCGGATCGTATCAAACTCACGAAGATTGATCCAAACAAGCCAAGATGGGATCAGACAAAGCACGATGGGACCGAGACCGGACGAGGCGCCGACCGGCGCCAGGCGGTGCCGCGGCGCCAGGCGCCTTATGAACTTCGTGCCACCGGCACCAGGCCGCTCCGCTGCAGCTGCCGCGCCAGGCCGGGTTGCCGCTGGCGCCAGGCCGCCCGCTGCGGACGCATGCCGGGCGGACGGCCCGCGACGCGTGCCGGGCGCCAGGCCTGCCTGCAGACGCTGCGCTGGTGCCAGGTCATTTCAGCGCGGACGCTGCCGCCGTTGCCAGGCCGCCTTGCCGTCCGTGGTTTTCCGTTATTCGATCTTCCCCGCGTTAGTCGTTCGTGCGGGAAATCTTTGAGTTTTGGGAGGATCTTTAGCCGTAGATTTCGAGATAACCGTTTTCAAAGGTTTGAGTAATGTGGCTTCGAACTTTAGACTTTTAAAATATGAACTTTTAAACAATCGAGAAGGCTTTGCGGAAGAGTCATTATAGTTTTCGGACAATCCGACATGGGTTTAAGGGACCAAGATGCTGCCGTTGTACGAGATCACGAGACGATTGTATAGGTGGGAACCAGGACTCTTGCCGCCGGCGCCAGACGGGACAGGGCAAGCCTGCCGCCCGTGCTGTGTCCTGTGTCCGCCGGTGCCTGCTTGCCTTCGTTGATCCCTGGAGCTCACGGTTCGTTCATGCCTTCTTGTGAGTTCATCGAGTAACGACCCGTTTCTTGGCTTTGATCGTCACTTGGTTTTTCTTTCGAGGACTTTCGGGTGACGATTTCGTCGTTGACCGATTTTGACCCCAACAGTTAGCCCCCCAGCTAGCTGGGAACCGTAGTGCCTGTCGGATCCTAGCTTGCAGTATGGTCGTGGGGGAAGGTGTAGAGACGTAATCGTTTGCCGAAAGTCGGGGTAAATAGTGATTTTACCTTCTTTATAAGGATGGAGTAAGAAATCTCATTATTACTTCATCATAAGAAATTCACTTTCTCTCTCAAGACTCCTTTCTCTCTCTTTAAGAACAATGTCTTCAAGATCTTCCAAGAGAAATTCTTCTTCCCATTCATCCTCGGATGACACTCCTGCCCATGTGATGGTGAAGCAAGAGGAGTTTGTCGAGGAAGAGGCGAAGAACGCGTATTACCTTGCCCTTGTGGGTTTGGTTCCATCGCTGCCAGATGTTCCTGTTCCGAGGAGACCTTTGAGGACGCCGAGCTTGGTCTCTCGTACATACCTCAGGACTCTCCGGGAGTTTTACCAGATTCCCGATGGATTCAAATTCCGGATTCCCGTCGGTAACGAGAGTACGAGGAATCCTCCGGAAGGTTTCTTTACATGTTACGAGGCTTTCTTTACGTATTGCCGTATGTGGTTCCCGATCCCCAGTGCCATTGTTCGTGCGCTTCACCGCCTTGAAATTTCGATCAGCCAGGTCAGCGTTCCTGCCTTAGAGAGTTGGCTTGGCGTACTGATCGCAAGTTACGAGCTTGGGATTGATCTCAGTCCCGATGATTTCGAAGGTCTTTGGGGCACTCGGCCGACGGGGAGCGACGGTTACTACTCCATGCTGCCTAAGAAAGATATGGCCATAATTCAGGGGACTACTTCGAACCCCAAGTCATGGCAGGAGCGTTTCTTCTTTGTCCGAATAGATGGTGAGTCTGTCGAGGAGAGCTGCCTCCATCTATTTCCGCACGCATGGAACTTAAACCGAGGCAATATGATGGAAAACCTGCTGACTCTTTTATCATTCCGGAAGTGCGAGTTTTTAGTGAAAAGTTTCGCTTTGTAGGGAACAGGCCTGTCGCGATTTGCATGATGATCTCTTCGTCAAGAGAGATCTCCTTCGCCAAAGGCCGCTTTTTGAAGTCCTTCACCCTTGAACGGATTCGATGCAGTAAGACTTTACCGTCCCGAGATCCTGTCCCGACATGCGATGCGAACCGTTATCGGCTCCTACCGGAGGCGTGACAGAGATCTCGTAAAGGGAAATAAATCGATGGTGGGGAAAGTTCGAAGGTCCTTCACCGCTGGGGAAAACCCTAGTTTTGTTTCAACGGAAAAGGCGGAGCCAGCAATTTTCCACTCCCAACAATTTCTTTGACGGCCTTCCTCCGGAGTTTGTCACCGACGAAGTCGGAGGATGAGGAGAAGCAACGGGTTTTGCCGAGGGCTCCTGAACGGTCAACGAGGTTTGGCCCTTTGAACTTCTTAACCGACGCTTGAATCTGTATATGTGCATGCTTGCTGATCTCGAATTTATGCAGGGACTAAGAGTGTTCAGCGATGCGCTTGACTCGAAGTTTCCGCAAGTCCGGATTGCTAACTTTAAGACCAGAAGCTGAGCAAGAGCTTTTCCGGTTTCGACAAGAGGTAAAGGCGCAGAACGCGAAGCAAGCTGAGCTTCATGCTCGAGCTCTTGTTCGGGCGGAAAGGAGAGGAAGGAGGATGGTCGCAGCTGAGGTGGCTAGACGGGCGAATCGCTCGCTGCTGAGTTTCAATGTTTTAAAGAAGCTCAGAGTTTGCTGGTGATTTCCGCGAGTGTCGGGGCTCGGTTGTAAACCTTTACAAGTCTCAGAACCCGGATTTCTCCTTCGATTCCGAGATTGCTGAAATGAAGGACTTTATGGCCGAGTGTGCTCATGCTGAGTCCTTGGTTCCTCCAGTCGAGGAAAGAGTCCGGAGACTATGGGAACCTATCGAGGTTTCCGAGGATACGGTGGAGGCCGGAGCCGATGAGAACGCCGAGGGTGGTGGGAACGCTCAAGGCGTGAACGAGGAAGTGGACCAGCCTGCAAGTTCATTCGGAATTTCCGCATCTGGATTTCTCAATGTTGACTTCCTTTTGTGAATCATATGTTTTGGCCGTGTGTGGCCGTTTTTTATTCTGCGACCGTCGGAGGTCGTATTCTTATGTTTTTGGGACTGGCCGTTGGTGGCTTAGAATCCCGCCGTCTTTGCGGCCTTTATGAATATGAAAATTTGCTAGATTTCGTTTTGTTTTGATTTATACTTTCGCCAAGTGTAGAGGAAAGAATGCGAGTAGTCACTTCCTATCCTAACTCTTTTTTTGTCGCTTGGTCCGTATGCTACTTTTTAGCGAGCGTTTTAGGTGAAAGTCATAAGAGACATTATTTGGGATCTCGTATACGATACTATGTCTGTGAGATGTCAAGATCCAGCAAGACTGGGTTTAGGGAAAGACCTAGGCTTACTCTCAGCTTTAAGGCTGGCATGACTGATCGGCTTTCGCTTTGCCTGTTAGTGATTTCTTCCTGATTCTTTTTGTTTAAAGTCCGTGACTAGTCGCCGGCTTATATGACTTGTGTTAAAAGAATCGAGCTATCTTCGGAGTTTATCCGAGACGCTAAACCAAAATTTTGGGTTTCTTGTATAACGCGCTATGATATCCTTGTCGGATGTAAGAGGACCTTGTAGGTCTGACTACGAAGTTTGTATTTGAGTGAAACGTTTGAAAGGTCCGTCGGGCCAATCGACGGGCATAAGTTGTTTTAAGTCGCAGTGGACTGTTTTAGCGGATGATACGAAGTTTTGTTATCTTTAAAGAAGGCGACGCCTCGCTTCTTTTGAAGATATGATTTTCGCTTTTCCGGCGTTTATCGCTTAAGTAAGCTTAAAAGATAGAATTTTATTTGAAAGAATTTCAAAAGTTCGAGTACATGTGCGGATATTTCGCTTTTGTGGGAGTATAGAGTATATCGCCAAGTCCCCCTTTTGGTGAGGGGATAGCTGAACTCGCTGGTTTCGACGAGCTGCCTACGCTCTTCGAGGATCAAGCCATCTCGTAGTTCTGATAGTTTCCGCAGACGTTTTTACTCCCCGTGCGTTGCCGTCCCGATCGTGCTGGTCGGATCGGTAGTTTGTCCGGGTCGAGCTGTCTGCTTTACGGCGGTGGACTCAGAGGCTTTGTCGCTGTCTTGAATCGCTGCCTTTTGGATGATTTCGATCATCTTTTTCGAAGTCTTCGAATGTTGTGTGATTCCTTTGCTCGATGCTCGATGAATTCGACCGATCACTCTTTGGAGCCCTGGATCTGAGCTTGAGGCGAGGGCAGCCAAGGCCAGCCTGGACGTTTTCCGAGGAATTTGGTCGTATGAACTGGTCGAAATTTCGAGCCAGTTCTTGGACGAAGTTTTAGATATCGCCCATCCTTTCGTCTCGCCTCATATTCTCCGCTGTATTGATTGGCGATTAACTGAGAATCGCAGTAAGCGTGAATATTACGGATTTTAACCCATGGGCCAGCCGCAATCCCGCGACGAAGTGCTTCAGATTCTGCCTCATTGTTTGAAGCGGAAAAGCCAATCGAAAGATTGTTCTAGGATTTCCCTGTTAGGAGAGGTGAGTCAGATTCGATTCGGATCCTTGTTTGGATGAAGATCCCGACGCGGAGGACCCAAGTTGAGTTTGGTTCCTCGTTAGTCATGTCTCTAGTGGGTAATTCTACCAAGAAATCCGCCAGTACTTGGGACTTTGCACAAGTCCTTGGCGGTATTCGACGTCGTACTCACTCAGTTCGATTGCCCATTTTGCGAGCCTACCGGATTGACTTGGACTATGCAGGATTATCCAGAAGGAACGTGGTGAGAACCACTATAGCTGAGACTGGAAATATGGTCTTAGTTTTCTTGCCGAGGTTATGACAGCTAATGCTAATTTTTCCATTAGAGGGTATCGAAGCTCGCGATCCAGTAACGTCTTGCTTACGTAAAAGATTGGTTTTTGTTCGCTCTTCTCGTATCAAGACACCACTGACCGCCGTTATGAAACTGCGATATAGAAAAAGAGGTTCACCTTCCACCGGTTTTGCGAGGACCGTGGAGTGGCCAGGTAATGTTTCAATTGCTGGAAAGCTTTTTCACATTGCTCGACCATTCGAACTTCTTGTTTCCCTTCAATGTCTCAGAAACGGTAGGCACTTATCCGGAGCGGAGATGAAACGGTTCAAAGCCGCGACTCTTCCGGTTAGCCTCTGGACTTCTCGCTTGGTTCTCGGGGAGGCCATTTCTATCAGTGCGTCGATTTGTTTTGGGTTGGCCTCGATTCGCGACACGCTACGAGGTATCCGAGGAATTCTCCTGATGCCACTGCGAATCTACATTTTGCGGGTTGAGTTTCATGTTATGCTGGTTGAGTCGTGCAAAACATTCCTCGAGGTGGGCTATATGATCGTGTTCGCAAGAGATTTTACGAGCATATCATCGATGTATACTTCCATAGTTTTGCCGAAGTTGTTCGGCAAACATTTTGTTGACGAAGTCGCTGATATGTTGCACCTCGCTTTTAAGACCGAAGGCATTACCTTATAGCAATACGCTCCGGTCTGTGATGAACGCAGTTTTTCGCGTCGCCGATTCATCATGATCTGATTGTATCCGAAAAGCGCCCATGAATGATGTGCTTGTTTCCGGTTGCTTCACCAGTCGGTCAATGTGTGGAGCGGGAAGCAATCCTTTGACAGGATTTATTCAGATCCGTGAAATCGATACAGACCCGCCATTTGCCTTTTTCTTTTTACCACGACGGGTTGGCGAGCCAGTCCGATACCTGACTTCTGTTATCGACTCTACTTTGAGGAGTCTTTCGACTTCCTCATTGAATGCGGTGGCACGCCAGGTCCCAACTTTCGCCTTTTTGTTTTACGGGTTTGTGAGTTGGGTCGATGTTAAGTTCGTGACATGTTACGCTAATGTCGATTCCGGCATATCCTCCGCAGCCCACGCGAACGCATCGAGGTTCTTTTGAGGCATGCGATGAGCTTTGCTTTCATTGGTTCGCGGAGGTTAGCTCCGATCTCCACACCGCTTCGGGAAAGAATCGCCGAGACAGATTGAGACCACCGGCTCGCAGGTTGGTTCACGCTTCCTTCCAGGGCCTCAGCTCTTGGGACTGCCAGAAGGTTTCCGCGAGTTGTTAATCGCTTGCTTTTTCCCGAGGTTTCGATTTCAGAGTTTTTCCGCTTTAGTTCGGTAATAGGTAGATCTGCGCCGTCGCGGATTTCCATGTATTGTCTAGACTCCGAAAGGCTGGGAACTTGAGGCATAGGTGGAATGTTGATGGATCGCCTCATGGAGTTTAGCCAGGAGTTCCAACTATCGCATTGTAGGATGTTGGACCATCGATCACCAGGAATTCGTGTTTTTGGCGACGCCCCGCTTTGACTAGAGGTTAGTTGAGCCGAGGGTCATAATTTCTCCCGAGTCCGAATACCGGCTGGGGTCATCTGTAAGGATGCTTAGATCGACCATCCTCTCGAGGGTGCTTTTGTAGATAATATTGGCCGAGCATCCGTGTCGACTAATACCCTTGCTACGCCAATATCCTGGATCGTGAGTTCTATTACGAGGAGATCGCTAGAGTTTTGACCGCTCGGCCGCTGCTCGATCCTCGAAGATACGATGTTGTGGGTTGACGAAGAAGTCATACTGAACTTCGACGATTGGTGGTTTTCGAAAGGAGGATCCGCCCCCCTTCTAGCCAACTGTGGGAACCGGAATTCACACCGCCAATTTTCGAGCAATAAGATTGCGGAGGAAAGCCAAGTAAACCCGACTTTCCTGAAGGTCCGATTCTCTGCTACACGTAAATCGAAAGTTCAATAGATAAAAATAAGAGTTTGAAATATTTGCCCGGCGCTTTATTAGATGAAAGGGACGAGTACAAGGATTCAAAGACAGAGAGATTTATGATTAAAGAAAATATAGAGTCGCAGGCAGCCAAACGTCCTAAGCCTGTTCGCTTAGTCTAACCACCTAAACCCTAGTTTCTAAGCTAGCAGGATGCTCTAAGTCTAATTCTCGGATTTTCGGATGCCTTTCTTCTGCTTTGCTCTCCTTATATACCCACTTCTAGGTCGGTTTGCCTTAGGGTGATGGGCCTCGCCTTTGGGCCCAAGCTTATCTCTTCCGAAATGTTCCATTTTCGCCGGTCTTCGAATTATCTCCGAAGTTTTCCGCTATCTTCGATGACTTGATGTTTATCCGATGTTTCGGAATTGGTAAACCGCCATAGCCTGATTGACCAAACTCACGAGGGCTGATCCAAACAAGCTAAGGCGGGATCGAACCGCACGAGTAGGACCGAGACCAGGATCAGGCCGCTGACCGACGCCAGGCCGACTGCGGCGACGGAAAGCCGGGCGCCAGGCCGGGTGCCGCCGCGCTAGGGCCGCCTGCGTGGACGGTGCCGCTGGCGCTAAGTTGGCCGCTGGCGCCAGGCTAGCCTGGCTCTGCGGCCGCTGCGCTAGGTTAGCCGCTGCCCTGCTGCCGCCGGGCGCGCCAGCCAGGTAAGGCTGCCGTTGCCAGGCCGCTCCCCAAGGTGCCCCGGGCGCCAGGGTCAGGTCTGCCGCTGCCGCCGGCGCCAGACAGGCCGCGATCCCGCTGTGGCCGCTTGGCGCCAGGCCGGTGCCCCTGGCGCTAGGCTAGCTCCGCTGCCCCGCTGCGCCGGGCGCCAGGCCAGCTCTGCCCCGCGGGCCAGGTTGGTGCCGCTGGCGCCAGGCCGCTGCGGATTTGCCGCCGCCAGGTCGGAAGCCGCTGGCGCCAGGCCAGCTCGATCCTGGTGCTGCGCGCCAGGCCGGTGCCGCTGGCGCCAGGTCGGTGCCGCCGGCGCCAGCGGTTGGTGTACGCCAGCCAGGCCGCCCCGGTACCGGGCCAGGGCCAGCCTCCTGCTGGCAGGTTCGGGCGCAGGCCGGGTGCTGCCAGGCCTAGCCAAGGTTCTCCGCCGGGCGCTTAGGCCAGGTTGCCCCGCTGTGCCGGGCGCTGCCAGTTGCCTGCTGTCGGCTGGCGTTAGGGCTCGCGCTGCAGCCGGGCGCCAGGCCGCCTTGCCGCCCGCGGGTTTTTTCGTTGTCCGATCTTTCCCTTGTCAGTCGCTTATGGAAATCTTTGAGTTTCGAAGGTCTTTAGTCAGAGATTTCGATAACCGCTTTTGACCCCAACATGGACTCTGAGGCTTTGTCGCTGTTGAATCGCTCCGCTCGATGATTCCGATCATCTTTTTCGAAGTCTTCAGGAATGTTGTGTGATTCCTTTGCTCGCTTTTCGCCACCGCTGAGCCCGATCTTTCGCAGTTTGAACTCGCTAGGTAACGAGTCTCGATTGTTTCGACTACCCCGTGATGATCGGGTTCCGCTGGAGTCGGAAATTTGATGCCGAGGTGATATGTGGATGGTACTGCCTTCATGGAGTTGATCCAAGGGGTTCCTATGATGGCATTATAGATGGTCGGTTATCGACTACTGCTAACTCGATGATCTTTGTGACTTTTTCGCCATGACCGGAGCTTAATTCTCCGAGGGTCATGGAAGTGACGCTCAAAACCCACCAAAGCTTTTGGCTCAGTGGACGACTTCCACAAGTGGGATCTTCATCCCGTAGAGGGTGTCGCTGAAGATAACGCTTGACCGTACTTCCTGTATCGACGCGAGGATGCGCCGACTTCGGTGATCCTGGATTACCAGGTCGATCACCATAGGATCACAATGAGGTATGTCGATTCCACAGCTTCCGCTCTAAAGTGATCGTGGTGGTTAGGAATATCGCTATCCGAAACCAGTTGGAACTTGTCTCGCCGCCCGTAGGCTTTATCGACGGAGACAGAGTCTTGGTAGAACTGCGATCCGATGATCATGTTTACCCTCCGCGACTGTTGTTGTTCCTTTGGTCGCCCCTGCCTCCTTCCGCTTTCACCTGATTGATTTTCGGTCGCTACGTCCTCGAGACAGCTTTGTTGGTCTTTGCGGTCGGAGTCCGTGAGCAAGTCCTTTATACTCTTGACCTTTGATAGTTCGGCCGGTGAGGAGCTTTGCGCAGCCGGGCGCCGAGAACCTTGCAGTTCGCAGTGGAGTGACCCTGGTTTCGTGGAACTTGCAGTAGGAATTATCCTTGTACTGGTTCCCGGTCCAGGTGTTTCCGGAGGTCTTGCCTTGCTCCAGCTGATGCATGAAGTTATGCTTGCCTTGGGCGTCTTCCCTTCGCGGATGGACGCTCTTGTCGCTACGAGGTTTTTCTTTGAGGACGCTTCTGTGGTCCGTGCTTCGCGATAGAAGTTTCATCTCTTCCTCCATGATGACGACGTCCGCTGCTTTGTGGAGAGTATCCTGATTGTCCGCTGGCTTTTCCAGTAGTATCCACTTTCGAACTTTGACTTGTACCAGAGTTTTCCTCAGGGCGATTGCGACATTGTCGCTAATGCCCGTTACCCTGGCCATCACCTGTTTGAACCTTCGCATGACGTCGCGGAGCGGCTCGTCTTTCTTCTGAGCTAGGCTCCATAGGTCCACGCCGGACGCTCGCAAAATAAAAATCGTGAAAATAGAGCTAAAGAGATCTTATTTCTGAATTCGCTTGAGCGCGGAACAACATGTAAAGAAATTGGCTACAAGAGCTGTCGAAGGTCCGCTAGTCCGCCGCCAGATATAACCTAGTTGAGTCGCAGCTCGCTAGTGAAAACATAAAAGAAATGCTAAATTTGCTCTAAGTGCTAAAGTGCTCTGGAAATTTTGTGATGATTTGCTCCTCGCCCAAAGCTCTTATATACTCCTCTTAAGACGGCCTATCTTCTTCGGCTGAATCGGCTTTTTCCATTTTCGCCCATCTTCGCGGTTTATCGAAACTCGACATTAATCTTCGAAAACTTGACATTTATCTTCTGCAAACTTGACATTTATCTCTTATGTGAGGATAAGGATAAACCGCCATAGTTATCCTTCTTTTCGAAAATCTTGGGCCGCTTTGGCCATGTCGGGCCAATTAGACGCTTTTACGATTTTTCAAAGAATAGTCTTTGAAGGTTTCGCTTTTCCGGGAACCCCAACCTCGATAGTCGTCGATGTTTGGTGTTTAGAATAATCGATCGCATTAACCTCACGCAGGATTGATCCAAACAAACCAAGGTGGGATCAGACCGAGCATGATGGGACCGAGACTAGGACGAGGGCCGCCGACCGGCGCCAGGCTGCCGCCGCGCCAGGCCTGCTTATGGATGTTCCACGCCAGGCTGGTTTGCCGCCGGCGCCAGGTTGGTTGCCGCCGCGCCAGGCGCGTTGCGGACGCTGCCGGGCGCCAGGTTGGCTTGCCGGCGCCAGGCCGGCCATGGACGCCTGCGCCGCGCCAGGCTGGTTTGCCGCGCCAGGCAGGCTTGCGACGCCGCCGGCAGGCTGGCTTGCGCCGTGCCAGGCCGCTTATGGACGCTTGCCGGCGCCAGCGGGTTTGGCCGCGCCAGGCCGCTTGTGGACGCCGCCGCCGCGCCAGTGGCTGCCGGGCGCCAGGCCGCCTTATGGACGCCTGCCGCCTCGGGTTTTTCCGCTATCCGATCTTTCCCCCGCTGGTCGGCGGGAAATCTTTGAGTTCGAAGGATCTTTAGCCGAGATTTCGAGATAACCGCTTTTGACCCCAACAAGATCTTCCGAAATTCCTCGAGTATGTGGATCGAGATGGAATTGATTAGTAGACTTTCCGCCTTCGGGTTTGAGTGATGAGGCTTCAACTTAGATTTCTAAAATATGAACTTTTAAACAATCGAGAAGGCTTTGCGGAAGAATTATTGTAGTTCTCGGACAATCCGGACATGGGTTTAAGGGACCAAGATGCTGCGGTTGCCCGAGATCACGAGACGACAGCACAGATGGGCGCCAGGACCCTTGCCGCCGCGCCAAACGAGACGACGGGCTCTGGCGCCAGATGGGAGAGGACGAGCCGCCGGCCGCCAGGCGCGGGCCCCGCCGGGCGCCAGCGCCCCGTCGCCCGTGCCGTGTCCCGTCCGCCGGTGCCTGCTTTTGCTTTTCTTCGTTGATCCTCGGGCTCACGGTCCGTTCATTCGCTCCATGAGTTCATCGAGTGACACTGCTTCGGTTTTGATCGCCACTTAGTTTTCTTTCGAGGACCTTCGGGTGACGATTTCGCTGACCGATTTTGACCTCAACATAGCTTCTGGTCGCTGGGCATGTACCTGAAAAGACAAAATTTGTGTCAGAAAACAATTAAAGTAAAATAACCCAGACCTAATCAGATTAATCTATCAAAGCGCCAACGCGCCAAATTTGATATCACTCAATACTTCTGAGTGACTTTAATCTTAAATAAGAGGTTCAGGTATTAGGATCACCACGAGAGTTAGTGTACAAATAAGATGCAATCTTAGTGACTATGCTGAATTGTTTAAAGTAAATTGAAGGTTTGTTGAGTAATGGCAAGATTACTCAGTTGAAAGGTTTTGGTTTAAATAAAGTAGTTAGATGGTAGTATTCATGAATTCAGGATTATAAATATATAACAAGTTGCTTGCATGATATGTCGAGTCAACACTATTAAATGAATCCATCAGCTCGCAATATTTAGATCATCTATTACTTAGATGCTAAATGGTGTTTGCGTCAGCTATATACCGACATCGCATCGATGTTTCAACAGAATATCGACGATACACCTCTATTACGCCGATCGACACTATAGGAGTATCGATCGACCGCTTCCAAGCAAGCATTATGCGAAGTTGATACAATGCTCACCATGATCTTAGATCAGCCGCATATCTCAAGAGGGTCATAGCATGTTTAGATGTTGTCAGAATTGCATGTAATAAATAATGCAATCCAAGTTCATGTTCTAGGTAGCTGCCAAGGCATTAGTGAGCAATCCTAACAATAAATATCACAACTATAGCAGATATAGGTGGGCTAATCCTCATATCCTATTTAAACCCTAAATCTAACAAATGAATCTACTCAGACATGGCTAAGTAGTTCATAGCAACAAGGTAATAATAGAGTTCATGATCTATTAGGGTGAACACTTAGGTCCCATCACAAATATCTTTGATCTCCCTCTGATCTAAAATCCTATAACCTTTGTTAATAAGAACAAGTAAAGAACTGAATATAACTTTATTGAGAACTTGCAAAGTAATGAAAACATTAGAAGAAATGAGTAGAAGAAGATGGAGGTAAAAAGGTGGTGGTAAAAAGCTTGTGTAACTTGTTGTTTATGCCAAAACACTTAGGCACATATAAATATGAGTTCATTAGGTTAAAAATTCGTCAGCAATCTTGTAAATTTGATGTCTTGGGCTTCGTTCGCCAGGTCCAACTTGTCTTATGCCGCCGACATCGATCGATAGACAGTGTGTACATCGATCGATTATGATCTCGATGTATCGTCCTTCGACTAATGTGTGTCGATCGATAGCACAGAATGTGCATCGATCGATGTGTAACTCTGGATGTCGACCTCTGGTCTTGATCACGGGTGAACTCTTCTTTAAGCTCCAAAAAGGCACCTAAAACATCACTTTTCTCCAAATGCTCCTGAACCTGAAAACATACCTAATAGACTCCAAAACATAGATAATAGTAGTAAAAATACTCATATACCATAGGTAAAAACGGGTAAAATCCATGGTATATCAACTCCCCCAGACTTAACCTTTTGCTTGTCCTCAAGCAAACATACATGCAGACTTTATGAAAGAGGTTTTAAAAAGCAGGGACTAAATCAAATTCAAACTTAGAATCATAACCTCTACTTTGTTGCAAACCATATCTAAGAATATGTCAATCACAGAAGCACATTATGCAATATCCTAATTAAACAACCTTGATCATCTAGTCAACAACTTAGCAATCATGTCTGACTAACCCCTCTACTGATTTCATTTCTGTACATAAAAATAAAAGTGCAGGCTTTACCTTAGGAGTATCGATCACAGGATGCAAGGTTGCTCAAACAAGTATCTGGACCTGCAGGTAAAAATTAGTTCATATCCTCTCTCTCTCTATTATTTCTCTCCTAGTCAAGTCTGCTTTCATTTGCAAGACATTGACCAAGATTGGACAGGCTTCCATGAATCAAGCCTTAATGGTTGCAGCCACCAAGTCCTGTTCACTTCTTTTTGACCTATATCCTATGATTCATTGCAAAGCAAGTCTTGAAGGGGGGTAACCACCAAGTCTTGTTCGAATCCTTTACCTATAGAATTCTTATGAATCAAGTCTTGAGGGGGGTAACCGCCAAGCCCTGCTCGAATTTCTTCCTAAGTAATAACTAACTAGTCCTAGAACATATAATTAAGCTAATTTTCGAATTTTTAACTGAATAAAATTAAATCAAAATTCAAAATGAGAGGGAGGGTGATAAAACTATCTACACAAGGCTTTCCCTTCCAGACTTGTTTAAAGCATCCGATCCCATGAATACCAAGCCCCAAGACAAGCAAAGAATGTCAAGTTAGGTTGGAAATCAGCTTTGGTTCCTCCGACAACCAATGAAAGCTTGTCATAGCTGATAGTGATCAACTTTAGCATCTATAGTACATTCTGCATCAACAAATCTAAGAATGGTGCCTAAAAGATTGGTTAGATAAAAGTGAAAATTTAGATTATCATTATCCCTTTCTTGACTCAATAAAACCATTTTGAAAAAATTTTAGATGAAGTCAAAAGGTAAACAGATCAGTAATCATCCCTGATATACCATTGATTTTACCTGTTTTTACCCATGGTATATGAGTGTTTTTACTACTATTATCTATGTTTTGGAGTCTATTAGGTATGTTTTCAGGTTCAGAAGCATTTTGGAGAAAAGTGATGTTTTAGGTGCCTTTTTGGAGCTTAAAGAAGAGTTCACCCGTGATCAAGACCAGAGGTCGACACCAAGAGTTACACATCGATCGATGCACACTCTGTGCAATCGATCGACACACATTAGCCGAAGGACGATACATCGAGACAATAATCGATCGATGTACATACTGTACTATCGATCGATACTGAGGCGGCAGAAACACAAGTTGGACCTGGCCGAACTTGAAGTCCAAGATATCACATTTTACAAGACTGCCCCTAACGAGTTTTTTTAACCTAATGAACTCATATTTATATGTGCCTAAGTGTTTTGGCAGAGATATAAGTTTATAGTTTTTTTAAGAGTTGTTTAAGTTTTCAAAGACCTCCTTCTTCTTCTACTCATTTCTTTTACTGTTTTCATTACTTTGCAAGTTCTTAATAAAGTTCTATTCAGTTCTTTATTTGTTCTTCTTAACAAAGGTTATAGGATTCTAGATCTAGAGGAGAAATCCAAAGATATTTGTGATTGGGACCTAAGTGTTCACCCTCCAATAGATCTATGAATTCCTATTATTACTTTGTTGCTATGAAATACTTAGCCATGTCTGAGTAGATTCATTTGTTAGATTTAGGGTTTAAATAGGATATGAGGGATTAGCCCCAGCCTATAATTGCTATAGTTGTGATATTTATTGTTAGGATTGTTCACTAATGCTTTTTCTAGCTTAGCTACCTAGAACATGAAGTTGGATTGCATTGTTTATTACATGCAATGCCTGATGACGTCCTAAACAGGCTATGACCCTCTTGAGATATGCGAAAGCTGATCTAAGATCATGGTGAGCATTGTATCAACTCACGCATAAAGCTTGCTTAGAGCCGTATCGATCGATACTCCTATAGAGTAATCGATCGACGTAGCTAGAGGTGTATCGGTCGATATTCCTATCGAACCACCGATCGATACTGTCAGCAAGATAGCTGACCGCAAACCATTTAGCATCTAAGTAATGGATGGTCTAAATAATGCGAGAGCTGATGGATTCATTTAATAAGTGTTGAGCTCTGACATATCATGCAAGCAACTTGTTAGCCTTTATAGTATTTATAATCCTGAATTCCTGAATACCTACCCTGAATCTAACTACTTTTGTTTATTGCTTTAAAACCAAATCCTTTCAACTGAGTAATCTTACCATTACTCAGCCAACCTGTAATTTACTTTTAAACCATTTTCAACCTAGCATAGTCACTAAGATTGCATCTTATTTGTACACTAGCTCAGGATTCGATCCCTAAGTATTCCAACCGAACCTCTTATTTGAGAGAGTAAAGTCACCTTAGGGTAATTTGAGTGATATCAAATATGGCGCCGTTGCCGGAGAGCTTTGATACAATAGGATTTAATCTTATTAGGTCTAGGTTATTTTTATTTTTATTTTAATTTGTTTTCGACACAAAATTTTTCTCGTCTTTTCAGGTACATGCCCAACAGTACCAGAAGCAACAAGGAATCTCAACTTTTGTCCGCGATCGATCGACGCCATCAACTGCCTGTCGACCGATACTGACGCACCCGCATCGAGGCACCATCTTCGCCGACCGATACCGATCTTCCCGCCGACCGACACTACTTCACCGCCGACCGACACTTTCATCCGACATCGATCGATACACCTAACTATATATCGATCGATACTGTTCCGCGAAGTCATGTTTGTTCTATTATTCTCATACGAGATGAGAATGGAGACTCATGACCAAGAAGGTCACCATCATAATGAAGCAGGTCAGAAACTCAATGCTCAGAATGAAGTAATCCCCGAGATAGAAACTGCACCTACGGAGCTGTTCAGCCTGTAGAAGAGGCTGCTCGAACACTAGCTGTCTACAACCGCCCAGATCAGTTCTACACCAACAGATCAGCCATTCGTCCCCCGCTATTCAGAGAGGCGATTTCGAGCTCAAGCCGCAATACTACACCCTTGTGGGACAGACACCCACTGTGGCTGTCCAATGAGCATCCCATGGACCATCTAGAGAGGTTCGAGGATCTCATATCTGCTATCAAAGCCAATGGAGTCCCTGTGGACTACCTTCTCGTAAGCTCTTCAAACACTCTTTATCGGGAGAAGCTTTACAGCTGGCTTAAGCAGCTACCACCAGTGATCTCTTACATCCCCGAGCGACATCAAAATGCATTTTGCGTAACTTCTTTGATGATGCTGCTGAAGACTTAAGGAGGAAAATTGCCACATTCAACCAGGAGCCTGAGAGTCATTCAAGGATACCTGGATCAGATTCAAGTCTTACCAGCCAGAGTGTCCACACCATGGATTCAACAAGGTGCAACTGCTTTGCACTTTCTTCAGAGGCATCGGACTGAAATATCAAATGGCTCGACACCGCAAGTGAAGGCAACTTCACCACAAGGAATCCTGAAGATGCTGTGAAGCTAATAGACAACCTAGCATCCAGCAACAGCACGAAGAACATTGTAAGAGCAAGATCTGCAGCGCTCCTTGAAAGGAACATATAAATGAGGTACAAGCTACACTTGACAATGTTCAGAAGTTGCTAAACAAGCAAATCTGCTCAGTGGAGGATGCGAAGCTGATGAAGAAGAAGACTACATAAAAGCGAAGTCAACTAGATCGGAACCGATTTCGAGATCCGAAACCAAGGAAACATAAACTTCGTGACAGAGGCAACTTCAACAAGCAGCAACCCCAACAACAACATGAGTTATGGAAACTCATCTACATGAAGCCACCCACACCAACCCCACAAGGAAAGCTAGAAGACATGCTCCAGAAAGTTCTTGAAAGCCGTTGGGGTCAAAATCGGCCAATGACGAAATCGCCACCCAAAGTCCTCAAAGCCAAGCTTACGATCAAATCCAAGAACGGGTCGCCGCCGATAAAACTCACGGAAGGCTCGCCCACTCCCATCTGGCGCCAACGGCGAGGGTCCTGGCGCCCATCAATGCGATCGTCTCACGATCTCGGCAATGACAGCATCCTGGTCCTCAAATCCATGTCTGATTGTCCGAGATCTACAATGAGTCTTCCGTAAAACCTTCCCCATTGTTTTAAAGATTCATCTTTAACATATCTAAAACTCGAGCCACATTGCTCTCATCCTCGACGACGGAAAGTCTGAAGATCTAAGTCCATCTCAAAATCCCGATATCGCAGAATCGCTGGAAACAATTATCTCGAGATCTACCACTAGAGACCCTCCCAAAACTCGAAGATTTCCAAACGACGGACGAGGGAAAGATCGAACGAACCAACAGACGGCAAGACGGCCTGGCACCAGCAGCACGCTGGACGCTGGCTGGCGCCGGCACCTCGCCTGGCGCCGCGCACGCTGGACGGCTGGCCTCGCCGGGCGGCACGCTGGACGCTGGCTGGCCTGATGCCGGCGGCACTCGCCTGGCGCCGCGCACGCTGGACGCTGGCTGGCTCCGCCGGCACTCTCGCCTGGCCGGGCGCACGCTGGACGCTGGCTGGCCTGGCGCCGCGCACTTCGCCTGGCGCCGGGCGCACGCGGACGCTGGCTGGCCTGGCGCCGGCACCTCGCCTGCCGGGCGCACTGGACGCTGGCCGGCCTGCGCCGGGCGGCACCGGACGCTGGCTGCCCGCCGGGCGGCACTGCCTGGCGCCGGGCGCACGCTGAACGCTGGTCGGCCTATGCCGCGCACCCGGACGCTGGTTGGCCTGGCGCCGGGCGGCACTGCCACGCTGGCGGCCTCGGGCGGCACTGGACGCTGGCGGCGGGCGGCACTCGCCTGGCGCGCCGGCACGCTGGTTGGCCTGGCGCCGGCGCACCGCCGCGACGGGTCGGCCTTGCCGGGCGGCACTCGACGCTGGTCGCCTGGCGCCGGCGGCACCTCGCCTGGCGCCGCACGCTGGACGCTGGTTGGCTCGCGCCGGCGGCACCCGCCGCGGGTCGGCCTGGCACCGGCGTACCTGGCCCGCCGGTGGCACCCGCCACGCTGGTCGGCCTGGCGCGGCTGCCTGGCCGGCGGCACCCGGCCGACGGGTCGGCCTTGGCCGGTCCACGGCCTCGCCCCGTCTCGCTTATCGTGTCCGTTCGATCCCATCCTGGCTTGTTCGGATCAGTCACGGAAGTTTGGTATGATCACGTTATTCCGTAACGCCACTTCCGACTAAACAAGGAATTAAGGTTCCTTCGAAACACCGAGACCTTCAAAGACTGTTCTTTCAAAACCGTGAAAACGCCTTAACGCCTAACGCCGCCAAAACGCCCACGACGATTTTCCTCAAAAGAAGGATAACTATGACGGTTTATCTTTATCCTCACATAAGAGATAAATGTCAAGTTCCATAAGAGATAAATATCAAGTTTCCAAGATAAATGTCAGATTTCAAGATAAATGTCAAGTTTCCGATAAACACAAAGATGGACGAAAATGGAAAAGCCCAACTCAGCCCGCGAAGATAGATCCGCCATAGAGGAGTATATGAGAGCTTTGAGCAAGAAGCAAACCAGATCACAAATTTTCGAAAGCACTTAGCACTTAGAGCATTTAAGCATTCTTTCTGTTTTCACTAGCAGCCGCGACTCAACTAGGATAGACTTAGGTAATCGGACTAGCGACAGCTCTTGTAGTTTACTTCACCTGTTGTTCACGCCAAAACGCCAATTCAGAAATAAGATCTTTCTTCCGCCATCTTCTACGATTTCTATTTCGCAACTTCTATTTTTATTGATTGTTTCGCAGCGCCCAGCAGATATCCGGACCTTCAAGGAAGATCGGGTTAACTCGGTTTTCCTCCACAAGTCTTTATCGAAATTGACGGTGTGAATTTCGTTCCTACAGTTTGGCGAAGGAGGGGGTTACGGATCTATCTATCTCGCAATCGCACACGCCATCATGTCAGCCGACGCCACCAAGGATCAGCCAGCCAGACGCACACCCGCCGATGCCAACGCTGAGAAGACTCCAGCCGAGACGCCCACAGTCACTGCTGATGCAAACACTGAGGCGCCAAGCAGATGAAGGAATCTGTTTACCAGCGCGGCGAACAACAGACAAGCTGATAACCTCGCCGCAAAACAGGTCGATACCTTAACTGCGAGGAGCAAGCTGCCGCTGATCCACCAAGGCACGCCGCAGGAGACTCGACTTCGATCTCCGGCACGAGAAAGATGCCCCGAAGAGCCCACCGAGGAAACGGCTCCAGAGGACAGCAAACGACTCGCAGACCTTCCACTCCCGGCCGGGAAACAAGGAAAGCGACGCCGAAAGATCGATCTAGATGTCAGCGACCGATCGATCCTTCCGGCGAAGACGCTGACATCCACCGTGAGAACCCGGCCAGTCCGCCGGCAGACGGTATCCTTCGATAGGCCCATGACAGAAGAGGAAGAAGAACTCTACTGGATGGAGCAGAAGAACTCGCGAAGATCAAACTCGATCTATCGCGACCAGCCGACAGGTTCGAGGAACGCGGCAATAGCGTGATCCGTGATCTCCGTGGAATCTCAAAAGACCGGGCTGAAGTGAAAGCGTAAAATCGCAGATCCATCAGCGACCAGTTCCGCCAGATCGATAGACTTCTCGAGGAAGCACGAAAACACCGCTCACCACTGGATCACGGAAACACGATCTCAGACCCGTGGAAGATCAAAATCCCGATCTATGACGGTACGACGGATCCTAAGTCGCACCTGCAGTCCTTCCAGATCGCAATGGGTAGGTGCAAACTCCCGAGCGAACGGACGCAGGTCATTGTCTTCTTCGCCGAAAGCATCTCAAAGGTGCTGCACTCGAAAGTGGTTCTCCGCTCAAACGGAACTCCATCGAAGCTTCCGCCAACTGGCCTCGGCGCTTTCAAACAGTACTCCATGTTCATGGATAGAGAAACGTCCGACGTGGATCTATGGAGTCTAGCTCAGAAGGAAGACGAAGTCACTCCGCGACTTCATAAGGTTCAAACTGGTGATGGCCAGAGTAACGGCATCAGCGCAATGTCGCAATCGACCTCTGAGAAAACTCTCGTACAAGTCAAAGTTCAAAGTGGATACTACTGGAAAAGCCGCTGACAATCCAGGACACTTCCACAAGGCAACAGACTTCATCATCATGGAAGAAGAGATGAAGCTTCTATCGCAGAAGCACGGACCGCAGAAAACCGCCCAAGAAGAAACCCTCTCGAACGACAAATACGCCCATCACGGCGAAGACGCCCAAGCGCAGCATAACTACGCCATCAACTCGAGCAGGGCAAACCTCCGAAACACCTGACCAGGAACCAGTACAAGGATAACTCCTACCGCGAAGTTCCACGAGACCAGAGGCCACTCCAAGCGAACTGCAAGGTTCGCGCTCGCCAGAAAACTCCTCACCGCGAAGCTATCAAAAGTCAAGAGTATAAAGGACTTGCTTCTGACTCGACCGCCCAAAGACTAACAAACTATCTCCAAGACCGCTACACCAAAACCAATCGGGAAAAGCGAAGAAGACAGACGACCAAGGAAACAACAGCAGCGCAGAGGGTAAACATGATCATCGGAGGATCACAGTTCTACCAGGACTCTGTCTCGCCGATAAAGCCTACGGGCTTAAAAGCCGAGACCAGTTCCAACTGGTTCCCGGACAGCCATGTTCCTAACCACACAATCGCTGAGGAACACGACCGCCGGAATCGACAAACCTCATCGCGACTTTGGTAATCGACCTGGTCATCCAGATCTCAAGTCGGCCGCGATTCTCGCCGATACTGGAAGCACGGTCAACGCCATCTTCCGCGACACCCTATACAGGATGAAGATCCCACTTGGGAAGTCATCCCTGAGCCAAAACCTTTGACGGGTTTTCGGCGCCACTACCATGACCTCGGAAAATAAAACTCCTACCATGGCAAAGGAAGTTACAAAGATCGCCGAAGTTTGCAGTAGTCGACAACCCGCCATCTACAACGCCATCATGGGAACCCTTGATCAACTCCATGAAGGCAGTACCGCCCACATATCACCTAGGTATCAAGTTCCCGACTGACCGAACCGCAGCCATCCGGGTAGTCAGAAACAGCGAGACTCGCTACCTAGCCGAAGTTTAAACTGCGAAAGATCGAACGCGCCAACCCAAACGAAAGCAAAGGAATCACACAACATTCCCAAGACTCGAGGAAAGATGATCCAAAATCATCCAACAGGCAACGATTCAAGAAGACGACAAAGCTCAATCCACCCGACCGACAGCTCGACTCCCGCGACACACCACTGATCCGACCAGCACGATCGAACGGCGACGACGGGAGTAAAACGCCCGCAGCAACTATCAGAACTACGAGATGGCTTGATCCTCAAAGAGGTATCGAGGCAGCCTGTCGAAACCCGACGAAGTTCAGCTATCCTCACCAAAAGGGGACTGCGATAATCCTATACTCCCACAAAACGCCGAACTGCGATATGTACTTTAAATTCTTTCTATCTTTTATACTTACTTAAACGATCAACGCTCGAAAACGAAAATCATATCTTCAAAAGAAACGCCGACGCCGCAACTTCTTAAAAGATAACTAAACTCGTATTATCCGCAAAAGACAGTCCACCAGCGACTTAAAATAAACTCACGCCCGATGGCCCCGACGACGCCATAAGAAACGCTTTCACTCAATACAAAATCGTAGTCAGACCTACAAAGGTCCTCTTACATCCGACAAGGATATCATAGCCATACAAGAAACCCAAAATTTTGGTTTAGCGCCTCGATATATTCCAAGATAGCTCGATTCTTTTAACACAAGTCATATAAGCCGATGATTAGTCGCTGACTTTAAACGAAAAGAATCAGGAAGAAATCACTAACAGGCAAAACGAAGCCGATCAGTCATCGCGACAGCCTCAAAGCTGAGAGTAAACCTAGGTCTTGCCCTAAACCCAGTCTTGCTGGATCTTGACATCTCACAGACATAGTATCGTGATAATGATCCCAAAACATGTCTCTTATCGCTACACCTAAAACGCCGCTAAAAGTAGCATACGGACTAAGCGAAAAAAGAGTTAGGATAATGGCGACTACTGATCCTTCCTCTACACTTGACGAAAGTATAAATCAAAACAAAAGACTAAATCTCGCAAATTTTCATATTCATAAAAGCCGCAAAGACGGCAGGATTCAAAGCCACCAACGCCAGTCCCGAAAACATAAGAATGCAACCTCCAACGGTCGCAGGATAAAATTACTAAAACGCCACACACGCCAGAAAATTCAATTCACAAAAGGAAGTCAACGCTGAGAAACCGGATGCAGAAATCCCAAATGAACTAGCAGGCTGGTCCACTTCTTCATTCACACCTCGAGCATTCCCACCATTCTCGTGTTCTCATCAGCTCCGACCTCCACCAGATCCTCGAAACCTCGATTGGTTCCTATAGTCTCCGGACTCTTCTTCTACCGAGGAACCAAGGACTCAGCATGAGCACACTCGCCATGAAATCCTTCATTTCAGCCATCTCGAATCGAAGAGAAATCTGGGTCTCGAGACTTGTAAAGATTTACGATCAACCTCGCACTCATGAAATCACCAACAAACTCCTGAGCTTTAAAGCATTGAAACTCAGCGCAAACGATTCGCCTGCCTTGCCACCATGCACCATCCTTCTTCTCTCCTTTCCGCCAGACGAGAGCCCGAGCTGAAGCTCAGCTTGCTTCGCTCTGTGCCTTCACCTCTTGACGGAACCGAAAAGCTCTCGCCCACTTCTGTGGTCTTGAAGTTAGCAATCCTGGATTTGCGGAAACTCGAAGTAAGCTTCGCTAAACACTCTTAGTCCCTGCATGAAACTCAAGATCAGCAAGCATGCTCATATACGGATTCAAACGCAAGGTTAAAGAAGTTCGGGCCAAACCTCGCTGACACGCTGGGAGCCCTCGCAAAACCCGTTTCTCCTCATCCTCCAGCGACTCATCAGTAGTAAACTCCGGAGGAAGGCCATCAAAGAAGTTGATAGGTGGAAAACCGCTGGTTCCATCTTTTCCGCTGGAACAAAACTAGGTTTTTCTCCCAACGGTGAAGGGTTTTCCGAGCCTTCCCCATCGCCGATTTTCCCCTTACGACCTCTGTCTGCGCCCGAAGGAACCACGGTAACAGGTTCGGCGTCAGACGACGGAACAGAACCCCGACCGATAAAGGTTAACCGTGATCTCGATCCGCTCGAGGGTGAAGGATTTCCAGAAAACGCCTTTGACGAAGAAGATCTTCGACGAAAACATTACCAGGCAAATGCGCGTAGGGTTGTTCCTACAAAACGAAAATTTTGTCAAAGACACGACTTCCTAAAAAGTGAGATAGATAACAGAATTTTCGCCATATTACCTCGTTAAAGTTCCATGCCCGCTGAAATAGATGGAGGCAGCTCTCCTCGACAGACTCGCCATCTATTTGAACAAAGAAGAAACGCCCTGCCACGATTTGGGATTCGGCGTAGTCCCTCAATCACGCCATATCCTTCTTAGGCAGCATGGAATAGTAACTACACCTCTCCGGCCGAAAGTACCCCAAAGACCTTCAAATCATCGACCAAGATCAATCCCGAAGTTCAGAGCTAGCAATTAGTACCAAGCCAACTCTCCAAGGCAGGAACGCTGAGTTGGTTGATCGAAGTTCAAGCGTGAAGCGCACTAACAATGGCACCAGGAATTGGGAACCACATACGGCAGTACGTGAAGAAAGCTTCAGAACATGTAAAGAAATCATGGAGGATTCCTTGCACTCGCTACCAACGGAATCCAAATTTGACTCTTCAGAACCTGGTAAAAATCTCAAGAACCTTGAGATATTTACGAAACCGAAGCTCGCTAAAAGGAGCACCGGCTGCCTCGAGGCCTCTTCGAACAGGGATCTCTGGCAGTATAGGGCTAACCTACAAGGGCTCTCGCGATTCTTTCTTTTCCTCCTCGACCGACTCTCCCGCTTTACCGATACATGAGCAGGAGAGTCATCCGAGGATGAATGGGAAGAAGAGTCTTTGAGGATCTTGAAGACATTGTTCTTAAAGAGAGAGAAAGGATTCTTGAGAGAGAGTAAAACCTTGTGATGAAGTAAGAAAGAGATTTCTTACTCCATATAAAGGAGGTAAAATCACTATTTACCCCGATTTTCGCGCACGATTACATCTCAACACTTTCCCACATCGGTTATACCGCAAGCTAGGATCCGACAGGCTCTACGGTTCCTAGCTAGCTGGGGCTAACTGTTGGGGTCAAAATCGTCAATGACGAAATCACACCAAAGTCCTCGAAGAAAAGCCGCCGACGATCAAATCCAAGAAACGGTCGCCGCCGATAAAACTCACGGAAGGCTCGCCCACTCCCATCTGGCGCCAACGGCGAGGGTCCTATTCCATCAATGCGATCGCCTCACGATCTCGGCAATGACAGCATCCTGGTCCCTTGAAATCCATGTCCGATTGTCCGAGATCTACAATGAGTCTTCCGAAACCTTCCCATTGTTTTAAAGATTCATCTTTAACATATCTAAAACTCGAGCCACATTGCTCTCATCCTCGACGACGGAAAGTCTGAAGATCTAAGTCCATCTCAAAATCCCGATACTCAGAATCTCGTTGAAACAATTATCTCGAGATCTACCACTGAGACCTCCCAAAACTCGAAGATTTCCGCAAACGACCGACGAGGGAAAGATCGAACGAACCAACAGACGGCAAGACGGCCTGGCACCAGCAGCACGCTGGACGCTGGCGCCCGCCTCGCCGCGGCGCACGCGGACGCTGGCTCATGCCGGGCGGCACTTCGCCCGCCTGCCGGGCGGCACGCTGACGCTGGCTGGCTCTGGCGCGGCACTCGCCTGCGCGCACGCTGACGCTGGCTGGCCTGGCGCCGGCGTACTTCGCCTGGCGCCGCGCACGCTGACGCTGGCCTTGGCCGGCGCACGGACGGCGCCGCTGCCTACGCCGGGCGGCACTCGCTGATGCCGGGCGGCACGCTGGACGCTGGCGGCCTGCGCGCTGGACGCTGGCCTATGCCGGCGTACCCACGCTGGCCGGCTCCGCCGGGCGGTATTCGCCCGGCGCTGCATTGGACGCTGGCCGCCTGGCGCCGGGCGACGCTGGACGCTGGTTGGCCTGGCGCCGGGCACCGCGACGGGTCGGCTCATACGGGCGGCACCGACGCTGGCCGCCTGCGGGGCATTCGCCTGGGCGGCACGCTGGACGCTGGTTGGCCTGGCGCCGGGCGGCAATTCCGCACGGGTCGCTCACGCCGGGCGTACCTCGCCTGGCGCGGGCGGCATCTGGCCACGCTGGCCGCCTGGCGCCGCGCACTGCCACGCTGGCCGCCTTACGGGCGCGCCGCGGTCGGCCTGGCGCCGTCCACGGCCCTCGCCCCGTCTCGCTCCTATCGTGGTCCGGGTTCGATCCCATCTTAGCTTGTTCGATCAGTTCACGAAGTTTGGTATGATCACGTTATTCCGAACGCCACTCGACTAAACAAGGAATTAAGGTTCCTTCGAAACACCGAGACCTTCAAAGACTGTTCTTCAAAACCGTGAAAACGCCAACGCCTAACGCGCCAAACGCCCACGACGCATTTTCCGAAAAGAAGGATAACTATGACGGTTTATCTTTATCCTCACATAAGAGATAAATGTCAAGTTCCCATAAAGATAAATATCAAGTTTCCAGAAGATAAATGTCAAGATTCCAAGATAAATGTCAAGTTTCCGATAAACACAAAGATGGACGAAAATGGAAAAGCCCAACTCAGCCCGCGAAGATAGACCGCCATAGAGGAGTATATATGAGAGCTTTGAGCAAGAAGCAAACCAGATCACAAATTTTCGAGCACTTAGCACTTAGAGCGCATTTAAGCATTCTTTTCTGCTTTCACTAGCGAAGCCAAGCACTCAACCAGGATAGACTTAGGCGATCGGACTAGCGACAGCTCTTGTAGTTTACTTCTCACCTGTTGTTCACGCCAAAACGCCAATTCAGAAATAAGATCTTTCTTCCGCCATCTTTACGATTTCTATTTTCGCAACTTCTATTTTATTGATTGTTTCGTGCAGCGCCCAGCAGATATCCGGACCTTCAAGGAAGATCGGGTTAACTCGGTTTTCCTCCACAAGTCTTTATCAGAAATTGATGTGAATTTCGGTCCTCACAGCCAGCAGCAGCTAGAGGTGAACTTCAATGGAAAGATCGACGCTTACACCACTTTGAACACAAAGCTTTATGCTTTGAGTACCATGTGAAGAAACCAGACTCCAGGTGATTCAGACAGAGAAGCTGCTAATAAGCAGGAAGCTTTAGGAAAAGGGACTGAGAAGAAACAACAGGCCACAACATCAGTGCTATCATAGAAGATGATTTTGGAAAATGGTTACAAGAGAAGCTGCAAGAGCGAGACTTCCAGATCGAAAGTTCCATGAGTATTGGCGGCAACCATCGAATCGACCGATGTCAGGACATCCACATCGATCGATGTATCGCCAACACCAATCGATCGATGAACCTGACGAGCATCGACCGATGGATTGAAGAATCTACTCACGAAAGTGCTGTAAAGATACTTACTCACGAGGAGTTCGCAGCAAAACACCCACATCCGCCCAGCTCTTATAACATCGATCGACGGACAGACGCCCCATCGATCGATCAAGGATAATGAAATCGATCGACACACTCCAGAACCTGTCGATCGATATTCAGTTATCACACCGAAAGTGCAACTTCCCAAGATAGATGTTGCACGACTTAATGCACTCGAGCAATCTAAGCCTTCCAGAAACCCACCAACCGCCATAATGAAGAAGCCCACGGATATTATTGATCCAATAGAGATAGAAAAGGAAAAAGATGGCAGAGTTCTCTAAAAGGAAAGAGAAGGTTCCTAAACACCTTAAAAGAGGAGTTAATGAGAAAGAGTTGACAAGTTTCGAAAGAGAGTTCTAAGGATACCTACAGAGAAACCATTTGAAGAAGCCTACTTTTCACACAGATTGTGGATGTTTTTCAGAGAAACTAAGGAGACGTAAGAAGACATCAAGAGGATGTTCAACAAAGTCGAGAAAGTATGAAGAAGAGGATCAAACTTGAGAAGAAGGGTGATCCAGGAAGTTCGTTGTTCCTTGCTCAGTCCATGGGATCAACTTCCACGCCCTATGACACGATCTGGAGTTTGCATCCTATCCAGGTGATAGCAGACCATCTAGGTCTGAAGATAGAGCCTACTGGAAGAATCGCTCATCTTTGACGCCAAGGATTGTTCTCAGAACTCGAGGAATTTGCCATCCTGATTACGGTCACTATGAGCCAGACAAGTCACTTAAGAAGATCCCGGCTCAGACCTTGTACCTTCGATTCACAAGGCGAACGGTCTGAATCGATTTAGAAGATGATCATCCTCTGACATGAAATCGACACATGGTCATCTCGATCGAGGAGGAGTTTCCGAATGATTTATAAACGAGAACGACTACTCATCACATCTGCAAAACTACTCACATTGAGGAGTATACTGATGATTACGCAGGAGGAGAGAGCTATAGAGTGTCACAACCTTCTAGAAGATGAAGATCGACTTCTTCACCACAACCTCAGAATCAAGACAACGATCGACATGGCCTTCTCCCCATCGATCGATACTACTTGCCTTGCATCATTCGACAACACAGTCGACAACAAGCAAGACGGAGACTACTCAATCGAGCTGGGCAAGCTAATTACCAGACGAGAGCTTTATGCCCAGACCGCCACCAACATACATCACCCAACCCAAAGAAGTCTCATCGATCGACATGGAACTAATACAATCGACCGATAGGCCTGAACAACCATCGACCGATTCCATACCTGTGCCATCGACCGATACATACATCCAACCATCCCACGTAACAAATTCAAATGTACTTAATTTCGGTAATCTAATCCCGGATGAGTTTGGTATTTTCAGGGATTCACAAGGTTTTGCACGCCAATGGATGGATCTAACACTCCACATATCCGAGAGGACATTGCAGACGTCCTACAGTTAGCCAACGGATCCCACAACCTATTCCAGCAACAACGCTACGGATCAGACCACCATCATCAGCACCAGGAGGCAGACACAACAGCCGAGCCAAAGGAAGCTAAGGATAATCATCTCAACACGAAGGATCCAGATTTTCAACGGAAATCGATCGATACTGACTGTATCACATCGATCGATAGGCGTCCTGAATTCGGAAAGAGAGCCTTTCGATATGGAGTTCAAAAATCTTTGGGAGCAGAGAGATGAGTATGGGGTCTACAGAGACGAGAAAGGGTTTGCTAGAGGAATAGATGGTGACGTCATCAGAGTTTCTAAAGACGACATCAAGAAACTGCTTCAAAGAACTTCAATGGACGAGCGCTCTTACATCTGTCTACCAGAGCACGCTAGTTCATTTACAAGAAGAGAATTGGTGCAAGAAACCTACACCAAAGACGAGATCAATGAGATGTTCACTGGTCTACTGGAGAAGGCAAATGGGAAAACTCTCCATGGAAAAGAGTTTATAGGCCACGCACAAGCTTCAGCTGAGATGAACTGGATGTTCAGTGCAGACCAGGCATAACTCAAGAGGGTTCAACGCCTTGAGCTGGAACTTGAAGATCTTCGCAACGCACGTAACCATAGCCAGAAAGTTCAATATCGACGACGGAGTAACATCCACATCGATCGATATGAAGCCTGCACCATCACCACTTACTCAAAATATGAGGTTGATGAGTCTCTTGGAGATATCTGGAAAGAACTGAAGAAAGCGAAGCTCACCAGCAGTAAACTCACCAAAACTTGTGAACCTATCTTCCACAACCTAGGGGATCTAAGCATCCGCACGTAAGAGATGAAGAGATCTATCCGCCTTTATCAATGAGGCACATGCAGATATGAACCCTCAGGCACCTTGCAATCCTTTGGAGGATTGACTCGCTTGAAAGCAGCTGAGAGGAAGCTAGCTGATATACACTTCTTAGTAGACAAAGAAGTGGAGGAACTCGCACTACACATGGATACTATGCCAGCAGAGGCTGAGAAGTTCCAACGCCAACTCGATTATCAGGCTGCATCGATTGCATCGACGACGAGCTCAACATCACATCGATCGATAGGAGACTGACTGAAATCGACAGCCAGATGAAGCTCTTTGCCGAGAAGCTTCACGAGAATCTGCAGAAGCGAAAATCGACCGATGAACAACATGTTGCATCGATCGATATACAGACTTCAGAGATCTGCACCAAAGCTGATTTGGATAAGTTAGCTGATGAATTCTACACGGCAATCACAAGCGTGGATGATTCACAAGACACGCCTGACCAGACGATTTTCCGCCATTAACGAGGTTGGAAGCATGGAATCTAGCATAGAAGGGATGCAAAAAGAAATCAAAGCCATTCAGAGGCAGCTTGCGAGCAGACCTGCCCCTTAGCATCGATCGACAGAGGATCCAGCGAATCGATCGACGGCCCTAAACAGCCATCGACCGACAACTCAATAAAGGAATCAATCGATACCAGCACCATCCACGACAAAATGATCCAACTTGATTCAATGCAAGCAGAGCTTAGTGATCTTTCAGAACATGCCTACAAGAAATTAAGATGGCACGAGCTCAGCATTGAAGGTCATGAAGAAAGGATTCAAAGGATCACTGATGAGTTTATTGAGATAAAGAAGAAACGAACCAGAGAATATGAAGCCACAAGAAGCCTATTTGACGCATGGTTCGGTGAGAAGAAGGATACAGAGGATACTTGTTTCTCAACAAGTACCGACTTCATCTCAGAGCTCATTCCATCCAAAGTCAAGCTAGATGACTATAATCAAACCGCTGAGTGGGAGGCAACCCACTGTTAGGTAGTTTTTTATTTCATTTTTATCTTTAGGATTTTATTTTTCGTATTTGTTTTTCTTTGCAGTTACAACTAGACGACACCACTGAAATCGACCGACATGACACAGCCGATATCGACGACATGAACCAAACAATAGCGATCAACGGCTACTCAACATCGATCGACACGCATCACGGTTAGGTATATCGCTCTAACTTTTTCGATATCAGTGTATTTTATTATTGCCTATGCCTTCAATCGACTGGTTATACATCGGGGACAGTATGATTTAAGTCTGGGGATGATTACTGATGCTGTTTACCTTTGATTTCATCTAAAAATGTTTTCAAAATAGTTTTTATTGAGTCAAGAAAGGATAATGATAATTTAAATTTTCACTTTTATCTAACCAATCTTTTAGGCACCATTCTTAGATTTGTTGATGCAGAATGTACTATGATGCTAAAGTTTATCACCTATCAGCTATGACAATGCTTTCATTGATTGTCTGAGGAACCAAAGCTGATTTCCAACCTAACCTGACATTCTTTGCTTGTCTTGGGGCTTGTATACATGGATCGATGCTTCAAACAAGTCTGGAAGGTAAAGCCTTGTGTAGATAATTTTATCACTCTCTCTCATTTTCAAATTAGATTTAATTTTATTCAGTTCAAAAAAAAATATATATATATTCGAAAATTACCTTAAATTCATGTTCTAGGACTAGTTAGTTATTAATTAGTGGGAACCAAATTCGACCGCCAATTTCCGATAAAGATTTGTGGAGGAAAACCGAAGTTAACCCGATCTTCCTTGAAGGTCCCGAATATCTGCTGGGCTGCACACCTAAACAATCAAAAGAGAATAAAGTTGCGAAATAGAAATCGTAAAAGTTGAGCTAAAGAGATCTTATTTCTGAATTCTCGCTTGAGCGGTACAACAAGAAAAGAAATCGCCGAAGAGCTGTCGAGGAGTCCGCTAGTCTGGTCGCCTAAGTCTATCCTAGTTGAGTCGCAGCTCGCTAGTGAAAACAGAAAAGAATGCTAAATCGCTTTTAAGTGCTAAGTCCTTGAAAGTTTTTGATCTGGTTTGCTTCTTGCTCAAAGCTCTCCTTATATACCCCTTAAGACGGCCTATCTTCTCGCTGGCTGTATCGGCTTTTTCCATTTTCGCCCATCTTCGTGTTTATCGAAACTTGACATTTATCTTCGAAAACTTGACATTTATCTTCTGAAACTTGACATTTATCTTCTGGAAACTTGACATTTATCTCTTATGTGAGGATAAAGATAAACCGTCATAGTTATCCTTCTTTTCGAAAATCGTAAGCTGGCCGCTTTGGCCACGCTATCGCTTAGCGCTTTTACGGTTTTTCAAAGAACGGTTTTGAAGGTTTCGTAGCCCGGCGAACCCCAATTCCTTGTATAGTCGAGATATTGGTGTTCTAGAATAACCGTGATCGTACTAAATTTGCCTAGATTGATCTGAACAAGCTAAGATGGGATTGAACCGGCATGATAGGACCAAGACCAGACGAGCCGCTGACCGACGCCAGGCCTAATTCGCTGCGGATTTGGTGCCGCCGCGCCAGGTTGGGCCGCCGGCGCCAGGCCGACTGCCCCCTGCCGGCGCCAGGCCGGGTGCCGCTGAGCCAGGCCGCCCGCGGACGGAGCCGCCGGCGCCAGTAGTCAATTCGTATCCTAACTTTTTTGTCGCTGGTCCGTGATGCTACTTTTTAGCGAAGCTTTTGTGTAAGCTTTATGAGACATGTTTTGGGATCTCGATACGATACTATGTCTGTGAGATGTCAAGATCCAGCAAGACTGGTTTAGGGCAAGACTCAGGCTTACTCAGCCTTAAAGGCTGTGCGATGACTGATCGACTTTCGCTTTGCCTGTTAGTGATTTCTTCCTGATTCTTTTGGTTTAAAGTCCGCCACTAGTCACGGCTTATATGACTTGGTTAAAAGAATCGAGCTATCTTCGAGTTTATCCCAGACGCTTAAACCAAAATTTTGGGTTTCTTGTATACGCTATGATATCCCTTTCGGATGTAAGAAGACCTTGTGTCTGACTACGAGTTTGTATTGAGGAACGCTTGCGTGCGTCCGTCAGCCAATCGACGCGGAGTTATTTTAAGTCGCAGTGGACTGTTTTGGCGGATAATACGAGTTTTGTTATCCTTTAAGAAGGCGACGCCTCGCCGCTTTGAAGATATGATTTTCGTCTGCTGCTGATGCTTAAGTGAGCATAAAAGATAGAAAGAATTTTATTAAAAATTTCAGAAGTTCGAGTAATACGCTTAATCTTTTCGCTTTTGTGGAGTATAGAGATACGCGATCCAGTCCCCCTTTTGGTGAGGGGATAGCTGAACTCGGTTTCGACGAGCTGCCTACACGCACTTCTTCGAGATCAAGCCATCTCAGAGTTCTGATAGTTGTCGCAAACGTTTTAATCCTCAGGCGCTGCCGCTCCAATCGTGCTGCTTGATCGGCGGTTTGTGCCAGAGCTGTCTTTTAAGCATGTGGACCTCGCAGGCTTTGTCACCGTCTTGAATCGTCGTTTGATGATTCGATCATCTTTCTTCGAGTCCTCGGAATTTTGTGTGATTCTCTTTGCTCGCTTCGGTTAATCGCAGGCTGCCCGATCTTTCTCGCAGTTTGAACTCGCCAGGTAACAGAGTCTCGATTGTTTCGACTACCCCTGATGGCGTTCCGGCCGGAGTCGGGAACTTGATACCGAGGTGATATGTGGATGGTACCTGCCTTCATGGAGTTGATCCGTTCTCATGATGGCGTAGATGGTCGGGTTGTCACTACTGCAAACTCGACGCATCTTTTGTAATCCTTTGCCATGACCGAGTTTAATTCTCCCCGATGGTAGTGCCCGAAACCCCGCCAAAGGTTTTATTCGTGGACTACTTCCCAAGTGGGATCTTCATCCCGTAGAGGGTGTCGCGGGAAGATGACGCTTGACCGCATCTCCTCGTGATCGATGAGAATGCTGGCCGACTTCGAGATCCTGGATTACCAGGTCGATACCGTGCTGATCGCGATGAGGTTTGTCGATTCGACGTCTCCTGGTTCCCTCAAAGCGATCGCGTGGTTAGGAACATCGCTGTCCGGGAACCAGTTGGAACTTGTCTCGCCGTACCAGGACGCAGACAAAGTCTTGGTAGAACTGTTGATCCTCCTCGACAATCTATGCTT
>JAEACV010000308.1:0-18772 GCA_016432835.1 Brassica nigra | reverse complement strand
ATCGCCCAAAGTCGGCCATTACGGCAGGCATTCTAAGCCGCCTATGCCGGGCGGCAGACGCCCAGCTGGCCTGGCATCGGCGGTAGACGCCCCGCGAAGTCGCCCATGCCGCGCACTCCAGCCTGGCTCCGGCGGCATGCTCAGCGAAGTCGGCCCATACCGCGCAAGTCAGTCTACGCGCGGCGCCCCGCAGTCGCCTGGCACCGCAAGCCCCTGGCCGTCGATGGCTCGCCCTGGTCTCGTCCCATCATGCTCGGTCTGATCCCATCTTGATTTGTTTGGATCAATCCTCGCGAAGTTTGGTACGCATCACGCTACGGAATAAACATCTTTCGATTCGACTTTTGAATCGCCCTCAAAGTTTTACGACAAAACTAAGGATTGATTTAGAAGATATCGATAAAACAAAGATCGATTAACTTGAACATCGATCCTTTAGGCTATAATGGGTTTATTTTATGAGAAAGATAGTCTTTTCGAGAAATCGTATAAAACGTTCAATGACATAAGACTAGTCCACGGACTTACTTATGATTTTAAGAATTCAGGCTAATCAGGCTAGGACGGTTTATCCGATCCTAACGTGGATAAACATCAAATCACCAAAAATAGGGAAAACTCGAGGATAATTACGTAAGATCATTTAAAATGGAATATTTTCAAGAGATAAGCTTAGCCCAAAAGCGCAGGTCCATCATCTTAAGGAAAACCACTCTAGAGCTGGTATATAAGGAGAGCAAGAGCAGAGGAGAAGGGGATCCGAAAATTAGACTTAGAACATTCTGCTAGCTTAGAAGAATTTGGGCTTAGGTGGTTAGACTACCGAGCAAGGCTTAGACGCTTATTGCCTGCGACTCTATATTTTCTTTAATCGCAAATCTCCGCTCTTCGAGAATCCCTGTACTGTGATCTTCATCTAATATAACGCCTTCGGCAAATATTACAATTCTTATTTTTATCTATTAAACTTTCTCGATTTGTGGCAACACAGAGAACCGACCTTCAAGGAAAGTCGGTTTACTTGGCTTTCCTCCAATCTTATTTATCGGAAATTGACGGTGTGAATTTCGGTTCCTACAGCTTGCGCTAGGAGGAGGGGGAAGGATTTCTAACTCGAAAACCACCAATCGATCAAAGTTCAGTATGGCTTCTTCACAGCCCGCAACATCGTGATCTTCGAGGATCGAAAGCAACGCCAGTATGGCTAAACCTCACAACAATCTCCTCGTAATAGAACTCACGATCCAGGATATTGACGTGAAGCAAGGGTATTAGTCGACACCCGATGCTCGGCTAATATTATCTATAAAATCACCCTCGAGAGGATGGGCCGATCTAAGCATCCCTACAGATGACCCCAGTCCAGTATTCGACTTCGAGAAGTTATGACCGGTTCGACTAACCTTCTAGTCAGAGCCGAAGCGCCGCCAAAACACGGAATTCCTGGTGATCGATGGTCCAACGCCCTACAACGCTAGTTGGAACTCCCTGGCTAAACACCATGAGAGCGATCCCATCAACATTCCACCTATGCCTCAAGTTCCGACGCCTTTGGGGTCAAACAATACATGGTAGTCACGAGCAGCGAGATCTACCTCGCACCGAACTACAACGAAGAATTCTGAAATCAGACTTCTCGAAAAGCAACGATTCACGCACTCGCCGAAACCTTCTGGCAGTCTCAAAGAGTTGAGGCCCTGAAGGGAAGCTGAACCAACCTGCAACCAGTGGTCTCAATTTGCCTCGACGATTCCTTCCCGAACAGCCAAATCGAGATAACCTCCGCAACCAATAAAAGCAGAGCTCATCGCATGCCTCAAAAGAACCTCAGTACGCTCGGGCCGCGGAGGATATGCCAGGAATCGATATTAGCGCAACATGTAACGAACTTAACATCGATTCACTCACAAACCCGTACAAAAGAGACGAAAGCCGGGACCTGAGCTGCTCCACCAGTCAACGAGGAAGTCGAAGACTCCTCAAAGTAGGGTCGATAACTGAAGTTAGGTATCCAGACTGGCTTGCCAACCCTGTGGTAAAAGAAGAACGGCAAGTGGCGAAGTCTGTGTCGATTTCACGGATCTGAATAAAGCCTGTCCGGGACTGCTTCCCGCCGCGACATCGACCGACTGGTCGGCAACCGCGGGAAACAAGCTTCTTCATTCATGGACGCTTTTCCGGATACAATCAGATCATGATGAATCCCGACGACCGCTAAAAACTGTATTCATCACAGACCGCAGAACGATTGCTACAAGGTAATGCCTTTCGTCTTAAAACGCTGGTAACGACATCAGCTAATTGCCAACAAAATGTTTGCCGAGCAACTCGAAAACTATGGAATTATACATCGGCGATATGCTCGTAAAATCTTTGACGAACACGCATCATATAGCCCACCTAGAGGAATGTTTTGCACGACTCAACCGCATAACATGAAACTCAACCCGCGAATGCAGATTTGCAGTGGCATCGAGAATTCCTGATACCTCGTAACGATCGCTGAATCGAGGCCAACCCTAAACAAATCGACGATCGATAGAGATGGCCTCCCCGAGAACCAAGCGAAGTCCAAAGGTTAACCGAAGAGTCGCGCTTTGAACCGTTTCATCTCGCCCACGGATAAGTGCCTACCGCTTTACTTAAACATTAAAAGGAAACAAGAAGTTCGAATGGTCCGAGCAATGTGAAAAGGCTTTCCAACAGTTGAAACATTACCTGGCCACTCCACCAGTTCTCGCAAAACCGTGGAAGGAGAACTCTTTTCTCTATATCGCAGTTTCCGCAACAGCAGTCAGTGGTGTCCCGATACGAAGAACGCGGCGAACAAAAGCCAATCTTTTACGTAAGCAAGACGTTGCTGGATGCGGAAACTCGATACCCGCTAATGGAAAAATTAGCATTCGTCGTCATAACCTCGGCAAGGAAACTAAGACCATTATTCCAGTCTCATGCTATAGTAGTTCTCACCACGCTCACAGCGGATAATCCTGCACAGTCCGAGCCAATCCGGTAGGCTTGTAAAATGGGCAATCGAACTAAGTGAATACGACGTCGAATATCGCCCAAGGACATGTGCAAAGTCCCAAGTACTTTCGGATTTCTTGGTAGAATTACCCACTAGAGACATGACTAATGAGGAACCAAATTCAACTTGGGTCCTCCACGTCGACGGATCTTCGTCCAAACAAGGATCCGGAGTCAGAATTCGACTCACCTCTCCTAACGGGGAAATCCTAGAACAGTCATTCCGATTGGCTTTTCATGCTTCAAACAATGAGGCAGAATACAAAGCACTCGTCACAGGCTTGCGGCTAGCCTATGGATTAAAAATCCGTAATATTCACGCCATCGCGACTCGCTAGTCGCCAACCAATACAGCGGAGAATATGAAGCAAGGGACCAAAGGATGGACGCGATCTAAAACTCGCCCAAGAACTGGCTCAGAGTTTCACTCAGTTCGCCCTGACTAGAATTCCTCGCCGAAAACGCCCAGGCCGACGCCTTGGCTGCCCTCGCCAAGCTCAGATCCAGGGCTCAAAGGATTATCCCGTCGAATTCATCAATATCCAGCATCGGACCACCAGTGGTCGTCAATCTAATCCGAGGAGAGATTGAAGATGCGGAAGAAGTCGAGGATCAACCAGAAGCGGATGCGGACCAAACCGAGTATGGCTGCGACAGCCCTTGGTTAGAACCAATCCGGGCCTATATCGTGAACGGAACCTTACCCGATGAAAAATGGGCGGCCCGTAAAGTGAAAACCCATGCACATAGAGGGAGAAATTTATAGGTGGCGTTTCTCCGGTCCTCTCATGACATGCGCAGAAGGAGAGAGGGCAAGAAGAATCATGGAAGAGGTCCATCCTGGATCATGCAGAAATCACTCTGGCGGAAGATCTCTCGCAGTCAAAATCAAACGCCACGGATATTATTGGCCAACCATGATAAAAGATTGCGAGAAATTCGCCCGGAAGTGCGAGAAATGCCAAAGGCACGCTCCAACAATCCATCAACCCGCGGAAATCCTCTCCTCAATCTCGTCCCCCTATCCTTTCATGCGATGGTCCATGGACATTGTTGGACCTATGCATCCATCAAAACAAAAACTGTTCCTCCTAGTCCTCACGGATTTCTTTTCCAAATGGGTAGAAGCAGAATCCTACGCAAGTATCAAAGACACACAAGTCGAGAACTTCGTCTAGAAACATATCATAACTAGACATGGGGTCCCGTACGAAATTTTAACGGACAATGGATCTCAATTTATCTCTGCTCGATTTGAAGCATTCTGCGAAAAATGGAAAATACGACTTACAAAGTCAACTCCCAGGTATCCGCAATGAAACATACAGGCAGAAACCATTAACAAGACCGTCCTTGACGGATTCAAAAAACGCCTAGACGCCAAAAAGGGGCGATGGGCAGAGGAACTCGAAGGAGTCCTTTGGTCGCATCGTACAACCCCGAGACGGGCTACGGGTGAAACCCTGTTCGCTCTCGTTTACGGAACGGAATGTATGATCCCCGCGGAAGTAGAATTCCCCGGAGTACGGAGAAGGATCCTCCCCGAAAGAAAGGATTTAAACGACGCTATGATACTGGACAATCTCGATCTTATCAATGAATGCCGCGACCAGGCACTCATTCGAATCCAGAATTACCAGCACGCTGCCGCAAGGTACTACAACTCGAACGTACTCCATCGCAGGTTCAAAGAAGGCGATTTAGTCTTACGCAAAGTCTTCCAAAACAATGCCGAACGAAACGCAGGAAAACTGGGAGCGAACTGGGAAGGAAAATACAAAGTCATAAAAGTGGTCCGACCAGGTTCATACCAAATCGCAAACATGCAAGACGTAAAAATCCCAAGAACTTAGAACGCGATGCATCTTAAAAAATACTATCACTAACAGTGACGGATACAAAGAACTACGAGACGGCTTGATCCCTAAAAGGGTAATGAGGCAACTCGCTAACCGGCGGGTTTCAGATCCCGACAGTTGGGAGGTGCGATATCAGATACTCCCACGAATTTCAAAATGCTGAAACTTTCAAAACTCTTTCTAGACAACGATTTCAATTACTGAACGGCAACAAGCAACGGATCTAGTATCCACTAAGCGCATTATCACATCCAAAACAAATCCCAGAGCCAACACTTCACGAAGCAAAGTGAATGTAGACGCTTCTCCCTGGGTCAAATTTACCCGACCCCTTGGTCCCCCAAAACGGAAACAACAGTTTTCTGGCTACTTAACATTCGCAAAGACATCCCTAAAGCCCGCAAGCATTTCAATAACGAATGCGCATAAGAAAAATCGACCTTCAGCATCGTAGACGCCGCTACGCTTGAAGGACATTCTTTCCACAAACATTGCAGACGAAATCTTCTCTCAAGATACAAACAAACCTCAAATGGTATCATTTCGTTGTTGCTGATCACAATAAACGAACTATAACGCCCTAAACAGACAAATAGCTCTTCGAGGGTAGCTCTCTTACATCCGACAAGGATAAACATAGCGCTATACAAGTAATCCAAAATTTTGGTCTAGCTCTTCAGAAGGAAGTAGCTCGACTCACTCAAACAAATCGTGATAACAACAATTCATGGATTTTAAACGGCACGAAGTCAGGTTAAAATTGCAAACAGGCAAAACGAAAGCCGATTTGTCATCGCAAAGCCTCAGTCCGAGTAAACCTAGGTCTTGCCCTAAACCCAGCCACGCTGGATCTTGACATCTCACCGACATAGTATGGTATACGAGATCCAAAATTTGTCTCTTCACTTAAGCCTATTTGTTTCATGGACTTTCGCAGAATCGGTAAACCGCTGGAAAATCTCGCTTTATGCAAACAATAGGTACGGTGATCATCAGGAACTAGGAATGAGAAGACAACTCACACCCTCTTTCTCATACTTCAAAAAACTGAAGTTCATAAAAATTAAAAAACGCTTCATAGATTGAGACCGCAAAGTTCAAACAAAACCCCAAAAGGGCAGGGATTCGCCACCAACGCCAGTCCCGTAATACATCATGGCCTCTTAACGGCCAAACACATATAAAATCCCAGAAGGGATTGATAAATCTAGACGCCCCAGGAGCGCCACCTTCATCCTCGAACTCACTCGCGATACGGATAGCCCGCCGCCGCCTCGGTCGATCGCCACTACCCGCCGCCCACGCCAGCCTCGCAATCCTCTCCCATGTGCTCCTGATCTTCTGAGTCTTCGGAGGTCGGCGCAGGTGCATTCGCCTGCAGGCCGCAAGGATTGAATCGAATCTCCTTCGTGGCCGCCAACTCTCCTTTGAAGGACGATAGTCTGGCCTCCTCCAAATCCAAAGACGGGCCTCATTACCTCAAAGCAACTCGATCTCTCAAACTCCCATCGATCCCCGCTAAAGCCAAGTCTCTTGTGGACGGCTATCAATGACTCAAACAGGGTGGCCATCCTCGCCGACGACCAAAGAAGTCGGCATCAGCAACCTCCGAGGATCTACGCGCTCATCTCCTCATGAGTCTGATCTTCTACTGAAGGTGGCGGACTTCCGAGGATTTGCTCTTCTCCTTCTTCACCTTGAGTAACTAACTCGCGTCTTCCCAAAGTCACGCCAAGATCGCTGATATGAACCTCGCTGGGACCTCGGGCGCATGGGTGTCCTCAACAGATGCAATGCAGCCTTAGTACGCTTCAGCGCTTCCTGCGACGACTCCAGCATTCGATAGACGAATGACTTCCGACCGCGACTCGCCAATCATTCCACAATCAGCCACACAAACTGTCCGCAAAAGAAGGTAAGTATCATCGAAAAAGCATACAAGAATTACGATAGATTAAAGTCGAACCTTGAACGATGACGCGCCAACGGCTCTGAAATTTTTCCTCCTCGCCTTTGCACCGCTTCCTTTTGCTCCGATGCCGCATCAGCCCTTTGCCCTTCCTTTGGCAACGGCGCTGCACCAGCCGATCGCAGTCCCAAGACGAGTTCCTCTTCGGGGAAGAGGTGTCGATTCTATCGCATCCTCTCCCGAGATCACGATCGAGCAGTCGAAGAGCCCGATGGATGGACCTGAACATCAGGAATCTGTTCAGGAACAGTAACCCTTCCGCAGGCAGGAGGGCATCGGGTGGGACTTCGGGCTAGGAACCGAAGAACAGGCAAAGGAGTTGGAGCCGCTGAAGGAACATCGGCGCCTCAGTCCTCGCCTTTGAGCCTTTCGCAGCACTGCGCCGGATAGCTTAGCCTTGAAAGAGTCAAACCCATCAATGAGGGACGGAGTAGCGATTGAACGGCCGGAACCGCCGGAGCTTGACTGGCCGAACCGACGGAGCTTGGCTGGCCTCGCTTATCTCAACATCAGAATCATTCTTTTCAACTTGGGATGAAGACATTTTCTTGAAGAAGAAGAGAGGATTTGAAAAGATGTGAAGAATGAGAAGGGAAGGCTGGCTATTTATAAGAAAAGGGGATATCACATAGGTTTCTCAAGGAAAGAATCCTTAGCCAAAATTTTGATTTTCAGTGAAATTCTAACCATTCCCGCAAAATTGTCTCTTACGAGCTGGGGCAAACCGGGGTCAAAACGGTTATCTCAAATCTACCGCTAAAGATCCTTCCAAACTCAAAGATTTCCGCACTAACGCCAACGGGGAAAGATCGGCAACGAAAACCCACGGGCGGCAGAGAACCCATGGCGCCGAGGAAGGCGCCCCGCAAGCCGCTCGTGGCAAGCCAGCCTGGGCCGTGGCAGCCAGCCTGGCGCCGGGGCAGGCGACCTTAAGTCGCCTGGCGGCGCAAGCCAGCCTGGCGCCGGGCAGGCGACGCAAGCCGCCTGGCACCTGCGTAAGCCAGCCTGGCACCGGGCGGCGACGCCCGCAAGCCGCCTGGCGCCGTGGCAGACGCCCTAAGCCTACGGGCGGCGTAAGCCCATACGGGCGCAGACGCCCAGCAGCCGCCGGGCGTAAGCCAGCCTGATGCCGCGGCAGGAGTCCCGTGAAGCCGCCTGGCACCGGGCGTAAGCCATCGCGCAGGCATCCCGCGAAGTCGCCTGGGCCGCTGCAAGCCAGCCTGGCACCGGCAGGAGTCCCGCCGCTCGCCGCCCCGCAGGCGCCGGCAGTTGGCCTGGCGCCCCGCAGTCGCCTGCCGGGCGCCAGGCGCCCCGCAGCGGCGCCGCGGTAAGCCCTGCCGGGTCGACGCCCTCGCCCTGGTCTCGGTCCCATCATTCTCGGTCTGATCCCATCTTGATTTGTTTGGATCAATCCTCGCGAAGTTTGGTACGATCACGCTACGAATAAACATCTTCGATTCGACTCGTTGGAATCGCCCTCGATGTTTTACGCACAAAACTAGAAGGATTGATTTCGTAGAAGATATCGATATAACAAAGATCGATTAACTTGAACATCGATCCTTTAGGCTATACGGTTTATTTTACGAAAGATAATCTTTTCGAGAAATCGATAAAACGCTCAACGACTTAAGACAAGTCCACGGACTTACTTACGATTTTAAGAATTCAGGCCCAATCAGCTAGGACGGTTTATCCGATTTCCTAACGCCGGATAAACATCAAATCACCAAAAATAGGGAAAACTCGAGGATAATTACTAAGATCAACGAAAATGGAATATTTCCTGAAGAGATAATCTTGGGACCAAAGTCGAGGTCCATCATCTTAAGGCAAACCGACCTAGAGAGGGTATATAAGTAGAGCAAGAGCAAAGGAGAAGGGGATCCGAAAATTAGACTTAGAGCATTCTTCTAGCTTAGAAGAATTAGGGCTTAGGTGGTTAGACTAGCGGAGCAAGGCTTAGGACGTTTGGCTGCCTGCGACTTTATATTTTTCTTTAATCGCAAATCTCTGCCTTCGAGAATCCCTGTACTCGATCTTCATCTAATAAAACGCCTTCGGCAAATATTACAATTTTATTTTTATCTATTAAACTTTCTCGATTTCGGTGGCAACGAGAGAACGGACCTTCAAGGAAAGTCGGGTTTACTTGGCTTTCCTCCGCAATCTTATTTATCGGAAATTGACGGTGTGAATTTCGATTCCCACAGCTTACTAAGGAGGGGAGACGGATTCTCTAACTCGAAACCACCAATCGATCAAAGTTCAGTATGGCTTCTTCGTCAGCCCGCAACATCGTATCTTTCGAGGAACGAGCAACGGCCAGTATGGCCAAACCTCACAACAATCTCCTCGTAATAGAACTCACGATCTAGGATATTGACGTAGCAAGGGCATTAGTCGACACCGGATGTTCGGCTAATATTATCTATAAAAGCACCGTCGAGAGGATGGGCGTCGATCTAAGCATCCTTACAGATGACCCCAGTCCAATATTCGGACTCTCGGGAGAAGTTATGACCCTCGGTTCGACTAACCTTCTAGTCAGAGCCGGAAGGGTCACCAAAAACACGGAATTCCTGGTGATCGATGGTCCAACGTCCTACAACGCGATAGTTGGAACTCCCTGGCTGAACTCCATGAGAGCAATCCCATCAATATTCCACCTATGCCTCAAGTTCCCGACGCCTTTTGGGGTCGAAACAATACATGGTAGTCACGGAGCAGCGCAGATCTACCTCAGTACCAAACTAAAATGGAAGAATTCTGAAATCGAGACTTCTCGGAAAAAGCAAACGATTCACGACTCGCCAGAAACCTTCTGGCTGTCCCAAAGAGCTGAGGCCCTGGAAGGGAAACATGAACCAACCTGCGAACCGGTGGTCTCAATTTGCCTCGACGATTCCTTCCCGGAACGGTGGGTCGAAATCAGAGCTAACCTCCGCTAACCAATAAAAGCAGAGCTCATCGCATGCCTCAAAAGAACCTCAGTACGCTTGCTTGGCCGGAGGATATGCCGGAATCAACATTAGCGTAACATGTCACTTAACTTAACATCGACCACTTACAAACCCGTAAAACAAAAGAGGCGAAAGCTGGGACCTGAGCGTGCCACCGCAGTCAACGAGTAAGTCGAAAGACTCCTCAAAGTAGGGTCGATAACAGAAGTTTGGTATCCAGACTGGCTTGCCAACCCTGTCGTGGTAAAAGAAGAACGCAAGTGGCGAAGTCTGTGTCGATTTCACGGATCTGAATAAAGACTGTCCGGGACTGCTTCCCGCCCCGCACATCGATCGACTAGTCGGCAACCGCGGAAACAAGCTTCGTCATTCATGGACGCTTTTCCGATACAATCAGATCATGATGAATCCCGACGACCGCAAAAAACTGCATTCATCACAGACCGCTGAACGATTGCTACAAGGTAATGCCTTCGGTCTTAAAACGCTGGTGCAACGATCAGCTAATTGCCAACAAAATGTTTGCCGAAAGCAACTAGGAAAACTATGGAAGTATATATCGATGATATGCTCGTGAAATCTCTTGACGAACACGATCATATAGCCCACCTAGAGGAATGTTTTGCACGACTCAACCAGCATAACATGAAACTCAACCCGTGAAATGCAGATTTGCAGTGGCATCGAGAATTCCTCGATACCTCGTAACGTGATCGCTGAATCGAGGCCAACCCTAAACAAATCGACGACTGATAGAGATGGCCTCCCCGAGAACCAAGCGAAGTCCAAAGGTTAACCGAAGAGTCGCGCTTTGAACCGCTTCATCTCGCCCACGGATAAGTGCCTACCGCTTTACCTAAACATTAAAAGGAAACAAGAAGTTCGAATGGTCCGAGCAATGTGAAAAGGCTTTCCAACAGTTGAAACATTACCTGGCCACTCCACCAGTTCTCGCGAAACCGTGGAAGGAGAACTCTTTTCCTCTATATCGCAGTTTCGCAACAGCAGTCATGGGCCCCGATACGAGAGGAACGCTAACAAAAGCCAATCTTTACGTAGCAAGACGCTGCTGGATGCGGAAACTCGATACCCGCTAATGGAAAATTAGCATTCGGCCATAACCTCGCAAGGAAACTAAGACCATATTTCCAGTCTCATACTATAGTAGTTCTCACCACGCTCCCATCGGATAATCCTGCACAGTCCGAGCCAATCCGTAGGCTCGCAAAATGGGCAATCGAACTAAGTGAATACGACGTCAATATTGCCCAAGGACATGTGCAAAGTCCCAAGTACTTGCGATTTCTTGGTAGAATTACCCACTAGAGACATGACTAACGAGGAACCAAATTCAACTTGGGTCCTCCACGCCGACGGATCTTCGCCCAAACAAGGATCCGAGTCGAATTCGACTCACCTCTCCTAACGGGAAATCCTAGAACAGTCATTCCGATTGGCTTTTCATGCTTCAAACAATGAGGCAGAATACTTAAGCACTCGTCGCAGGCTTGGCTAGCCTATTGATTAAAAATCCTGAATATTCACGCTTATCGCGACTCTCGCTAGTCGCCAACCAATACAGCGGAGAATATGAAGCAAGGGACTAAAGGATGGACGCCATATCTAAAACTCGCCCAAGAACTGGCTCAGAAGTTTCACCAGTTCGCCCTGACAAGAATTCCTCGCCGAAAACGCCCAGCCCGACGCTTTGGCTGCCCTCGCCAAGCTCAGATCCAGGGCTCAAAAGGATTATCCCGGCCGAATTCATCGAACATCCGAGCATCGACCACCAGTGGTCGCCAATCTAATCCGAGGAGAGATTGAAGATGCGAAGAAGTCGAGGATCAACCAGAAGCGATGCGACCAAACCGAGTATGGCTGCGACAGCCCTTGGTTAGATCCAATCCGGCATATATCGTGAATGGAACCTTACCAAAAATGGGCGCCCGTGAAGTGAAACCCAAGCGCACGCTATGTCACGATAGAGGGAGAAATTTATAGTGGCGCATTCGTCCTCTCATGACATGCAGAAGGAGAGAGGGCAAGAAGAATCATGGAAGAGGTCCATTCTGATCATGCGGAAATCACTCGCGAAGATCTCGCAGTCAAAATCAAACGCCACGGATATTATTGGCCAACCATGATAAAAGATTGCAGAAATTCGCCCGAAGCAGAAATGCCAAAGGCACGCTCCAACAATCCATCAACCCCGGAAATCCTCTCCTCAATCTCGTCCCCTATCCTTTCATGCGATGGTCCATGGACATTGTCGGACCTATGCATCCATCAAAACAAAACTTCCTCCTAGTCCTCACGGATTTCTTTTCCAAATGGGTAGAAGCAGAATCCTACGCAAGTATCAAAGACACAAGTCGAGAACTTCGCCTAGAAACATATCATAACTAGACATGGGGTCCCGCATTTAAATTTTAACGGACAATGGATCTCAATTTATCTCTGCTCGATTTGAAGCATTCTAAAATGGAAAATAACGACTTACAAAGTCAACTCCCAGGTATCCGCAATGCAACGGACAGGCAGAAACCATCAACAAGACCGCCCTCGACGGACTCAAAACGCCTAGACGCCAAAAGGGCGATGGGCGAGGAACTCGAAGGAGTCCTTTGGTCGCGATCGCATAACCCCGAGACGGGCTACGGTGAAACCCCATTCGCCTCGCTACGGAAAGGAATGTATGATCCCCGCTGAAGTAGAATTCCCGAGTACGGAGAAGGTTCCTCCCCAAAGAAAGGATTTAAACGACGCTATGATACTGGACAATCTCAATCTCATCAATGAATGCCGACCAGGCACTCATTCAATCCAGAATTACCAGCACGCTGCTGCAAGGTACTACAACTCGAACGCACTCCATCGCGAGGTTCAAAGAAGGCGATTTAGTCTTACGCAAATTCTTCCAAAACACCGAATCCAAACGCAGGAAAACCGAGCGAACCGGAAGGACCATACAAAGTCATAAAAGTGGTCCGACCAGGTTCATACCAAATCGCAAACATGCAAGACATAAAATCCCAAGAACTTGAACGCGATGCATCTTAAAAAAATACTATCACTAACAGTGACGGATACAAAGAACTACGAGACGGCTTGATCCCTAAAAGGGTAATGAGGGCAACTCGCTAACCGGCGGTTCAGCTATCCCCCAAAGGGGAGTGGGGAGTATACTCAGATACTCCCAATAATTTCAAAATTCTGAAACTTTCAAAACTCTTTCTAGACAACACATTTCGCCAATTACTGAACGGCAACAAGCAACGGATCTAGTATCCACTAAGCCGCATTATCACATCCAAAACAAATCCCGAGAGCCAACACTTCACTTAAGCAAAGTGAATGTAGACGCTTCTCCCTCGATCAAATTTACGCACCCCTTGGTCCCGCCCAAAACGGAAACATTAGTTTTCTGGCTACTAACATTTGCAAAGACATCCCCTAAAGCCCGCAAGCATTTCAATAACGAATGCGCATAAGGAAAAATCGACTTCAAAGATCGCAGACGCCGCTACACTTGAAGGACATTCTTTCCGCGAAAACATTGCAGACGAAATCTTCGCCTCTGAACATACAAACGCACTCAAAACGGTATCATTTCGTTGTAGCTGATCACAATAAACGAACTATAACGCCCTAAACAGACAAATAGCCGCCTTCGAGGGTAGCTCTCTTACATCCGACAAGGATAAACATAGCCGCTATACAAGAAATCCAAAATTTTGGTCTAGCTCTTCAGAAGGAAGTAGCTCGACTCACGCCAAACAAATCGTGATAAGCCGACAACAATTCACGGATTTTAAACGGTAATGAAGTCAGGTTAAAATCGCAAACAGCAAAACGAAGCCGATTTGTCATTGCAAAGCCTCAGTCCGAGTAAACCTAGGTCTTGCTCCTAAACCCAGCCACGCTGGATCTTGACATCTCACAGAGATATTATGGTATAAGATCCAAAAATTTGTCTCTTCACTTAAGCTTATTTGTTTCACGGACTTTCGAATCGGTAAACCGCTGAAAATCTCGCTTTATGCAAACAATAGGAATGAGACGACAACTCACACCCTCTTCTCATACTTCAAAAAAACGGAAGTTCATAAATAATCAAAAACGCTTCATAGATTGAGACCGCAAAGTTCAAACAAAACCCCAAAAGGGCAGGGATTCGCCACCAACGCCAGTCCCGTAATACATCATGGCCTCTTAACGGCCGAACACATATAAAATCCCAGAAGGGATTGATAAATCTAGACGCCTCGTGAGAGTCACCTTCATCCTCGAACTCACTCGCGATAGGATAGCCTCGCCCGCCTCGGTCGCATCACCACTACCCGCCGCCCACGCCAGCCTCGCAATCCTCTCCCATGTGCTCCTTATCTCTGAGTCTTCGGAGGTCGGCGCTAGGGTGCATTCCGCCTGCAGGCCGGCAAGGATTGAATCGAATCTCCTTCGCTGGCCCACTCTCCTTTGACGATAGTCTGGCCTCCTCCAAATCCAAAGACGGGCCTCACTACTCGAAGCAACTCGAGCTCGCCAAACTCCCTCGATCCCCGCTAAAGCCAAGTCCTCTTATGGACGGCTATCAATGACTCAAACAGGGTGGCCATCCTCGCCGACGACCAAAGAAGTCGCCGCTGGCATCAGCAACCTCCGAGGATCTACGGGCGCTCATCTCCTCATGAGTCCGATCTTCGCTGAAGGCGGCGGACTTCCAAGGATTTGATCCTCTTCGCTTCTTCACCTTGAGTAACGAACTCGCTGTCTTCCCAAAGTCACGCCAAGATTGCTGATAATAACCTCGCTGGGACGCCTGGCTGCATGGTGTCCTCGACACCGCAATGCAGCCTTAGTACGCTTCAGCTTCCTTCGACGACTCCAGCCTTCGATAGACTAATGACTTCCGACCCGCGACTCGCCAATCATTCCACAATCAGCGCACAAACTGTCCGCAAAGAAGAGATCATCAAAAAAGTGATACAAGAATTACGATAGATTAATATCAACCTTGAACGATGACGCCACCAACGCTCTGAAAGTTCGCCCTCCTCGCCTCGCACCCCGCTTTGCTTTTGCCCGGATGCCACACCAGCCCTTGCCCTTCCTTTGGCAACGGCGCTGCACCAGCCGCTGGCAGTCCTAAGACGAAGTTCCCTTCGCCGGGGAAGAGGTGTAGATTCTATCGATCCTCTCTCGAGATCACGATCGAGCAGTCGAGGAGCCCGATGGATGGACCTGAACATCAGGAATCTGTTCAGGAACAGTAACCCTTCCGCAGGCAGGAGGGCATCGGGTGGGACTTCGGGCTAGGAACCGAAGAACATGCAAAGGAGTTGAGCCGCTGAAGGAACATCGGGCGCCTCAGTCCTCGCCTTTGAGCCTTTTGCAGCACTGCCGGATAGCTTAGCCTTGAAAGAGTCAAACCCATCAATGAGGGACGGAGTAGCATCCTGAACGGCCGAACCGCGGAGCTTGACCGGCTGGCTCGCCCATCTCAACATCAGAATCATTTTTTCAACTTGGGATGAAGACATTTTCTGCTTGAGAGAGAAGAAGAGAGGATTTGAAAAGATGTGAAGAATGAGAAGGAAGGCTGGCTATTTATAAGAAAAGGGGAGATCACATAGGTTTCTCGAAAAGAATCCTTAGCCAAAATATTGATTTTCAGGAAATTTAACCATTCGCCCAAAAAATCGCCTCCGATCTTACGAGCTGGGGCTAACTGCTGGGGTCAAAACGGTTATCTCGAAATATACGGCTAAAGATCCTTCCAAACTCAAAGATTTCCTGCACGAACGCCAACGGAGAAAGATCGGGCAACGGAAAACCCACGGGCGGCAGAGAACCCTGGGCCGGGCAAGCCCCGAAGCCGCCTCATGCCGGGCGTAAGCCAGCCTGGCGCCGGGCGTAGGCGCACTCAGCCGCCTGGCGCCGCGGTAAGCCCGCCTACGGGCGTAAGCGACTCGCGAAGCCGCCTACGCCGGGCGTAAGCCAGCCTGGCGCCGCGGCAGACGCCTGCCGCCCGCCGGGCAGCCAGCCTGATGCCGCGGCAGACGCCCCGCAAGTTCGCCGGGCGAAGCCAGCCTGCGTATGCGCGCAAGCCGCCTACGCCGGGCGGTAGGCGCCCCATTGCCGCCTGGCCGTGGCAAGCCCTGGCGCCGGTCGACGGCCCTTCCTGGTCTCGTCCCATCATGCTCGGTCTGATCCCATCTTGGTTTGTTTGGATCAATCCTCGAAGTTTGGTACGACACGCTACGAATAAACATCTTTCGATTCGACTCGTTGAATCGCCCTCGATGTTTTACGACAAAACTGAAGGATTGATTTCGTAGAAGATATCATATAAAACAAAGATCGATTAACTTGAACATCGATCCTTTAGGCTATACGGTTTATTTTACAGAAAGATAGTCTTTTCGAGAAATTGTATAAAACGTTCAACGACTTAAGACAAGTCCATGGACTTACTTACGATTTTAAGAATTCAGGCCCAATCAGGCTAGAAGGTTTATCCAATTTCCAACGCCGGATAAACATCAAATAACCGAAAAATAGGGAAAACTCGAGGATAATTATTAAGATCGACGAAAATGGAATATTTCCGAAGAGATAAGCTTGGGCCCAAAGGCAGGTCCATCATCTTAAGGCAAACCGACCTAGAGCGGTATATAAGGAGAGCAAGAGCAGAGGAGAAGGGGATCCGAAAATTAGACTTAGAGCATTCTGCTAGCTTAGAAGAATTAGGCTTAGGTGGTTAGACTAATGAGCAAGGCTTAGACGTTTGGCTGCCCATGACTTTCTATTTTTTTCTTTAATCGCAAATCTGCCTTCGGAGAATCCCCTGTACAGATCTTCATCTAATAAAACGCCTTCGCAAATATTACAATTCTTATTTTTATCTATTAAACTTTCTCGATTTGTGGCAACGCAGAGAACTGGACCTTCAAGGAAAGTCGGTTTACTTGGCTTCCTCCCAATCTTATTTATCGGAAATTAACGGTGTGAATTTTGGTTCCCACAGTGTATCGATCAATATTCAATTAGAATAATCGACGACAATTTCTTTATATTCATCGAACGATAGTTGGTGACTTAAGATCTAGTTGAAGATAATCAATCATTGATTTAACCTTAAGGTTTGAGTTCAACTATGAAAACTAAAACCCTAGATACCCCCGCGATGCTAGTTATACTGAGAAATAGCCTAAATCTAATTTTCTTTCCTCTTGCTTAAAACCTAAACCATTCAATCAAGCAATTACTTGCTTATCCCTTTATTTACTGCTTTAAACTTGTTTGTCTAGCTTTATTTCAAACACTAAACAATCTATAGTGTAATCCTAGAGTCTCTCAGGATCTCGACCCTAAGCAACTACAACTGAACCTCTTATTTGAGAGAGTAAAGTCACCCTTAGGGTAATTTGAGTGATATCAGTATCTTGCTCAAGACTCACCGCTCAAACTCCTCAAGACATGAAACCTGAGAACATTTATTTCTCTGGTCGAAATAAATCGGAAGGCTTCGAAGACCACCAAAAGTTCGTTGACGAATGGATTTCGATTCATCGATAAAACCATCAATGCTATTTTAAAACACAAGTAATCTAGACTATACGAGGAGTTGGGGTTCTTTCGAAAACAAGCACCATGGCAGGCTAGTCTCGCAAATCGTGAAATGTTCACGATCTAAACAACAGCCTAGAAGGCCCAAACGCGAATTAAGTGGCGACTCTACGACTTTCCAGGAGATCAAGTCGAAATGGACGGACGGTCCATGTTTATCTTTACATAGAGATAAATGTCAAGTTTCCTCAAGATAAATGTCAAGTTTCTTGAAGATAAATGTCATGTTTCCGATAAACATGAAGACCGACGAAATGGAAGAAGCCCGACTACGATAGATTCGCCCAAAGGAGGAATAGACCCTAAGAGGAGTATATAAGGAGAGCTTGGGGCGCAGGGAGCAAGAGGAGAACTTTTCGAGAGCAACATAGCACTTAGAGCAACTTAGGCACTTTTTCCTCGCTTACTAGATAGCCAAGACTAACCAGGTTAGATTTAGGTGGCTGGACTAACTAACCCATTGGCAGCTCTTGTAGCTAATCTCTTTCCCTGTTGTTCACGCTTAAACGCAAATTCGAAATAAGATATTTTGCTCTATCTTTCTTAACGATTTTTATATTCCGCTTTGTCATCATCTTTCCGTCAGATTGATTGTGTCGTGTGGCCCAGCAGATAATCGGACCTTCAGGGAAGGCTAGGTTCACTTGGCTTTCCTCCAAATCAACTAAAAATCGACAGTGTGAATTTCGGTCTCACGTAAAAGTTCTCCTTTCATATCTCTCTATCTCTCACTCACTAACTCTCTCTCTCTCTCTTTACTCCTTTGAGTTCTTCACCTGTTCTTGAGATTTCTAACAGTACCAAGCCCTGGAGATTGCTTCAAGCCATAAATTGCATTCTTTAATCTGAGAACATTTTGATTCACCATGTTCTCAAGACTGAGGTGGTCTCATGTAGCACTCCCCATCCCATTCTGCTTGAAGAAAGGCATTCTTCACATCCATCATGTGACATGAAGAAATAAATGGCAGCAAGTGCAGGTGATGCAATGAGAAGCTAGAGAAACAAGTATGGTAGGATTATGCAAAGGATCAACTTAACTTGGAGCTCAAGTCTGTCCGTACAAGCCTGACCTAACTTGGAGTACAAGAGAAGGAAGGGAGTTGATTTAAATTCCCAAATCAACTAAAAATCGATGTAGCAGAATTTCGGTTCCTGCTATGCTAGAAGGAGGGGTGGTAATGGATCTATACCACTCTGAACTACACACGCTCGGTCTGATAGGCGACCAACACTGACAACCCGCAAACGCACGACGGAACTCCCGTCGATGCCAACGCAACCAACACTCCAGCTGGAAACGACAACAAAATAACAATCACCAA
>JAEACV010000899.1:0-21567 GCA_016432835.1 Brassica nigra | reverse complement strand
CGCAACAGATGGTTATCGTATGGGAATTACAAAACCTCTATACAAGAAGATGTTATTCCATTTTCAGTAATTATTCCAAGAAAAGAATTGTTGAATTATATAAATTGTTAAACATCAAAACAAAACTAATACGTTTTCTAATTGGTAAAAATAACATTAGGATATATATAGAAGAACTGATTTTACTATTCAATTAATTGAAGGAAATTATCCTGATTATACAAGTATTTTATTAAAACATAAAAATTGTCCTATTATTTTAAATAGTCAACAATTGAAACAGTCTCTATTACGTGTTGCAATTTTAGCATCTAAAAATTTCTGTGGAATAGAAATTCATATCAAGAACAATAAATTTAAAGTATTATCAGATAATGAAGAAGAAAGAGCAGAAGATTCATTTAAAATTAATTATTTTAATAATGAAGTAGAAATATCAATCAATGTATATTACATATTAGACATACTAAATGTCATTAGCAAAAATATTTTTATTTTTAAACGAGTCTAACAACTCAATACAAATTGAAACAGAAAATGAAAGTTCTGTTTTATATGTAATAATGCTTTTGAGACGTTAAATTTCAAAACTATTATCTCTTTTTAATTAAAAAAATAGATATTTAAAAATATATTTTTAACATCAAAAATAAAAGGAAAATATGAAAAATATATATAACTCTTCTAATATTAAAATTTTAAGAGGATTAGATGCTGTTCGAAAACGACCAGGTATGTACATTGGAGATACAGATGATGGAAGTGGATTACATCATATGGTTTTGAAATCGTAGATAATTCTATTGATGAAGCATTGTCAGGATATTGTAAAGAAATAATTGTAACAATTCATTCAGATAATTCAGTATCCGTACAAGATGATGGAAGGGGTATTCCTACTGATATTCATCCCGAAGAAAATATTTCAGCTGCAGAAGTAATTATGACTGTATTACATGCAGGAGGTAAATTTGATGATTCTTCATATAAAATATCAGGAGGATTGCATGGAGTAGGAATATCTGTTGTTAATGCATTATCAGAAAAATTAGAACTAACAATTTACAAAGATAAAAAAATATCAGCAAACATATAATAATGGAAAACCAAAATATCCTCTTTCTATTATCGGAAAACTAATAAAACAGGTACACATATAAGATTTTGGCCAAGTTATAAAACTTTTAAAATAACACAATATTTCAATATGAAATATTATCTAGACGATTACGTGAACTTTCTTTTCTTAATTCTAGTATTACCATTGACTTATATGATAATAGAACCAATATAAAAAATCACTATCATTACAAAGGAGGTATTAAAGCATTTATTAAATTTTTAAATACAAAAAACTCCAATTCATCCGCATATATTTTATTTTAAATCAAAAAGAAAAAATTGAATTAGAAATCGCTATGCAATGGAGTAATTCACATCAAGAAAATATTCTTTGTTTTACTAATAACATACCACAAAAGACGATGTGGAACACATTTGTCTGGTTTTCGTTCTGGAATGACCGGACGCTAAATTTACATATAGAAGAGAGAAGGATATAATAAAAAAATAAAATTTCTATTACAGGAGAAGACACAAGAGAAGGATTAACTGCTATTATATCTATAAAAATAGCCGATCCAAAATTTTCATCTCAAACAAAAGATAAACTAGTATCTTCTGAAGTAAGATCAATAATAGAATCATTAATTAATGAAAATCTTATTGAATTTCTATTAGAAAACCCTAATGATGCAAAATGTATCATTCAAAAATAATTAATGCTACAAAAATACGAGAAGCAGCTCGACGAGCTAGAGAAATAAATAAAAGAAAACAATATTAGACTTAGGAGTTTTACCAGGAAAATTATCTGATTGTCAAGAAAATGATCCTAAACTTTCAGAAATTTATCTAGTAGAAGGTGATTCAGCAGGAGGATCAGCTAAACAAGGAAGAAATCGAAAATACCAAGCAATTCTTCCATTAAAAGGAAAATACTGAATGTAGAAAAATCAAAATTTGATAAAATGTTATTATCACAAGAAGCTTCTCTTATTACAGCATTAGGTTGTGGTATTGGAGACAATGAGTATAATTTAGATAAACTAAGATATAATCATATTATAATAATGACTGATGCAGATGTAGATGGTGCACATATTCGAACACTACTATTAACTTTTTTATCGTCAATTTCTGAATTAATTACAAAAGGATATATTTATATTGCACAACCCTTATATAAAATTAAAAGGTAAAAAGAAAAATATATTAAAAACGATGATGAAATGAATAAATTTCAAATGAAAATTGCTTAAAAGACATTATCTTAAAAGAATAATATTAATTTCAACGAAAATCTCATACAATTTAAAAATCATCTCTAGATATAACGTTATTCAAAAAACATAATCAATAATAAATATCATATTCTAAATAATATTAGATGAATTAATTTATCATCCTCGTTTGTATGATTTAAAAACATCAAAATAGTAGAACAATGGACAAATAAGCTAGTCGAAAAACTAAATAAAAAGATAATAATAATAACTATTCAACAGAAATTAAAAAATATCAAAAATATTTTGAACCAACAATAAAAATATCTAGATATTCCAATCATATAAAATATGAACTACGAGAAATATTTATAAATAGTCAAGAATATTGTTTAATTACAAAATTAGGAAAAAATTTAAAACTTTTCTTAAATCAAGTATTTATAGAAAATCAGGTCATGTTTATAAAATAGATAATATAAAATACGCTAGAATGGTTAATTAAACAATCCAAACGAGGTTTATTTATACAAAGATATAAAGGTCTAGGAGAAATGAATCCAGAACAACTATGGAATACAACTATGAATCCTGAGACTAGAAATATGTTACAGTTACTATCAAAGATGCAATTTCTGCAAATAATTTGTTTAATACGCTAATGGGAGATGCAGTAGAACCTAGACGAAAATTTATACAAAAAATGCTTTAAAAGCAGAAAATATTGATATCTAAAAACCAATTAAAAAGATTTTTAAAACATTTGCGGCAGGAAAAACCAGCCGCTTAATATTGGTTTCATTTAAATTTATCCATCATTTCAAGAACTCGTAATTTTGCAATTTCTTTAGAAATTTTAATAAAATATCATTTTCTTCATTTTATATTATTATCAATATTTTCTTCCGCTTCTTTTTAGCTTTTAAAATATTTTCACGATTTAAATGAATAGCCCGAATTGCAGTGTCTGCTAAAACAGAAACAGTATTAGGTTGCACTTCTAATATACCTCCTGATATATAAATACATTCTTCTTTTTATCTTTATGAAAATATATATATATACCAGGTTTAATAATACTCAATAACTGAACATGACCTGGATAAATACCAAGTTCTCCTTCACTACCAGATACTCGTATTTTTTACTTCTCCAGAAAATATACGTTTTCAAGACTTACTATATCTAAATAAAAATTCATAAATATATCCTGAAAATTATAATGTTTTTGCTTTTTCATAACTTCTTCAATGGAACCTACCATATAAAAGGCTTGTTCTGGATAAGAATCAAACTCACCTTCTATAATACCTTTAAAAGCTCTAATGTTATCTTTTAAAGAAACATATTTACCAGAAATACCAGTAAAACTTCAGCAACAAAATGGCTGAGATAAAAATCTTTGAATTTTCCGTGCTCTTGAAACTAATAATTTATCTTGTTCTGAAAGTTCATCCATACCTAAAATTGCAATAATATCTTTTAATTCCTGATATCTCTGTAATATTGATTGAACACCTAATGCAGTTTGATAATGTTCTTCACCTACTATATAAGGATCTAATTGACGACTTGTAGAATTTAAAGGATCAACTGCTGGATAAATACCCAATGATGCTATTTGACGACTCAATGTTACTGTAGAATCTAAGTGTGCAAACGTTGTTGCCGGTGAAGGATCTGTTAAATCATCAGCAGGAACATATACAGCTTGAATTGAAGTAATTGAACCTTTTTGTTGAAGTAATCCTTTCTTGTAATAAACCCATTTCTTCAGATAAAGTAGGTTGATATCCTACCGCAGAAGGCATACGTCCTAATAATGCAGAAACTTAGTACCTGCTAATGTATAACGATATATTATCAATAAACAGTAAAACATCTTTTCCTTCATCACGAAATTTTTCTGCAATAGTCAAACCTGTAAATGCAACACGTAATCGATTTCCTGGTGGTTCATTCATTTGTCCGTAAACTAAAGAAACTTTATCTAACACTTTAGAATCATTCATTTCATGATAAAATCATTACCTTCACGAGTTCTTTCTCCTACTCCAGTAAATACTGAATAACCAGAATGTTCTGTTGCAATATTACGAATTAGTTCCATCATATTTACTGTTTTACTGACACCTGCACCTCCAAATAAACCAACTTTTCCACCTTTCGAAAACGGACAAATTAAATCGATAACTTTTATTCCAGTTTCTAAAATTTCTTGAGAACTAGATTGATCTATATATTTAGGAGAACGATGAATTTCCCAATATTCAATCTTAGAATCATCTTGGCTTTTAATGCACCTTTATTATCTATTGTTTCTCCTAAAACATTTAATATTCGACCTAATGTAGCTTGTCCTACTGGTACTTTTATATAATGTCCAAGATCATTAACAATTAAACCTCTTTTAAACCATCAGAAGAACCCATAGCAATAGTTCTAACAATACCTGATCCTAACTGCTGTTGTACTTCTAAAATTAGTTTATTTTGCTTACATTTAACTTCTAAGGCATTATATATCTTAGGTACAAAACCTTCATTAAATTCTACATCGACTACAGCACCAATAATTTGGATAATTTTTCCAGTAGCCATTATATATTTAAACCTCTCACTAATTTTAATTAGTTGAAACAGCTGTTGCACCTGCAACAATTTCGGTTAGTTCTTGAGTAATATTAGCTTGCACCTTATTATACAACAAATGTAACTCTTTAATACGATTAGCACTATTATCAGTTGCTGTTTCATAGCTAACATGCGAGCAGCCTGTTCGCTGGCAATATTTTCTAATATACTTTGATAAACTTGAATTATCTTTTAAAAGTACATCTAAAATTAACTTAGATTCCGGTTCATATAAATAATCCCATTTTTAAAGTTTGTAGTCGTAGTGGTTTTATTTTAGGCAAAGGAAGTAATTGATCAATTTTAGGACGTTGATACATTTTGTTACAAAATTTATTATAAGCTATAAAAAATTTTATCAATTCGTCTACATTCATATTCTTCTATAGCAATGTTTGCAGAATTAATTAATTTTATTAAATTAGGATTTTCTCCTAAATTATCTATTTGAGCAAGAATTTTACTTCACATGATCTGAACACAGACAAACTTTTAAACCAAATAAAATTAAATCGCATGGAACATTTATTTCAGCAAATTCTTGAATTTTAAACAACACTTTTTAAATAAATTACTATTTAAACTTCCACATAATCCTCTATCAGTAGATACAATAATTATTCCAATACGGTTCATTTTTCTATTTTCTAAATAACTATGTTTATATTCTAAATTTGCTTGTACTATATGATTAATAACTTTTCTAATAATTTTAGAATATGGTCGACCAAAACGCATTCTTTCTTCAGTTTTTCTCATTTTGATACAGCCACCATTTCCATGGCTTTAGTTATTTTTTGTATTAATTACACTGTTTATCTGATTTTTATTTCTTTTATACTCGCCACTATTTTCTCTTTTCACTAATTAAAACTATTAATTAAAACCAATTTTTTTAAAATTAGTAACTAATTGTATTAATTTTTTTCTATATTAACATTAAAATCACCTTCTTTATTAATTTTACTTATTAAATCAGAATAATAATTATTAGCATATATTAATATTTCTTTTCAAATTTTGAAATATTTTCTATAGAAATATCATCAAGAAAATTATTTTCTGCAACGAAAAGTATTATACTTTGTTCAGCAATAGACATAGGTGAATACTGTTTTTGTTTTAAAAGTTCTGTAATCTTTTGACCATAATTTAATTGTTTACGAGTGACATCATCTAAATCAGATGCAAACTGAGCAAAAGCTGCAAGTTCTTGATATTGTGCTAATGCTGTTCGAATACCAGAAGATAATTTTTAATAATTGTACTCTGCGCCGCACTACCTACACGAGAAACTGATATACCAGGATTAACAGCAGGACGAATACCTGAATTAAATAAATTTGATTCTAAAATATTTGACCATCTGTAATAGAAATCACATTCGTTGGAACAAATGCCGACACATCTCCAGACTGAGTTTCAATAATAGGTAAAGCAGTAATCGAACCTGTTTTTCCAATAATCTTATTATTAGTGATTTTTTCAATATATTTTATAGAAACACGAGCTGCTCTTTCTAATAAACGAGAATGTAAATAAAATATATCTCCTGGAAATGCTTCTCTTCCTGGTGGTCTACGTAATAATAAAGAAATCTGACGATAAGCTACAGCATGTTTTGAAAGATCATCATAAACAATTAATGCATCATTACCTTTATTACGAAAATATTCTGCCATTGCACAACACAGAATAAGGTGCTAAATATTGCAAAGATGCTGCTTCTGAAGCTGATGCTACTACAATGATTGTATTAAATAATGCATTATTTTCTTCTAACTTTCTTACCACATTGATAATTGTAGACAATTTTGTCCAATAGCAACATAAATACATTTTACACCCAATTTCTTTTGATTAATAATAGTATCTATTGCAAGTGCAGTTTTCCTGTTTGTCTATCACCAATAATCAATTCACGCTGTCCTTTCCTATAGGAACCATTGAATCAACTACTTTATAACCTGTTTGTATTGGTTGATTTATAGATTGACGTTCAATTACTCAGGAGCATCTGTTTCTACTGGTAAAACCATCATTTTCTATAGAATGTTTACCATCAATTGGTGATCCTAAAGCATTAACTACTCGACCTAATAATTTAAAACCAACTGGTACTTCTAATATTTTTCCAGTACATTGAACTTTTGTTCCTTCGGTAATATGAATATAAGGACCCATAATTACTGCACCTACTATATCTCTTTCTATATTTAATGCAATAGCGTATTCATTATTAGGTAACAAGATCATTTCACCTAACATAACATTAGAAAGACCATTAATCTTAACAATACCATCACTAACAGAAATAATAGTACCTTCATTATGCGATTGATTAAATATTTCAAATTGCGCTATTCTTTCTTTAATTAACTTGCTAATTTCTGTAGAATTTAATTGCATTTATTATATTCTCTTAAAATTTAAGGAATTAGACAATTGTTCTAGATAATTACGAACAGATAAATCAAGGACTGTATCATTCAATTTAATAATAATACCATCAATTAAATGACAATCAACTTTACATGTAAATTGAATTTTTAAAATACTTTTCTAATATTTTGTATTTTAATAATATATTGTTCTTTTAAAGAATATGCACTTCTTATTTGACAACTAAAATATTATTATAATGTGCTTCCAATGCCAAAAATTGTTCTAATATATTACTTAATACATTAAAACGTTGATTTTCAGATAATAATCGTATTAAATTTTTGCTCTTTATCAATACGATCACCACTGATTTTAATAAAACTGATGATAAATATTTAGAGAAAGCGATCCTAATAACAATGTTTTAACTTGTGGATAAGAAGGATTTTATTAATAAAATTAATATTTCTTTCCATTTTGAATTGAATGATTATGAACTGCAATTTCAAAGATTGCTTTAGCATAAGGTCTAGATATGGTATCTGCTACTGACATTAATTTTTACCTGTAATACTCGTGATAAAGAAACAATTAATTCATCTAAAATTTTTTATCATCTTTATGAATGTTTTTTAATAATTTTTCTGCCATATAAGTTGATATATTAACAATTTCTTTGTGTAAATTTTACGCGCATGTATAATTTTATTTCAATTTCAGATTCAGTTTTAAAAGAATTTTCTTGCTTTCAGACAATGCTTGATTTCTAGCTTTTCTAAAATTAATAATTTTGCTTATTCGCTTCATTTACAATGAAGGATGCTTTAATTTTGGCATCCTGAATCTTTTTGCATTTCATTTTCAACAACAGATAATTTTCTTGAGCTTTTGAGAAAGCATTAATGATTCTTTAATTTGTTTTTGTCTAGTTTCAATAGCTAATATGATAGGAGGCCAAATATATTTCATACAAAACCAAACAAAAAAAAATGAAATTGCTTGTCCTAAAATTGTCGCATTAAGATTCACAATAATACACCTTGTATTAAAATCAAGATTAATCTTTACGTTAGCCAAAAACGTAAAGATTTCACTTTATAATTTTATTAGGTAATTCCCAAATATTTTGATTATTTAAATAATGAAAAAACATTATGAAATAGCAAAAGCATATATAAACCTAATCCAACAGCAATCATTGGAATAGCATCAACTAAACCCATAACAACAAAAACTGAGTTCTCAATAAAGGAACTAAATCAGGTTGTCTAGCAGCTCCTTCTAAAAACTTACTTCCTAAAATTCCAATACCAATTGCTGCTCCAATAGAAGCTAATCCAACCATTATAGCCACTGCTATATAAAGCATCTCGATATTTATATGTTCCATTATAAACTCCAATCTTTAATAAAATAACAAGATATACAGATTTTAACTTTCATGAGATTGAGATGCCATTGATAAATAAACAATAGTCAACACCATAAAAATAAAAGCCTGTAATGTAATTATTAAAATGTGAAAAATAGCCCATGGTACATTTAAGAAACATTGCGACCACCATGGCAATAAACCTGCAATCAAAATAAAAATCATTTCTCCTGCATACATATTTCCGAAAAGTCGTAATCCTAAAGAAACTGGTTTAGACAATAACGAAACAAATTCTAAAATGAAATTAAAATAAAAAATACAGGATGGTTAAAAGGTTGTAAAGTTAATTCCTTGAAAAACCAATAAAACCTTTTATTTTTATAGAATAAAATAAAATTAAAACAAAACACCTAATGACATTGACAATGTAATATTAATATCTGCAGAAGGCACTATACGCATAGCTGGTAAATTAAACATCTTTTCAGAACAAAAGGAATAAAATCAATTGGAACTAAATCCATAAGATTCATCAAAACCCAAACAAATACAGTTAATGATAAAGGTGCAATAAGGAATTATTCCTTGATACATATTTTTACATTAGCACTTATAAATTCAAAAATTAATTCAATAGCAGTTTGTAATTTACTTGGTATACCTAAAGTAATTTTTCCCTATTATATAAAAAGAATCAAAAAAAACTACCTAAAACAAGAGAAAAACTATTGAATCAATATTTAAAACCCAATAATGAGATGAAATCGTTCCTGGTTTAATAATCTTTAATGTACGTAAATCTAACTGTAAGTGATTTAAATGATGACTAATATATTGTTGAGAATTAGATATTTTTTCTAAAATCATAGCATGGTCCCATATTTTATAATTTTAAAAAAAATCATTAACAAAACTGTTTTATAAATTTTGATTTTGATTAAAATTATACTGAAAATTCAAACTTATTTTATAAATATCTAATAAATTAAAGTTAATAATAAAAACCCATAGGTTGTTCAACTAAAAATATTATGTATTTTAAATTTACTAAAATCAAACTTTAATTTTATAAATTATGAAAATTTATTAAATTATAAAATAAATCACTATATATATACTAAAAATGTTTATAAGATTGCTTTTTAAATAAATTAATAATATTGATATTGCAGCTGGTGTAATACCAGAAATTCTTGAAGCTTGACCAATTGAAATAGGTTTATAATAGTTTAATTTTTTACAACTTCAGAAGATAATCCTTTTATTTTATGATAATCACAATTAGGTGATAAAAAGTTTTTTCATTTTTATATGTCGATTAATTTCTTCTAATTGCCGTTTAATATAACCTTCATATTTAACTGTATTTTCTATTTGTTCAATTGCTTGAAAATCAGAAATTCTTTTCAAATTGTTCTAATATTTCTAAATTTTATAGCTAATTTCAGATCGTTTTAGCAAGTCAATTATACTAGTTTCATGATTTAAATTTATATTATAAAATTTATTTAAAATATTAGCATCTGATGATTTAGGAAATACTTTGATATTTTTCAGACGATTAGTTTCTATTCTTATATTTGATAGTTTTCATTATAACGATTCCATCTTAAATCGTTAACTAAACCAAATTTCCGACCAATTTCAGTTAAACGTAAATCAGCATTATCTTCTCTTAAAATCAATCTATATTCAGCTCATGAAGTAAACATACGATAAGGTTCTTCAGTTCCTTTCGTAGTAAGATCATCTATTAAAACACCTAAATAAGCTTCATCACGTCTAGGAAACCAACTTTCAATTCCCATTGAATATAACCCAGAATTTAAACCAGCTAATAATCCTTGCAGCAGCTTCTTCATAACCAGTTGTTCCATTAATTTGACCAGCAAAAAAAGCCCTTAATTAACTTGTCTCTAAAGTCGGTTTTAAATCTTTGGATCAAAAAATCATATTCAATAGCATATCCAGGTGTAATAATTTTGATTTTTCTAATCCTTTTATAGAATTTAATAACTCTTGTTGAACATCTAATGGAAGACTTGTTGAAATTCCATTAGGATATATTTTTAAACTAGATAGTCCTTCTGGTTCTAAAAAATCTGATGTGACTTCTTATCAGGAAAACGAACAACTTTATCTTCAATAGAAGGACAATAACGAGGACCTAAACCTGTTAAAATTCCTTTATATATTGGACTTTATCTAGATTATTACGTATAATTTGATGTGTTTTCATTAGTATTCGTAAGATAACAAGGAATTTGATTAGGATGATTTGAAACATCTCCTATAAAAGAAAACTGAATAGGATCATCACTATGTTGTACAAATAAATTATCAAAATTAATAGTTTTAATATGAATTCGAGGTGGCGTACCAGTTTTCAATCTATTAACCTTTAAAGATAATTTCTTAAACGAACAGATAAATCTATAGAAGATTTATCTCCTATTCTACCAGCAGAATAACTAGTTAATCCTATATGAATTCTACCATCTAAAAAAGTTCCTGTTGCCAATACAACTGATTTGCAAAAAACTATTTTCACTTTTGTTAAAACTCCAATAACAGTATAATTTTAAAAATTAAATCTTTTACTTCTTCCTCTAAAATTAATAAATTAACTTGTTTGTTTAACATCTCTTTTACATTTTATGATAGAGGAATCTATCAGCTTGAGCTCGTAGATCTTACAGCAGGACCTTTTGTAGAATTTAAAATTCTAAACTGGATACCTGAATAATCAATAGCTTGAGCCATTATACCACCTAATGCATCAATTTCTTTAACTAAATGGCTTTTGCCTATTCCACCAATTGCTGGATTACATGACAAAACACCTAAATCTGATTTTTTTGAGTTAATAATAATGTTTTACAACCCATTCTTGATGAAGCCATCGCCGCTTCGGTACCAGCATGTCCTCCACCAATAATAATTACATCAAAATGCCTTAAATTTAACATGCAAAAAACCTTCTAAAACATTTAAAATATTTTATAAATTATTAATTACTTATCTAAGATAACATATTTTAGTACTAAAGATAATACACTAATTATAAAACATAAAAGATCTTTTTTATTCTTTAGAATTTATTTTTAAATTAAGAAATAAATAAAAATAATAATTATTATTATTAGCAAACAGAAAATCTGTGGATAAGTGTTCTGTAGTATTGATAATACAAGAACTTATTAGATTAATTAACTGTGTACAATTAGTGATTTTAATAGGAATAACTTTTTATATGTTATAGTTTTAAACTAAATTCACAAAAAAATTAATTATTAAAATTACTATTGCATTCATGAATAAAAAGCTTAAAAATCTATTTTTAAAAATATAAAAGAGGTAAAAAAATGTTTAATATATCTAAAAAAAATATCATTGTTTTAATAATTTTTCTTATTTTTAGTTTATTTTTTTCTAAAAACGTTCTATACCAGTTTATGAAAAAATAAACAACAAATAGAATATGAAGAAATAAAAGAAAAATAAATTCCCAAGAATCTAAAAATTTAAATAAAGTTGAAAATTTTATTATTAAAATAATAATATTTACGGTACTTTAATAGCTATGGAACTAGCAAAAATATATTCTAAACAATAATCTTGACAAAGCTTTTACGCAATTAAATCATTGTTTAGAATATACAAAAGAAAACAATTTAAAAATATTTTACAATTAAGAATGACTAAAATAAAAATTCAAAAATGAATATAATCAAGCTATGAATATTATCAAATCAATAACAGATAAAAATTGGAAAATATAGTCGAACATATCAAAGGTGATATTTTTGCTAAACAAAACAAAAATAAAGAAGCAATAAAATGCTGGAAAAGCTTGTTAATAGAATCTTTAAATGCATCTAGAGAAATTTTAAGAATGAAAATTAATGAATTAAAATAAAATAAATGCAAAATAAAAATGAAATTAACTTCAATTAAAAGGGTGTATTTAAAAATGATACCTATCATTGCATTAATTGGACGAACTAATGTAGGAAAATCCACTTTATTTAATATACTAACAAAAACTAGAAATGCATTAGTTGGAAACCATTCAGGAATCACTAGAGATAGACAATATGGATATTTAAAATTGAAAGAAACTAAAAAGTTATTTTGATCGATACAGCTGGTTTAGATATTAATGACAATATAATAGAAAAAGCAAAACAAACGTTTCTAGCTATAAATGAATCGCAATTGATACTATTTGTAGTAAATGCCCGTGATGGATTAATGCCACAAGATATTGATATTTTAATAAAATAAGAAAATTTCAAAAAAACAATTTTAATTATTAATAAAATAGATGGTATTAATGATCACTCTAAATTCAATGAATTTTACTATTTAGGAATTGAAAAATTCAAAAATATCTGCTACACATAATCAAAAATTAATACCCTCATCGAAAAATATTTAATTCCTTGGATACAATCAATAAACCAAATAGAACAAATAAAAGAAACTGAAAAATACCAATATCTACTATTAAAGTAGCTTTAATTGGTTGTCCAAATGTTGGAAAATCAACCTTAATCAATAGTTTATTAAATAAGGAAAGAATGATTACATGCAATATGCCAGGAACAACATTAGATAGTATATCAATACCTTTACATACAACGATCAAAATTATATTCTCATTGATACTGCAGGAACATCTAAAAAAGAAAATGCATATAATTTTGAAAAATTTTCAATAATTAAAACATCACAAACAGTCGAAAATGTAATGTAGTATTATTAATAATAGATGCATGTAAAAATATGTCATCAAGATTTATTTTTATTGATTTTATTATTAAATCTGAAAGGTATTATTATAGTCATTAATAAATGGGATTTATTAGACATAAAACAAAAAAAAGAACTAAAGAAAACGTTCATAAGAAATTAAAATTTCTTTATTTTCAAAAATACATTTTATATCTGCATTACATCACAAAGGAATATTTAAACTGTTTAAATCTATAAAAGAAACATACCAAGAATCTAATAAAAAATTAGGACATCAACACTTATAAAACTATGAATCAAGCAACTCAAAAGCACGAACCACCAATAATCAAAGGAAATCGAATAAAATTAAAATATGCACATTTAGGTAGTTCTAATCCACCTAAAATTATTATACATGGTAATAAAGTAAAATCTTTACCATTATCTTATAAAGATATTTAATAAAATTTTATAATAATCTCAAAATAAAGGGAACACCTATTCAAATAGAATTTAAAGAAAATAGTAATCCCTATATTTTATTAAAACATAAAAAGAAAAATTAATATTCTCTAACATAATTAACAGTATATAGAGGTATTTCTACTTCAATATCAATATTTCCGATAACTGCTTGGCAACTAAACGACTATTAGATTCAAGTCCCCAAGCTTTATCTAAAATATCATCTTCAATTTCAGACCATCCTGAAAGAGAAGAAAATCCTTTTCTAACAATACAATGACAAGTGCTACATGCACATGATTTTTCACATGCATGTTCTAATTTAACATTATTTCGTAAAGCAACATCTAATATTGTTTCACCTTTTAGCAAAAATTTGCACCTTTGGCAATATAATTTTATGAGGTAAAAATACTTTAGGCATTTATATATTATCCTTTAAAAGATTTTACTTAAAGAAGTTTGAATAGTATTTTAAGTCGCAATGAAAAATTTTTACTTAATTCTTCTAATTTTTAAATTTATTTTTATCAAAAATAAATCATCTTGATTAATAGATTCTTCTAGTTTCTTTTTGATTGTTTATATTAAATAATTCTTCTTTACTAATTAACTCTTTATCTTCTTTAATAGCTTCTTCTAAAATCATTAAAACTTGTTTTGATTCCATTTTTCTTCTTTACTCTATAATAATAATCTTTTCAGCATTTTAAAGATGTACTTACTATTTTAGAAACATTTACTTTTTAACATAGAACTATTATCAATTTGAATAAATTTACCTTGATTACTATTTTTCTAACACTTTTATCTTAATTAAACCATCAGTATTAATTTCAAATGTAACTAAAATACGAACTAATCCTGCTTTTTAGGTTTTATTTTTAAAGACAAACGAGATAATGAAATACAATTTTTACAAGTTCACTCACTTTGCAATATGTGAATTACTATAGATGTTTGATTATCTTATAAGTTGTAAATTTTGGTTTTGAAATTGGAATTGAACTATTTCTTAAAATAATTTTTCAACAAAACACCATAACTTCAATACCCAAAGAAAGAGGTATAACATCTAATAATAATGTTTTGTATTTAGTTAAATTGTTTTTCAACATATCTACTTGAATTGCAGCTCCAATAGCTACAACTTCATCTGGATTAATAGAATTTAAAAGAGTTTTTAAAAATTAGATACTTTTTCATAAACCAATGGAACACGGTAGATCCACCTACCATTATAACCTCACTAATTTTATCAATTGATAAATTGACTTCTGTAAGTAAATTAGCACAAATCAATAAGGTTTTTAATTAAATGCATAATAATCAGATTAAATTCATCACGGGTAATATCACCCATCCAATCGAAAAATGAACTTTTACCACATTATATTTAGTTAATTTTAACTTTGTTTCTCTTGCTATTTTAAGCAATACGGATTGAAAAAAAATCATTGCATTTATTAAGTAAATTTGATTTTGATAAATATATTTAGCTAAAGCATGATCAAAATCATCTCCACCTAAATTAGAATCACCACTAGTAGCTAATACTTCAAATATTCCTTTATTTAATTTTAATATAGAAACATCAAAGGTACCTCCTCCTAAATCATATACTAAAACAATACCTTTTTTCTGCATCTCTAAACCATAAGCTATAGCTGCAGCTGTAGGTTCATTCAACAATCGGATTAAGTTAATTTGAGCAAGAAAAGCTGCTTTTTCGTAGCTTCTTTTGAAGATTATTAAAATATGCTGGAACAGTGATAATACTTGCATCTATTTTTCATTAAATAAAGTAATAGTTCTATCTTTAAAATTTTAATATCTCACTAGAAACATCAATAGGTGTGACAGGACCTAAATTTGTATATAATAAAACCTCCATCACTTTTCTTTCTATAAGATATGGTAAAATTGGAAATTCTTTTTTAATAAATTCAATAGAACGACCAAGTAGACGCTTAACAGAACAAATTGTATTTATAGGATCTTTAGTAACATTTTTAAAGCATCCCAACCTACTGATATACTATTTTTGTTATAATGTACTACTGATGGTAATAAACAACGTCCTTCCTGATCCGATAATAAAATAACTCCTTTTGTTACTGTTGCAGCTAAAGAATATGTAGTGCCAAGGTCAATCCCTAAAAATATTTTTTTGTATGTATGTTTTAAAGAAATCATATTATCGTCACTTATTTATAAATCTATTTTATAAGCATCCTCATTATTTTTAAATTTTCTTTTATTTTTCAAAAAATAATAATTTTTCTATAATAATAGTTGCTTTTTAAAATTTTTTATTGAATTCCAATTCAATTAATTTTTGATATTTTGTAATTTTAGTTGTGATGTCTTTAAAAAATTATTTAACAAAACTTCATCGAAATTATTTTTTTCAAATTTTCTAATTCTTCATAAAAGAAAAGTACTCTATTAAAAACTATGATTTTTAAAAATAACAGTTTCTTTACTAATTTTAAAACCACGTAAGGAAAGAAAGTATAGCTCTACTTGAAAATTTTTAAAATTTTATAACCTTTATTGATTTCAATAGATTTTTCTAAAATCATTTTTTTAAATGTAGAATCATTCATAAATAAATCAGGATGAAATTGTAATTGTAATTTATAAAAATTTTAGAAAGTAACTTCTTATTAATGTTAAATGTTTCTGGTAGATCAAATAATGTAAAATAATTCATTAATTACCTAAATTTATTTTGTTATATTGATAGGTTAAAAAAATAATACTAATGTATAGTATTACATGTTGAAAGAAAATATTCTTTCAACAATAAAACCTGTTATTTTTTTACTTCTATAATCAGCAATAGCAGCTTTAATAGCATCTTCAGCTAAAATAGAACAATGAATTTTTACTGGAGGAAGTTCTAATTCTTCTACTATACTAGTATTTTGATAGTTTCAGCTTCTGTGATAGATTTTCCTTTTACCCATTCAGTAACTAATGAACTTGATGCAATTGCTGAACCGCAACCATATGTTTTAAAACAAGCATCTTCAATAACACCATGCTTATTAACTTTAATTTGTAATTTCATCACATCACCACAAGCAGGAGCACCTACTAATCCACTACCTACATTTTATCTTTACTAGAAAAGGATCCAACATTACGAGGATTTTCATAATGATCCATCACTTTTTACTATAAGCCATTTTAAATTCCTTAACTTGTTTTAATATTTAACTATGATCCCACTCAATGCTATTTAAATCAACTCCTGATTTGAACATTTCCATAAAGGTGAAAGTTCACGCAATCTGCAAATAGATTGATGAACTAATTTTATTGTATGTTGAATTTCTTCTTTTGTAGTAAAACGACCAATAGAAAACGAATAGAACTATGAGCTAATTCATCTTTAATTCCTAATGCTTTTAATACATAAGAAGGTTCTAAACTAGCTGACGTACAAGCAGAACCAGAAGAAATTGCTAAATCCTTAAGTGACATAATTAAAGATTCACCTTCAACATAATTAAAACTAACATTTAAAATATGTGGTACTCCTTGTTTTAAATCACTATTCAAATAAACTTCTTCAATATTCTTAATTCCATTCCAAAGCAAATTCCTTAATTCTGTTAAACGAATGAAATCATCATCTATTTTACTTTTAGCTAAAATAAACGCTTCACCATACCTACAATTTGATGTACAGGTAAAGTACCTGAACGCATTCCTCTTTCATGTCCTCCCCATGTATTGAAGCTAATAAACGAACACGTGGTTTACGACGAACATATAAAGCACCAATTCCTTTTGGTCCATAAACCTTATGCGCAGAAAAAGACATTAAATCTATATGAATATTTTTAAATCAATAGAATTTTTCCTATACTCTGAGTCGCATCTACATGAAAAATCTTTTTCTCGACAAAGTCTTGATATACCTGCTATATCTTGTATAATCCCAATTTCATTATTCACATGCATAATAGAAATTAAAATAGTATCTTTTCTTATATTTTTAATTGACTTAAATCAATGATACCATTGTTTTTAGGAGTAAGATAAGTTAAATCAAAGCCTTTACTTTCAAGATATCTACAGGTATCTAAAACAGATTTATGTTCTGTTTTACTAGTAATAATATGTTTACCTTTATTTTCATGAAAATGCTATACCCTTAATAGCTAAATTATTTGCTTCAGTAGCACCTGAAGTAAAAATAATCTCATGAGAATCGGCACCAATAAATTCTGATATTTGATTTCGTGTAATATCAACAACTTTTCTGCATCCCAACCAAATTTATGTGAACGAGAAGCAGAGTTACCAAATGTTCCATCAATCGTTAAATAATTCATCATTTTCTTTGCAACTTGATACTCTACTGAGTAGTTGCTGCATAATCTAAATAAATTGGAGTTTTCATAGCAAAATTTACCTTTGAATAAAATTCTTCATATATAAAGTAAACATTTTATCATTTTAATCAAAATTTAGATCTAAAAATGATTAAAATATACTATTTTTAAAATATTCAAAATACATACTAGACTTTTGTTGTTAATAACAATATAATTATTTATAAATAATAAAAATCAATTTAGGGGGTGTAGTTCAATTTGGTAGAGCATCGGTCTCCAAACCGAAAGTTGTAGGTTCAAGTCCTTCCACCCTGCCAAAATATCAATCATCAATTATTTTATTCTATTTAAGAATACATTGATTTCTGCATTTTAATTATATAAAAATATAATTCCTGCAATTTTTAGAATCATTTCTAAAAATTCTATTAATTTCAATTAAAAATTTAATTAAATGAAAATATAACCTATAAATATCACAATTTTATAGAAATTTTCTATTAAAATAAAACTTTAAAAATTATTTTTATGGAGTTATTTATAAATGCCTAAATATCGTTCTTTACAACTACATATGGTAAAAATATGTCTGGAGCAAGATCATTATGGCGTGCTACAGGAATGAATGATGAAGATTTTAAAAACCTATTATTGCAATAGTTAATTCTTTTCACAATTTGTTCCAGGACATATACACTTACAAGAAGTTGGAAAGATTATTTCCAAGAAATTCAAAAATCAGGGTGTGTTCAAAAGAATTTAATACTATTGCAATAGACGATGGAATAGCTATGGGACACTCTGAATGTTATATTCTTTACCTTCTCGAGAATTAATTGCAGATTCAATAGAATATGTAGTTAATGCACATTGTGCGGATGCAATGATTTGTATTTCTAACTGTGATAAAATTACACCAGGAATGCTTATGGCATCAATGCGACTAAATATACCATCTGTTTTTGTTTCAGGTGGACCTATGGAAGCAGGTAAATAAAAAAATAAAGAAATAAAAATAGATTTAGTAGACGCTATCATGACAGGAGGAAATCCTCATAAATCTGAAGATCTAATTAAAACCATTGAAAGTTCAGCATGTCCTACATGTGGATCTTGTTCTGAATGTTCACTGCAAATTCTATGAACTGCTTAACAGAAGCAATGGGTTTATCTTTACCTGAAATGGAACACTATTAGCTACTCACGTTGATCGCAAGATTTATTTATAAAATCAGCAAAACTATCGTCAAAATTACTAAAGAATATTATGACAATGATAATAAAAAGTTCTACCTAGAAGTATTGCAAATAAAGAGTCTTTTATAAATGCAATCACATTAGATATTGCAATGGGAGGGTCTACTAATACTATTTTACATTTGTTAGCAGCTGCACAGGAAGCAAAGGTTGATTTTAAAATGTCTGATATTAATAATTTATCTAAAAATACCTCATATTTGCAAAGTATCACCAAGTACTTCTTTATATCATATAGAAGATGTTCATCGTGCAGGTGGTGTAATGGGTATTTTAGGAGAATTAAATCGATTTAATTTATTAAATAAAAACAGAGAATATATTACAATTAAATCTAGAAGAAACATTAAATAAATATGATATTATTTTAACAAAAATCCCCATGTTATTAATATGTTTAAAGCTAAACCTGGTGGTATTCGAACAACAAACCATTCTCACAAGAATGTAGATGGGTAAAATTAGATTATGATCGTAAAATGGTTGTATTCGTTCTTGTAAAATGCTTATAGTAAAGAAGGAGGATTAGCTGTTTTATATGGAAATTTAGCTAAAAATGGTTGTATAATAAAACTGCAGGAATCACCAAAGAACAGTACATTTTTCTGGTACGGCTAAAGTATATGAAAGTCAAGAAGAAGCTGTTAATGCAATATTGAATAAAAAGTAATCTCAGGTGATGTTGTTGTTATTCGTTATGAAGGTCCTAAAGGTGGTCCTGGTATGCAAGAAATGTTGTATCCTACTACATATTTAAAATCTATGGGTTTAGATAAAACATGTGCATTAATTACCGATGGTAGATTTTCAGGTGGAACTTCAGGACTTTCTATAGGACATATTTCACCTGAAGCTGCAAATAAAGGTACAATAGCTTTAATAAAAACAATGATATTATTAATATTAATATCATTAAAAGAACAATTAATATAGATATTACAGAGAAGAATTATCTAAACGTACTTTAGAAGAAGAATCAAAGGGATCCTCTTATAAACCAAAAACCGTAAAGATATATTTCACCTGCATTACAAGCATATGCTTTTTGCTACAAGTGCAGATAAAGGAGCTGTAAGAAATCAAGATAAAATATCTAAAATTTAAAAACAAAACTTTAAAAATTAGGAGAATATTTATTAATGAATTATTTTAACACGTTGAGTTTTAGTCAAAAATTAATCAAATAAAAATGTCGTTTTATGAAAAAAACGAATTTAAAATAAGAATATAATTTTGCAAAATAAAAGTATAGTTATTGTAGGATGTGGATCTCAAGGTTTAAATCAAGGATTAAATATGAGAGATTCAGGACTAAATATTTCTTATGCTTTAAAAAGATAGTATTTTAAAAATCAATCTTGGATAAATGCAACGGAAAATAATTTTATAGTAGGTGATTATGAATCACTTATACCAAGTGCTGATTTAGTAATTAATTTAACTCCAGATAAACAACATTCTAATGTTATAAAAGAATTGCAAAATTAATGAAAAAGATGCATGTTTAGGTTATTCACATGGTTTTAATATTGTAGAAAAAGGAGAAAAAATAAGAAAAGATATAACCGTAATAATGGTAGCTCCAAAATGTCCAGGAACGGAAGTGAGACAAGAGTATAAACGAGGATTTGGTGTTCCTACATTAATTGCTGTACATAACGAAAATGATATTCATAAGATAGGCTTAGAAATTGCAAAAGCATGGGCATTTTCTACTGGAGGACATCGCGCAGGAGTTCTTGAATCGTCATTCGTAGCTGAAGTTAAATCAGATCTTATGGGAGAACAAACAATTTTATGTGGTATGCTTCAAACAGCTTCATTAATATGTTACGAAAAATTAATTTCAAATAAATGCAATCCAGGTTATGCAAGTAAATTAATACAATTTGGATGGGAAACCATTACAGAATCTCTTAAGCATGGAGGCATTACTTTAATGATGGATAGATTATCTAATCCATCAAAATTAGAGCTTTAAACTTTCTCAAAAATAAAGAAAATTTTATCAGAATTATTTCAAAACATATGGACGATATTATCTCAGGATATTTTCTATAGAAATGATGAAAGAT
>JAEACV010000019.1:15000-16327 GCA_016432835.1 Brassica nigra | reverse complement strand
GACAAGCATATGACTACTGGCAGGATCAACCAGGTAACTATCGCCGAGAGGATTGCTGCCCGAGAGCAGATCCCACAAGACCGTCAAGAGCGAACTCGAGACTGGCCTTCACGTATGTTACATTTTTATGTGTTCACGACTGTACTTTCGTACGCACCGCACTTGTCAGGTATGGAGCCCGTCTGAATCGCGATGCTGCGCTCTACTATTCCGGTCTTGCTCACTTACACACCTTCTCTGGCAAAATAAAGTCCAGCAGATCAATGCGTAGCTTGAAGATTATGATTGCACTGGCTCAAGAGTCAAAGACTCGAGAGCGCTTCGTTTACACATCTCTTCGATTGTGTTTTAAAAGTACTGATCTAGCCAGCGGCAATTAATCCACACAGTTTAACCTTCGTACCACCAAAGTAGCACTCGAGCTAGAGGTTTGATGCGCATCAATTTTACTAGTGTGCTTCCACACGTTCCTTCAACGCTCATCGACCCTCCGACCGTGATTCATCTCCCGGTTACAATTACCGGAGACTACTACAGAGTCAGTCAAGGATGATATCGTAAGAGGAGTCTTAGATTGGTAGATCCTTCACAGCTTCAACAGCTTTCACTCCATGCCAGCGCATTCGGGCTTTGAGCGATCGCACCACTGCTTCGGTCTCTTCTTCGTCTCTTTCTTCTTCCATGAGGTTGGCTTAAACGGCGTGAGTGATTGAGGTGTTGTATAGTATGAAGGGGAGCGCGAACGCCTAAGTCGCAGATCTTCCTGTGGCCCGCGGCCCTGCCCCCGCCGGCGTCTGGGCCGGGTCTCGCTCCGTCGATCGCTGGCCGCGTCGCTCCTAGCCGCGTCGTTACCTGCGAATCCTTTGTCTGCCTGCCATCGTGCCCCCGTGGGTATGAAAGGTAAGTCTGACATGTCTATGGTCACTCAACCCTAACCCCAAATCTTAGGGTTGCGAGTTGGGGTTAGGGTTGAAAATCTCAGACCGCTGGCAACTTCGAGCACGTGGGTGAGCATGACACACCATTTGTCTGAGCAGCCATGTCTCGCCACCAGTCACAGTCAGACTGTACCAGAAAGCATAGACGCGAGGCAAGGGACGGACACGTCAGCCTCAGCATCGATGGAACCGAAGCTGAGAAGATCCGCTCACTCAGACAGGACACCGCTGGACATGTATGAGAGACTGCATACCGTAGTGGAGACAACTTGCCTAGACAAAAAGGACAAGAGAGCCGTCTGAGAGCGCGACCCAAGGGCTGGTTTGGCGGGCGTGGGCTGGGAAGTAGCAGACGTCTGTGTAGTAGCGTCGATAGCATGTACACACTG
>JAEACV010000575.1:0-48145 GCA_016432835.1 Brassica nigra | reverse complement strand
CGACAGCTCGTAGCAAGCTCTTACCTGTTGTTCCTTGCTTTCAAGCGGTTCGAATAAAATCTTTGCTAAATTCTTTTTCTTGATTTTATTTCGTTTTATTTCCTTTGTCGAACTGATTGTGTAGGTGTCGCGGCCCAGATATCCGGGACCGAGGGAAGGCTTGCTTGGCTTTCCTCCCGAATCAACAATTTGGCCGGTGCGAATTTGGTTCCCCAGTTTGGCTAGAAGGAGGGTACGGATCTATCTATCATAGCTGCACGCTTCGACCATGTCAGCCCGGCGCCGAAAGGATCAGCCAGCGGCCCAGGCGGAACACCCGTCGATGCCAGCTGAAGACTCCATCTGGAAGCAGCGTCCACGATCACTGCTGATGCAAAACAGGCTCAATCAGATGGAAAGGCTACATTTTACTTCCGCCCGGTAGCGAGAACAACAGAACAAACTGATAACCTCGCTCGCCAAAACAGAGTGATACATTAACTTTCGCGAAAGGGGAAACAGGATCCACCAAATCCACGCCCAGCGGCAGAACTCGACGGATCTCGAAGTACGAAAAAGATGCCGAAGAGCCCACTCACGAGAAGCGGCTCGAAAGGACAGACCTCATGAGAACCTTCCACTCCCGTTTGTAAGGAAACAAGAGGCGGCGTCGGCGCGCCGACCTGGATATCAGCGACCGATGGACCCTTCGATGAAAGGCGACATCCACCCAGGAGACGAAGCCGAATCCAGCTCGGCAGGCGGTATCGCCGATAGGCCAATGGCCGAGAAAGGAGAAAAGACTACTGGATGGAGCAGGAAGAAATCGCGGAAGATCAGCTTCGGATATCGCGACCAGCGTCGACAGGTTGGAGGAACGCCGCGGCAATAGCGAGATCCATGATCTCGGGAATCTCTCAAAAGACCGTGGCTGAAGTAGCGGTAAAATCGCAGATCCATCAGGCGACCAGTTCTGCCCCGATCGATAGACTCCGAGGAAACCGAGCGCCTTTCACCACTTTCGGATCAGAAACCGCATCTCAGACCCGGGGAAGATCAAAATCCGGTCTATGGCGTCGACGGATCTAAGTCACATGCGAGTCCTTCCAGATCGCCATAGGTGGTGCAAACTCCGGAGCGAGCGGGGCGCAGAGTCATTATCTTCTCTTCGTCGAGCACCTCAAGGTGCTGCGCTCGAAGTGGTTCTCCGGCTCAAAGGAACTCCATCGGAAGCTTCCATAACTGGCCTCGGCGTTTCTCAAACAGTACTCCATGTTCATGGATAGAAAGCGTCGGCGTGGATCTATGAGTCTAGCTCAGAAGGAAGGCGAGTGCTCCCAGCGACTTCATGCGAAGGTTCAAACTGGTGATGGCCAGAGTAACGGGCATCAGCGACAATGTCGCAATCGACGCCCTGAGAAAAACTCTCTGGTACAAGTCGAAGTTCCGAAAGTGGATACTACTGGAAAAACCGCGGACAATCCAGGATACTCTCCACAAGGCAACGGACTTCATCATCATGGAAGAAGAGATGAAGCTTCTATCACAGAAGCACGGACCGCAGAAAAACCGCGTCCAAGAAGAAACCCTCTCGTAACGACAAATACGTCCATCACGAAGGGAAGACGTCCAAGGCGAGCATAACTACGCCATCAACTCGGAGCAAGGCAAAACCTCCGGAAACACCTGGACCAGGAACCAGTACAAGGATAACTCCTACTGCGAGTTCCACGAGACCAGAGGTCACTCCACTGCGAACTGCAAGGTTCTCGGCGCCCGGCTCGCCGCAAAACTCCTCACCGGCGAGCTATCAAAGGTCAAGAGTATAAAGGACTTGCTCCTGGACTCCGACCGCCCAAAGACTAATAAAACTGTCTCCGGACAGCGACCGAAAACCAATCAGGGGAAAAGCGCGGAAGAAGACAGGACGACCAAGGGAACAACAGCAGTCGCCAGAGGGTAAACATGATCATCGGAGGATCACAGTTCTACCAGGACTCTGTCTCATCGATAAAAGCCTACGGGCGAAAAGCCGAGACCAGTTCCAACTGGTTCCTGGACAGCGATGTTCCTAACCACACAATCGCTTCGAGGAACACGAGACCGTCGGAATCGACAAACCTCACCGCGACCTTTGGTAATCGACCTGGTCATCCAGGATCTCGAAGTCGGCCGCATTCTCGTCGATATGGGAACACGGTCAGCGTCATCTTCCGCGACACCCTATACAGGATGAAGATCCCACTTGGGAAGTCGTCCCTGAGCCAAAACCTTTGACGGGTTTTCGTCACTACCATGACCCTCGGAAAAATAAAACTCCAGTCATGGCAAAGGAAGTTACAAAGATCGTCGAGTTTGCAGTAGTCGACAACCCGACCATCTACAACGCCATCATGGGAACCCTTGGATCAACTCCATGAAGGCAGTACCGTCCACATATCACCTCGGTATCAAGTTCCCGACTCCGGCCGGAACGCAGCCATCCGGGTAGCGAAACAGTCGAGACTCGTTACTGGCCGAGTTCAAACTGCGAAAAGATCGGAGCGCCCTGCGGTCAACCCAAAGCGAGCAAAGGAATCACACAACATTCCGGGCTTCGAGGAAAGATGATCAGAATCATCCGAACAGCAGCGATTCAAGGCGACAAAGCCTGAATCCACGCCGTAAGACCGGACAGCTCGACCCCGCACAAACCACTGATCCGATCAGCACGGCCGGAGCGGAACGCACGGGAGTAAAAGCGTCCGGCAACTATCAGAACTACGAGATGGCTTGATCCTCGAAGAGGTGCGTAGGCAGCTCGTCGAAACCGACGAGTTCAGCTATCCCCTCACCAAAAGGGGACTGAGTCGCGATATACTCTATACTCCCACAAAACGCGAAAAATCCGCATATGTACTTTAAATTTCGAAATTTTTAATAAAATTCTTTCTATTTTCATGCTTACTTAAGCATCAACGCTCGAAAACGAAAATCATATCTTCAAAAGCGCGAGCGTCGCAACTTCTTAAAAAGATAACAAAACTTCGTATTATCCGCAAAAGACAGTCCACCAGCGACTTAAAATAACTCCGCCCGTCGATTGGCCCCGACGGACGCTCATAAGAAACGTTCACTCAATACAAAATCGTAGTCAGACCTACAAGGTCCTCTTGCATCCGACAAGGATATCATAGCGCGCTATACAAGAAACCCAAAATTTTGGTTTAGCATCGGATAAACTCGAAGATAGCTCGATTCTTTTAACACAAGTCATATAAGCCGGACTAGTAGCGGACTTTAACGAAAAGAATCAGGAAGAAATCACTAACAGGCAAAGCGAAAGCCGATCAGTCATCGCACAGCCTCAAAGCTGAGAGTAAACCTAGGTCTTGCCCTAAACCCAGTCTTGCTGGATCTTGACATCTCACAGACATAGTATCGTATACGAGATCCCAAAACATGTCTCTTATCGCTACACCTAAAACGCTTCGCTAAAAGTAGCATCGGACCAGCGCGAAAAAAGAGTTAGGATCTGAAGTGACTACTGCATCCTTCCCTCTACACTTGACGAAAGTATAAATCAAAACAAAAGACGAAATCTCGCAAATTTTCATATTCATAAAAGCCGCCAAAGGCGGCAGGATTCAAAGCCACCAGCGGCCAGTCCCAAAACATAAGAATGCAACCTCCAGCGGTCGCGGGATAAAATTACTAAAAGCGGCCACACGGCCAGAAAATTCAATTCACAAGAAGTCAGCGTTGAGAAATCCGGATGCAGAAATCCCAAATGAACTAGCAGGCTGGTCCACTTCCTCATTCACCTCGAGCATTCCCACCATTCTCGGCATTCTCATCAGCTCAACCTCCACCGTATCCTCGAAACCTCGATAGGTTCCCATAGTCTCCGGACTCTTTCTTACCGGAGGAACCAAGGACTCAGCATGAGCACACCGCCATGAAATCCTTCATTTCAGCGATCTCGAATCGAAAGAAATCTGGGTTGAGACTTGTAAAGATTCTGACCGAACCGGCACTCGCGGAAATCACCAACAAACTCCTGAGCTTCTTTAAAGCATTGAAACTCAGCAGCAAGCGATTCCGCCCGTCTTGCCACCTCGCTGCGACCATCCTTCTTCCTCTCCTTTCCGCCCGTCGAGAGCCCGGCGTGAAGCTCAGCTTGCCGCGTTCTGTGCCTTCACCTCTTGACGGAACGGAAAAGCTCGCTCCACTTCTGTGGTCTTGAAGTTAGCAATCCTGGATTTCGGAAACTTCGAGTCAGCGCCTCGCTAAACACTCTTAGTCCCTGCATAAAACTCAAGATCAGCAAGCATGCTTATATACGGATTCAAACGCAAGGTTAAAAAGTTGAAGGGCCAAACCTCGTTGACCGTTGGGAGCCCTCGGCAAAACCCGTTGTTTCTCCTCATCCTCCAGCAACTCATCAGTAGTAAACTCGGAGGAAGGCCATCAAAGAAGTTGTTAGGTGGAAAACCGCTGGCTCCATCTTTTCCGTTGGAACAAAACTAGGTTTTCTCCCAACGGTGAAGGGTTTTCGAGCCTTCCCATCATCGATTTCCTTCCCCTTACGAGACCTCTGTCTGCTCCGGTAGGAACCACGGTAACAGGTTGGCGTCAGACGGAATAGGACCGGGACCGATAAAGGTTAACCGCATCTCGGATCCGTTCGAGGGTGAAGGATTTCCAGAAAACGGCCTTTGACGAAGAAGATCTCTCTTAAAGCGTTACCAGGCAAATGCGCGGTAGGGTTGTTCCCTACAAAGCGAAAATTTTGTCAAAGACACGACTTCGAAAAGTGAGATAGACAACAGAGTTTTCGTCATATTACCTCGGTTAAAGTTCCATGCGGAAATAGATGGAGGCAGCTCTCCTCGACAGACTCGCCATCTATTTGAACAAAGAAGCTCCTGCCACGATTTGGGATTGAAGTAGTCCCTGAATCACGGCCATATCCTTCTTAGGCAGCATGGAATAGTAACCGTCACTCCCGTCGGCCGAGTACCCCAAAGACCTTGAAATCATCGGGACCAAGATCAATCCCGAGTTCAGTAGCTAGCGATTAGTCACGCCAAGCCAACTCTCAAGGCAGGAGCGCTGAGTTGGCTGATCGAAAGTTGAGCGGTGAAGCGCGAACAATGGCACCAGGAATTGGGAACCACATACGGCGATGCGTAGAAAGCTTCGTAACATGTAAAGAAATCTTGCGGAGGATTCCTTGCACTCGTTACCAGCGGGAATCGAAATTTGACTCCTTCGGGAACCTGGTAAAATCTCGAAGAACCTTGAGATATTTACGAGAAACCGAGCTCGGCGCAAAAGGAGCACGGGCTGCCTCGAGGCCTCTTGAACAGGGATCTCTGGCAGTGTAGGGGCGAACCTACAAGGGCTCGGTAATACGCATTCCTCTTTTCCTCCTCGACCGACTCCTCCTGCTTTACCGTTACATGGGCAGGAGAGTCATCCGAGGATGAATGGGAAGAAGAGTTTCTCCTTGAGGATCTTGAAGACATTGTTCTTAAAGAGAGAAAGGATTCTTGAGAGAGAGTGTAAAAACCTTGTGATGAAGTAAGAATGAGATTTCTTACTCCATATAAAGGAGGTAAAATCACTATTTACCCGATTTTCGTGACGATTACATCTCAACACCTTCCCACACGGCTATACCGCAAGCTAGGATCCGACAGGCTCTACGGTTCCTAGCTAGCTGGGGGGCTAACTGTTGGGGTCAAAATCGGTCAATGACGAAATCGTCACCGAAAGTCCTCGAAGAAAAAGCCGCGATCAAATCCAGAAGCGGGCGTCGCCGATAAAACTCACGGAAGGCTCGTCCACTCCCATCTGGCGCCAACGGCGAGGGTCCTGGCGCCCATCAATGCGATCGTCTCACGATCTCGGGCAATGACAGCATCCTGGTCCCTTGAAATCCATGTCGGATTATCGAGATCTACAATGAGTCTTCCGTAAAACCTTCCCGATTGTTTAAAAGATTCATCTTTTAACATATCTAAAGACTTCGAACCACATTGCTCCCATCTCCGTGACGGAAAATCTGAAGATCTAAGTCCATCTCAAAATCCCGATACTCGCGGAATCTCGTTGGAAACAATTATCTCGAGATCTACGACTAGAGACCCTCCCAAAACTCGAAAGATTTCCCGCAAACGACTGACGAGGGAAAGATCGAACAAACCCACGGACGGCAAGACGGCCTGGCACCAGCAGCACGCGGGGCTGGCTGGCCGCGGCACCCGGCCTGGCGCCCGGCGGGTGCGGGCTGGCCTGGCGCCAGCGGCACTCGCCTGGCCCGGCGCACGCTGGACGCTGGCTGGCCTGGCGCCGGCACCACCTGGGCGCCCGGCGGCAGCTGGACGCTGGCTGGCTAGCGCGGCACCGCCTGGCGCCCGGCACGCGGGGCGCTGGCTGCCTGCGCCGGCACCCAGCCTGGCACGGCGGGGCGAGCTGGCCTGGCGCCAGCGGCACCGCCTGGCGCTGGCGGCACGCGGGGCTGGCTGGCCTGGCGCCCGGCGGCAGCGACGCGGGCTGGCTAGCGCCGGGCGGCACCGACCTGGCGCCGGCGACGCTGAGCGCTGGCTGGCCCGCGCGCACCGACTGGCGCCGGCGGCACCATCTTGGCGGCCTGGCCGGCGGCACCGGCCTACCGGCGGCACCAATCCTGGGCGGCCTGGCGCCCGGCGGCACCGCCTGGCGCCAGCGGCACCATCCGCAGCACGCCTGGCGCCGGCGGCCCTGGCCGCCGGCACCATCCGCAGCTGGCGGCCTGGCGCCCGGCGGCCCGCCTGGCGCCCGGCGGCCATCGCAGCGGGCGGCCGCCCGGCGGCACCGGCCTGGCGCCGCGGCACCGTCGCGGTGGCCCGGCGTCGGTCCACGGCCCTCGTCCGGTCTCGTTCTATCGTGCCTGTTCGATCCCATCTTAGCTTGTTCGGGTCAATCTACGCAAGTTTGGTATGATCACGGTTATTAGAACGTCACTTCCTCGACTAAACAAGGAATTGAGGTTCCTTCGAAACACCGAGACCTTCAAAGACTGTCCTTCGAATAAACCGTAAAAGCGCTAAACGGCCTAACGCCGCCAAACGGCCGCGATTTTTCCGAAAAGGAAGGATAACTATGACGGTTTATCTTTATCCTCACATAAGAGATAAATGTCAAGTTTCCATAAGAGATAAATATCAAGTTTCCAGAAGATAAATGTCAAGATTTCAAGATAAATGTCAAGTTTCGATAAACACAAAGATGGACGAAAATGGAAAAGCCGACTCAGCCCGCGAAGATAGAGGCCATAGGAGGAGTATATAAGGAGAGCTTTGAGCAAGAAGCAAACCAGAGATCAAAAACGTCCAGAGCACTTAGAGCAACTTAGCATTCTTTTCTGTTTTCACTAGCGAGCTGCGACTCAACTAGGATAGACTTAGGCGATCAGACTAGCGAACTTGCCGACAGCTCTCGTAGCCAAGGCTCTTACCTGTTGTTCACGCTCAAACGCGGATTCGGAAATAAAATCTTTTGCTCTATTCTTTTTTCTTACGATTTTTATTTCGTTTTCGTATTTCCTTTGTCGAACTGATTGCGTCGTGTGCGGCCCAGCAGATATCCGGGACCTTTAGGGAAGGCTTGGTTCACTTGGCTTTCCTCCAAATCAACTTAATTTGACGGTGCGAATTTCGGTTCCCACAGACAATATTCATCCTTGCAAGAATGATTGCATACTGTATAGGAAGGAGTATGAGAACCTAGAAAGCTGTCCAAGATGCAAAGTTTCAAGATGGAAAATGGATAAGCACAGTAATGAGATAAAGGTGGGGATTCCGGCAAAGGTCCTTAGATATTTTCCAATCAAGGACAAGTTTAGGAGGATGTTTAGATCAAAGAGTATGGCTGAAGATCTGCGTTGGCACTATACCAATGCCACTGAAGATGGTACAATGCGGCACCCCGTTGATTCTATATCTTGGGCACAAGTGAATGCTAAATGGCCAGACTTTGCTGCTGATCCACGGAATCTTCGACTTGGGATTTCTACAGATGGGATGAGCCCTTTCTCCATGCAAAGCACCAATCACAGCACATGGCCAGTGTTGTTAGTGAACTATAACACGCCTCCAACCATGTGTATGAAGGCTGAGAATATAATACTGACTTTGTTGATCCCTGGTCCTACTGCTCCTGGTAATAACATAGATCCTTGCAGGTGTATCCTTTCCACATACATTGCAGGCTTGTTTCCCCTTTACTTTACATCCAGACAGTGTTCCTAAGGCTGGATAGTCACTGATACTCCAAAGCAGCAAGGATCTGAGATTAAAATTCTCCTTCGCAAATGAGTCATACACTTCAATACCCTCAGCCCATAAATCTTTTAGATCGTCTACATGGGTAACAGAAGGAGACTACCGCCTGGACATCGTTACATATATAAAAAAGCTTGGTTTGACAACACTGTGGAGGAAGGGAATGCGAATAGGATACAGACAGGCGCTGAGATATATGAGACACTACAAGCTTTTACGAATGATTTTGGTAGACCTCTAGAGAAGGAAAAAAAAGGAAAAGACTAGAGTTAGAAGATGATGAGAGGGTACAAAAAGAAGAGTGTGATGAATCAAATGAACTATGGCGGTGGAAGAAGAGATCAATATTCTTTGATCTACCTTACTGGAAGGTAAAGTATAGTAACTGACCTATATTATGTGATTGTTGTATATGAATATGCCTAACAGTTTCTTGTTTAATGTGTTAGGAGTTACCTGTTCGTCACAATATTGATGTTATGCACGTAGAAAAGAATGTGTCCGATGCTATATTGTCTCTGTTGATGCAAAGTGCGAAGTCAAAAGATGGGTTGAAAGCAAGAAAAGACTTAGAAGATATTGGAATCAGAAAGCACTTGCACACACAGAGGTGAGGGGAAAGAAAAAAATACTTACCTCCTTCTGCCTACTGGTTATTGAAGAAAGAGAAAACCATTTTCTGCCAAAGGTTAGCTAAGTTTAGAGGTCCTGATGGTTATTGTGGTAATATTGTGAATAGTGTTTCAGTTAACCCTTCAAATATTGGTAGTTTAAAGTCGCATGATCATCATGTCCTAGTACAGAACTTGTTACCAGCTGCATTAAGAGGGTTGTTACATAGGGGTCCTAGAATAGCCATAAATTGATTATGCAGTTACTTCAACAGGTTGTGTCAGCGCATCATTGACCCAGAGAAACTTATATCCATGGAAACAGAGTTTGTGGAAACAATGTGTCAGCTGGAGCGCTTCTTCCCTCCAGCCCTTTTTGATATCATGTTTCACCTTCCAATACATCTATCAAAAGAGGCACGCTTGGAAGGAACAGTTCACTTCCGCTGGATGTATCCCTTAGAAAGGTTTGATGAACTTCCCGCAATGATGTTTGACTAATATTCATATTTCCTGAGTTATAGGTACATGAAAACACTAAAGGCTTTTGTTAAGAATTATGCAAGGCCAGAAGCATGTATGGCTGAGGCGTATTTATCTGGAGAATGCATTGCATTTTGTTTAGAGTTCCTTAAAGATTCAGTACCAGTTCAAGAAGCAGTTAATCGTAATGAAGATGTTGAGGCTGACACAATGGTGGTTGAAGGCCGACCTCTGCAGAAGGGTATAAAGGTTACCCTTTCAGATAAAGATAGAGACATTGCACATCGCTATGTGCTAATGAACATGGCATCTTTGGATACATTTCTTGAGTAAGTAATTCTCTATGTTTCTTCTACTAGTTTTACTCATAAATTCATTTTCATATACTGTTGTTTAATTTAAAATCAGGATGCATTTGGAAGAGTTGCAAGCTAAGGATGCTCGATTGGCTAGAAATGAAACATTGTTATGGAAAAACCATACTGAACACTTTGCAGAATGGCTTAAAAATAAGGTTTCAAACTCCATATTCTTTTCTTGATTATTCTGATGACTGGTTAGCTTTTATGATGATGCCTGGTTAGCTTGTATCGTGAAGAACATGTCCAGATTATAGCTTGATGAACTGTCTGGATTTTTTGTATTTTGATGACTGGTTAGCTTGTAGATTGATGATTGGTTTTGTGGTACATATTATCATGTTTTGATTATAGTTTAAGTACCTCGGCTTGATGATCATGCTCTGATTTCCTGTCGCAGATTCATTCAGACTCAACATATAGTAATTCTAAGGAGATAAGGTGGTTGGCATTTGGACCAAGAAATGTTGCTTTAGCACATAAAGGATTCATCATCAATGGCCAACGGTTTCATACTGATGCGGTCAAGCTGAAGACACAAAACAGTGGAGTAACTTATGAAGCCTTTAGAATGTGTAGATCAAGTGCTCGAGATATGAGACAGGTCGCGGATATGATTACATACTATGGAGTGATAAAGGAGATTTTGGTCATCGACTATCACATGTTCAAAGTGCCACTCTTTAGATGCAACTGGGCAAACACAGCGAATGGTGTGAAGGAAGAAGATGGCTTCACTCTTGTTAACCTTCATATGAACCAAGCAGCCTATTTGAAAGATCCATTCATTCTACCTTCTCAAGCAAAACAGGTTTTCTACTCTAGGGAGGATGATGCTTCAAATTGGTATGTTGTTATGAGAGCACCACCTAGAGGTTATCATGAGTTGGAAACAGAAGAGGATTTAGGTGGTGCTCCTTTACCTGTCCAAGAAGTTGATGATATGGGTGATGAAGCTTCGGATGATGATAGTGTTTATGTTAGGGATGATTGTGAAGGTTTATTAGTGGTAGATTGATAGGTTTATGTTAGGGATGATTGTGATGGTTTGTATGAATGTGATAATGTTGTGTTATGTGATTTAAATAATTATATTGTTTTTGGATTTTAATAATTTAAATTGTTTTATTTCATATTTCGAATTAATTATTAAAAAAAATCAATTCCCTAATTATTATTAATTAATTTTCAGATAATTAAAAAACTAATTAATAACACAAAACATTTGCTATCTTTGCTACTGAGAAAAATCAAATTATTAGGTTCTAATAACATTTGTTAAACGTTATTATAAATATTAACAATTGCGAATACAAAAGCGCTATTGTTATAAACTTAATAATAGCACAACCGAAAACCGCTATTAAAAGGGCCGGACCTATTATAACGGGCGATGTCAGAGCGTCCAAGGAAACGCTATTAAAAATGAATCATGGCGCTTTTCGTCCGCTATTACTACCCACATTTCCTGTAGTGATACTGATATTGTTTCTTCATCAGATCTTAAAATCTGATAACAGAATAGCGAAGAGGTTTGCTTGAGGGAAAGAAATACAGTGGAGGCGAACCTTATGAACCCCGGTTGAACACCAGTGACATCAATTCGGCTCCGAGACGTCATGGAGTCGGTGTGTCCAGATACGATGCATGCTCTGTCACCGGAAAACTTCATCAGTCACCCATAGATTCTTCCCTGCAGCTCTAAGCGTCGGCTCCAAAATGAAGACACAACTCTAAACCCTAAATGCCGCCATTGCAAAGACATTCTTCTCCTTGTAGATCCAAGGAAACGCCTCCTCCTTTACGTCAAGCGATGAAGAAAAAAGTTTGGGACGGTGAGAAGCAGATCATGGGAAGCCGCCATCCCTATTAATATATCCGCTACCACCAAACATCCTCTCAAACGTCGGTAGTGGCTTCAACTCCTGATGACTGACAGCGCGATTTAGTCGTTTACTCTCTCATGATGCATTGCTGTTAAAAGGAAATTTCTTCAAATGAGGTGATGTGTGCATATAATCAACATGGAAGATAACATCTGTTAGTTTTCCTTTGGATATAAAGACTAGGTTGAAATCAAGATTTCTTATATTCTCTAGAGCACTGCAGTTTAGAGTGGTATTTGATAGGATATAAGCATATATAGATTATATAATGACTACTTTTTAGAAGTAGATAATGGCGATAAGAGATGTGAACCACTAGTTATTAGTCACTGGATTGTTGTGGATAAAAAAAAATGATTATGGATTGTTCTCTACAATAACACTTTGGTTGTCTCTACTCCTTAAATAAATTCCTACAAATTCTTTGGTGAAATAGTGACAACTGAGCGAAATATTACCTAATTGGCTAGTAGTTTACCAAAGCATTGAGATGAAATGAGGAACGTGAACAAGATATTGATTGTAGCCAATATATTGATCCTATGAAGAAGATGAACTTTTCAAAGATGTGCTTTGAAAAGCTGTATAGGAAAGATAGTTTAGAATCTAACGAATTGGGGAAATCATTGTTTGATCTGGTTAGCTACATATTCAAAGAGTACAGTACATGTTTCAAGGGGTTTACTGTCAAAGCCTTTTACTCAACTCAAGCATCATCTTTGACTGGTCATAAGTTTCAGGAGAGTGTTGTGAAGAGAATGAAGCTCATTGTTGAGGATTTTGGGTATGAACAGATGGAATTTGTGTATAAGAAGCTTGTCGCTAAAACAAGTGAGAATGCAAGCGATGCATTGAAAATCTACTTAAATGAGCCGGTTGAGAATCAGACATCTGGAGGTGACTTGAGTTTGACAGATATACTTTTATGGTGGGAGGTGTACAAAATGAATTTTTTTTTTTTTTTTTTTTTTGCTAAAGATGTAAAATATCATTAACTTGGTAATGAAGGTTTGATTACAAAGATTTACAATCTCATCTGCTATGAAGCTATTCAGATGAAGAGAGCCGCAAAAAATATAAAAAACCCTAAACATCTAATTTAGATCACAAGATTGATCAAAAGAACAATACTTCGATCTATCAGTAAAGCAGTAAGCATCAGCAAAAGTTCCTTACAAGCGCTTCCAGGTACCAGGAATGGTGACGAGGAGAAGGCTTTACAGAATCGGTTTACCGAAGACAAAATCCGAAGAGTCAATTTGCCGCGACGACGGAGGACCACCACTCCGGTGCAGGCTTAGGTAGACTCTGAAGATTCCCTCGTGCCGCGACGACGGAGGGCCAGGCAATCCACTCCGGTGCAGGCTTTGAGGTACGCTTCGTTGAAACCAAAACCAGAAGCCTCTCGGAGAAAGCTCGCACTCGAAAGAGGAGCAGTCCGGAGCTTGTAGACAGAGTTGAAGACCGGGAGAAGCCATACGACTTCTCAAAAACAGGTGAAAATCCATCGAAGCAAGTCTCTTCTAGCGTGGTTTTTAGAGACACATTGGGTCTGTCCTCAAGGACCCTGAGCATCATCCATCAAATCACAAGAGAGAGAGACAGAGCAACAACAGAGATTACCATGGAAGCTGACACTTGAAGCTAAAGAAGAGGCTCTCAGCGGAGAGCCACTGCTCCGCCGTACTCGGAGAAACGACTTCTCGAGGAGCGGCTCTATTAAACCTTGAAGCTACAAGACCCTCGAACTGTTGGGAGGCAAGGCGGCGATGAGAAGAGAGGTAGCTACGCTCCCGAAAAATCACCAATCTTGAATTAAGATCTGACCCAGATCTTACGCCAACAATCGGAGGAGACAGAGAATCAAGGCCACCGAGTATCACACTACCATCACACCCTCGTCTGTACTCCAGAGAAGAGAGACACACGTCTCTAGCTTCCGATTAGATCCACCGAAGCAGAGATCCAGAGTAACCCGACAAAGAGGGGTTAACGGCGGTTGATGGGGTTGGTGAGAGTGGCTAAGAAGAGCAAACACAGATGGGGGAGGAGACCGGAGGCGACAGAAGCCCACGATCCCCTCAAACACAGAATTGATTTTTGAGATCTAGGGTTTGACGGCGTTGGGTGGGAGGAGACGCTAGAGAGAAAATTGTTTCTCTCTCTCTCTCTTGGTTCGAGATTCAAGAGAACACAACTTGAACCACTCACAAAATGAAATTCTTTATTTTAGCAAAAATAGTTAGAATTTTACTTGCAATGAAATTCTCGTATGTGACATTAGAAAGTGCATTAACATTAGTGAAAAGATCTTAAGACTATATTGGAGTGGCCTAACTCACTACATGATAGAACTTTTGATGTGTTTTAAGAAGTGGATGCACACCGGAGTCAAATTGAGTGGCAAAATCATCACAAATAAGTTAGATACTAGCTTATGTTGAAATGCTAGATAAACTTGAAAAAGAAATGTGTTTTTATCATTAGTCTCTTCCATTGTATATGTATACGTATGCTTGTGAAGACTTACATTTTTGTTTGCTTTTCCCGAGATCGAGGCTACAAAAACGTTGAAGACTATTGAAGTTTAAAGAATTTAATTTTATGTATTTTAAAATTTTTTATCTAAGTTTTAGCCTTAATTAACAAACAATTTTTGTTTTGAATTTGATTATGGACATTTCGTTCAACTTTAAGCATTAAGTTTTAGCTTTCAATAATGTTGCTCTAGGTTTGAGAGTTAAAAAATTGTTTTTTGAATTTGATCTCAAGATTGGATAATGTGTTTTTTTTTATTAACCAAGGGTGTCCAGTGAACCGAGACCCAACCGACTAATTATCTAGGAGCCTATTTACCGGTGACAGGTAAACCCAATGTCTTTATGTGGGAGTTAGAGATCCACGTCATCTGGTCACATGAAGAGCTAATAGTTTCACATTAGAGGATAATCGATCTCTGACCTGGATCAACATGACAACTTCTCCTCTAGTGGAAACCACTAGACCACCACAATGTGGTTTTGTTTGGTTAATGTTTCACTTTGGTATTATTGGCATGCACGTTTTATTCATAAGTTGATAAACAGAATTATATATATATATATATATATGTATTGGCGTCACTATTTTTTTATAGCGATTCGTATATGACTTGCGGAAAAATGCTCTCAGGCACTATCTTCTAGAAAGCTTAGGCAAACCTGTTTGAGAAACCCACGGTTTTTGCCTACCCGGTTTTTACCTGTTTTGGTTATGTTTGCAAAACAACCAACCGTCTGACTCTCACACCAACCTGGTTCCATTTCCATTTTTAGAAGATTTTCAAATCTCAATACTGCCTGAGAGTCATCTCTGCTCTTCCCACCTCCGGCGGAGGCCGTTGAGGTCTCCTCCTCTCAAACGACACTTGCTTCATCAATGTCAACCATGTTCCTTAGGTGTAGCGGTTCCCACAGCTTTCCGCAAGTCCTCTAAGTTAGGGTGAGAGTCGACTGTAACTCCTCTTTATCGAAACTCTGAGCTCTGAGTTTCTAATCTCTTCTACACTGTATCTCCTATTTCCCTCACAAAGGTACCATCTCTCATGTCTACATACGAAGGAATTTCTACACACCTTCCTACTCTACGTCTACTTCATCAGCAAATCTCTAAACACAATGGCCCAAAGACTTACTGCTGAGGAAAAAGGAAATGCTGTTGCAAGCAACCCTCCAGGCCCTTCTAGACTCCGGATGCGCGCCCCTGAATTTAACCCCTCTGACCTTATCAAGGACAATATGCTTACTCTTGTAGGTCGACTTACAAACCCTAACGAGCAAAAGATGAGCTCTGTTCTGCCATACCTCGCTAAGAAATTGAATATGGTGAGCTCCTCCTCGGGCTCAAACCTAGGCAACGGATGTTTGTAATTCCATTTCAACAAGGAGGACGACATTCGGGAAATCCTAGACAACAGACCGTACCAATACGGCCGCTGATGGTTATTGTACAGCGCTGGGAACCAATTATCTCTCCAAATTTCCCTGCACAAATACCTTTCTGGATCTCACTCCGAGGTATCCCTCTCCACTACTGGCATGAGAAAGTGGTACGCAATATAGGTCTTGAACTGGGGAACTCGGAACTTATGAAGTCCAAAGATCTACTGCTCGAGTTAGAGTAAGGATAGGTGGATTAAAGCCTCAGATCATGTAAGCAGTCATGGATTTTGACTCAGGAGAAGAGAGTCTCATCTATATGGAGTATGAAAACCTGGGAACCACTCCTCATTTTGTTATCGTCTATCTCATCTGCAGTCTCAATTTCCAGAAAAATCTGTCTCAGCTATTATCTCTCAACACTCAGGTTCATACTAGCAGACAGTAATCTCCCAACCCGCGTCATCCCACTACCTGGGAACCGAGTGCACCTACTGCTAACTATAGCAGACCCTTCCAACAAAGACTGGACCGTCACGGAAAGCCTTTTAGCGATAGAATCTCTTCCACGACGTATTGCCCATCAGGTCCGAGAAACAAGATTTCTCCAGCTACAAATCATTCTCGTCATTACTCAGCTCGAGCTAAGTCGCCTGATCTGGAGAAAAATGATCAAACGTACACCTCTCCTCTTTACACGAGATGCAGACTTAACAACTTTGTTGAAGAACAGAAGGGAGGACATTACAGGGAATCAAGTTGATATCACTCAAATTACCCTAAGGAGGACTTTACTCTCTCAAATAAGAGGTTCAGTTGTAGTACTTAGGGATCGAATCCACAAAGAGCTAGTGTACAAATAAGATGCAATCTTAATGACTATGCTAGGTTGAAAATAGTTTAAAGTAAATTGCAGGTTTGCTGAGTAAGGATAAGATTACTCAGTTGAAAGGATTTGGTTTTGAAACAATAAAGAAAAGTAGTTAGATTCAGGGTAAGTATTCAGGAATTCAGGATTATAAATATTATAAAGGCTAACAAGTTGCTTGCATGATATGTCAGAGCTCAACACTTATTAAATGAATCCATCAGCTCTCGCATTATTTAGACCATCTATCACTTAGATGCTAAATGGTGTTGCGGTCGGCTACTCTGCCGATGGTATCGATCGATGTTTCCATAGGAATATCGACCGATACACCTCTAGCTACGTCGATCGATTACTCTATAGGAGTATCGATCGATACGGCTCTAAGCAAGATTTATGCGCGAGTTGATACAATCCTCACCATGATCTTAGATCAGCTTTTGCATATCTCAAGAGGGTCATAGCATGTTTAGGATGTTGTCAGGTCTTGCATGTAATAAACAATGCAATCCAAGTTCATGTTCTAGGTAGCTAAGCTAGAAAACGCATTAGTGAACAATCCTAACAATAAATATCACAACTATATCAATTATAGGTTGGGTTAATCCCTCATATCCTATTTAAACCCTAAATCTAACAAATGAATCTACTCAGACATGGCTAAGTAGTTCATAACAACAAGGTAATAATAGAAATTCATAGACCTATTAGAGGGTGAACACTTAGGTTCCAATCACAAATATCTTTGGATCTCTCCTCTAGGTCTAGAACTCTATAACCTTTGTTAACAAATAAAGAACTGAAAAGAAATAAGTAGAAGAGAAGAAACTCTTAGAAAAACTTATGAAAACTTGTATCTAATTATTTGCTTGTAAAAGATTTTTTTAAAACTTGTTCTTTTGCTAAAACACTTAGGCATATATAAATATGAGTTCATTAGGTTAAAAACTCGTCAGGGGAATTCTTGTAAAATGTGATATCTTGGGCTTCAAGTTCGTCCAGGTCCAACTTGTCTTTCTGCCGCCTCAGTATTGATCGATAGTACAGGGTGTACATCGATCGATTATAGTCTCGATGTATCGTCCTTCGGCTAATGTGTGTCTATCGATTGCACAGAGTGTGCATCGATCGATGTGTAACTCTGGTGTCGACCTCTGGTCTTGATCACGGGTGAACTCTTCTTTAAGCTCCAAAAAGGTACCTAAAACATCACTTTTCTCCAAAATGCTTCTGAACCTGAAAACATACCTAATAGGCTCCAAAACATAGATAATAGTAGTAAAAACACTCATATACCATGGGTAAAAACGGGTAAAAGTCATGGTATATCAACTCCCCAGACTTAACCTTTTGCTTGTCCTCAAGCAAAACACATGCAGTCTTTATGAAAGAGGTTTTGAAAAGCAAGGACTAAATCAAATTCAAACTTAGAATCATAACTTCTACTTTGTTGCAAACCACATCTAAGTGTCTGTCAATCACAGAAGCACATTATGCAATATCCTAATTAAACAACCTTGATCATCTAGCCAACAACTTAGCAATCATGTCTGACTAACCCCTCTACTGATTTCATTTCTGTACATAAAAATAAAAGTGCAGGCTTTACCTTGGGAGTATCGATCACAGGATGCAAGGTTGCTCAAACAAGTATCTGGACCTGCAGGTAAAAATTAGTTCATATCCTCTCTCTCTCTACTATTTCTCTCCTAGTCAAGTCTGCTTTCATTTGCAAGACATTGACCAAGATTGGACAGGCTTCCATGAATCAAGCCTTAATGGTTGCAGCCACCAAGTCCTGTTCACTTCTTTTTGACCTATATCCTAGATTCATTGCGAAGCAAGTCTTGAAGGGGGTAACCACCAAGCCCTGTTCGAACTCTTTACCTATAGAATTCTTATGAATCAAGTCTTGAGGGGGGTAACCGCCAAGCCCTGTTCGAATTCCTTCCTAGTTAATAACTAACTAATCCTAGAACATAAATTTAAGATAATTTTCGATTTTTTTTAACTTGTAAAAATTAAATCTAATTTCGAAAATGAGAGAGAGAGGGTGATAAAACTATCTACACAAGGCTTTTACCTTCCAGACTTGTTTGAAGCATCCGATCCCATGTATACCAAGCCCCAAGACAAGCAAAGAATTGTCAGGTTAGGTTGGAAATCAGCTTTGGTTCCTCGCACAATCAATGAAAGTGTTGTCATAGCTGACAGGTGATCAACTTTAGCATCTATAGTACATTCTGCATCAACAAATCTAAGAATGGTGCCTAAAAGATTGGTTAGATAAAAAGTGAAAATTTAAATTATCATTATCCCTTTCTTGACTCAATAAAAACCATTTTGAAAATATTTTGGATGAAATCAAAAGGTAAAAGCATCAGTAATCATCCCCAGACTTAAATCATACACTGTCCCCTGTATAACCAGTAGTGAAGGCATAGGCAATAATAAAGTACATTGATATCAAAAAAAGTTGAGAACGATATACCTGACCGCGATGCGTATCGATTGATGTTGAGTCGTCTTTGTCGATCGCTTCTGTGTGGTTCATGTCGATCGATATCGACTGTGTCATATCGGTCGATTTCAATGGCAATCGCCTAGTGAACTGCAAAGAAAACAAATACGAAAAATAAAATCCTAAAGATAAAATAAAATGAAAAACTACCTAACAGTGGGTTGCCTCCCACTCAGCGCTTTGATTATAGTCATCTAACTTGACTTTGGATGGAATGAGCTACTGAGATGAAGTCCAGGCACTTGTTGAGAAACAAGTATCCTCTGTATCTTTCTTCTCGCCGAACCATGCGTCAAATAGGCTTCTTGTGGCTTCATATTCTCTGGTTCGTTTCTTCTTTATCTCAATCAACTCATCAGTGATCCTTTGAATCCTTTCTTCATGACCTTCAATGCTGAACTCGTGCATCCTAATTTCCTGTAGGCATGTTCTGAAAAATCACTGAGCTCCGCTTGCATTGAATCAAGGCGTCGGATCATTTTGTCGTGGATGGAGCTGGTATCGATCGATTCCTTTGTTGAAATGTTGGTCAATGGCTGTTGAAGTCCATCGATCGATGCGCTGGATCCTCTGTCGATCGATGCTAAGGGTGCAGGTCTGCTCGCAAGCTGCCTCTGAATGGCTATAATTTCTTTCTGCATCCCTTCTATGCTAGATTCCATGCTTCCAACCTCGTTAACAAGCGGGAAATACGTTTGGTCTAGACGTCTATCTTGTAATCATCCATGCTTGTTATTGCTGTGTAGACTTCATCAGCTAATTTATCCAAATCAGCTCTGGTACAGATCTCTGAAGTCTGTATATCGATCGATGCAATAGGTTGTTCATCGGTCGATTTTTGCTTCTGCAGATTCTCGTGAAGCTTCTCGGCAAAGAGCTTCATCTGGCCGTCAATTTCAGTCATCGCCTATCGATCGATATGAGGTTGAGCTCGTCGATCGATGCAATAGATGCAGCCTGATAATCAAGTTGACGTTGGAACTTCTAAGCCTCCTGCTGCATAGTATCTATTCGTAGTGCGAGTTCCTCAACTTCTTTGTCTACTAAGAAGTGTATATCAGCAATTTTCCTCTCAACTGCTTTCAGACGAGTCAATCCTCCAAAAGGATTGCAAGGTGCACCGGGGTTCATATGTGCATGTGCTTCATTGATAAGGCGGATAGATCTCTTCATCTCTTCTGTGCAGATGCTTAGATCCCCTAGGTAGTGGAAGATAGGTTCACAGGTTTTGGTAATTTTGCTGCTGAGACGAGCTTCTGCTTTCTTCAATTCTTTCCAGATATCTCCAAGAGACTCATCAACCTCATGTTTTGAGTAAGTGGTCGATGGTGTGGTCTCCGTATCGATCGATGTGGATGTTACTCTGTCGATCGATTTTGATCTGTTCTGGCTATGGTTATGTGCGTGGTGAAGATCTTCAATTTCCAGCTCAAGACGTTGAACCTTCCTGAGTAATCCCTGGTCTGCATTGAACATCCAGTTCATCTCACTGCGAAGCTTGTCTGTGGCCTCTTCTAAACTCTTTTCCATAGAGAGCTTTTCCCATTTGCGTTCTCTAAGTAAACCGGTGAACATCTCGTTGATCTCGTCTTTGGTGTAGGTTTCTTGCACCAATTCTCTTCTTGTAAATGAACTAGCGTGCTCTGGTAGCCAGATGTCCATTGAAGTTCTTTGAAGCAGTTTCTCTATGTCGTCTTTAGAAATTGTGATGATGTCACCATCTATTCCTCTAGCAAAGCCTTTCTCGTCTCTATAGACCCCATACTCATCTCTCTGCTCCCAAAAGAATTTTCGAACTCCATATCGAAAGGTTCTCTTTCCGAATTCGGGACACTTATCGATCGATGCAACACACTGTGTATCGATCGATTTCCGTTGAAAATATGGATCCTTTCTGTTGAGATGGTTATCCTCAGCTTCCTTTGGCTCGGTTGTTGTGTCTGCCTCCTGGTGCTGATAATGGTGGTCTGGTCCATAGCGTTGTTGCTGGAATAGGTTGTGGGATCCATTGGCTAGGATGTAGGCAATGTCTTCTCTCTATGTGGAGTGTTCGCCCATCCATTGGCGTGCAAAGCCTTGTGAATCCCTGAAAATACCAAACTCATCCGGGATTAGATTTAAATTAAGTACATTTGAATTTGTTACCTAGGATGGTTGGGTGTATGTATCGGTCGATGGCACAGGTTCTGAATCAGTCGATGGTTGTTCAGGCCTATCGGTCGATACTGGTGCCGTGTCGATCGATGAGACTTCTTCGGTTGGGTGATGTATGTTGGTGCGGCGGTCTCGACCAAGCTCTCTGGTAGCCCAGCTCCCGATTGAGTAGTCTCCGCCTCGCTTGTTGTCGAATGATTCGAGAAGTAGTATCGATCGATGGGGATGTGGCCCTGTCGATCGATGTCGTGATTCTGAGGTTGTGGTGGAGAAGTCGATCTTCATCTTCTGGAAGGTTGTGACACTCTATAGCTCTCTCCTCCTCGTAATCATCAGTATACTCCTCAATGTGAGTAGTATTTGCAGCATGTGGTGGGATGTAGTAGTCGTTCTCCCATATGTTTATTTCGAAATCTCCTTCTGGAAACTCCTCCTCGATCTGATTGAATAGTGAATCGATCGATGACCATGTGTGGCTGTCGATCGATGTCGGTTCACCAGAGATGATCGATGAGACAGTGCTACTATCGATCGATTTTGCGGTCTCTGTCTTGTATTCGCCTTGTGAGTCGTAGTCATCTCCACAATAGAAAACAACTACAAGGTCTGAGCCGTCTTGGATCTTCTTAGGGATCTTGATGACTCGTACTGGATCATAGTAGACCGTAGGGTTGATTAGGGTTAGGCACAATTTGTTTGTCTGAAGGTTGCAGACTGCTCCAACTGTGGCTATGAAGGCTCTTCCAAGTAGCAAAGAAGTAGGTAGGGTTATCTTGACGTCCAAGACATGGAAGTCTAGTGGAATTAGGGCTTCTCCTATGGTAACCTCAAGGTTTCTTACAATTCCTCCAGAGTTCTGTTGAGAACAATCCACAAAGATGAATGATTCTTCAGTAGGCTCTATCTTCAGACCTAGATGGTCTGCTATCACCTGGGTAAGATGCTAACTCCAGATCCTGTGTCACATAGGGCACGTGGGAAGTTGGTCCCCTGTACTGAGCAAGGAACAACAAACTTTCCTGGATCACCATTCTTCTCTAGTTTGATCCTCTTCTTCATACTTTCTCTGACTTGGTTGAACATCCTCTTGATGTCTTCTTCTTTCTCCTTAGTTTCTCTGAAAAACATCCACAATCTGTGTGAAAAGTAAGCTTCTTCAAAGGGTTTCTCCGTAGGTATCCTTAGAACTCTCTTTCTGAAACTTGCCAACTCTTTCTCATTAACTCCTCTTTTAAGGTGTTTAGGAACCTTCTCTTTTCTTTTTCTGAGAACTCTGCCATCTTTTTCCTTTTCTATCTCCATTGGATCAATAATATCCGTGGGTTTCTTCATTATGGCGGTTGGTGGGTTTCTGGAAGGCTTAGATTGCTCCCGGAGTGCATTAAGTCGTGCAACATCTATCTTGGGAAGTTGCACTCGGCATGTGATAACTGAATATCGATCGACAGCTTCTAGAGTGTGTCGATCGATTTCTTTATCATTCGGTCGATCGATGGGACGCCTGTCCCGTGGTCGATGTTGTGGGCTGGGCGGATGTGGATGCTTTGCTGCTAACTCCTCGTGAGTAAGTATCCTCACGGTGGTTGCACTGCTGGTGGATCCTTCAAGATCCATCGGTCGATGCTCGTCTTCCTCCATCGATCGACGGTGTTACATCGATCGGCTTCGCTTTCCTGACACTCTGATCCTCTTCCATGGCTGCTCGCTTTCCTGTGAATTTGCCGATCTTTCCATTTTCACCTTTAATAGGTTCCACCAACCGCCAGATGGTTTCATAACTCATGTTGTTGTTTGCTGCTTCTCAGTTTCCTGGTTTGATCTCTGAAACCGGTTCCACTGATCCAGCTTGACTTCGCTTCTATGTAGTCATCTTCTTCATCAGCTTCGCATCCTCCACTGAGCAGATTTGATTGTTTAGCAGTTTCTGAACATTGTCAAGTGTAGCTTGTACCTCATTTATCTGTTCCTTTCCAAGGAACGCTGCAGATCTCGCTCTTACAATGTTCTTTGTGCTGTTGCTGGATGTTAGGTTATCTATTAGCTTCACAGCATCTTCAGGATTCCTTGTGGTGAAGTGGCCTTCACTCGCAGTGTCAGAGCCATCTGATATTTCAGTGATGCTCAAGAAAGTGCAGAGCAGCTGCACTTTGTTGAATCCATGGTGTGGGCAGTCTCGCTGGTAAGACTTGAATCTGATCCAGGTATCCTTAAATGACTCTCCAGGCTCCTGATTGAATGTGGCAATTTTCCTCCTTAAGTCTTCAGCGCGCGCATCATCAAAGAAGTTACGCAAGAATGCGTTTTTGATGTCGCTCCAGGATGTAAGAGATCCTGGTGGTAGCTGCTTAAGCCACGTAAAGCTTCTCCAGATAAAGAGTGTTTGAAGAGCTTACAGAGAAGGTAGTCCACAGGGACTCCATTGGCTTTGATAGCAGATATGAGATCCTCGAACCTCTCCGATGGTCCATGGGATGCTCATTGGACAGCCCATAGTAGGTGTCTGTCCCACAAGGGTGTAGTACTGCGGCTTGAGCTCAAAATCGCCTCTGAATAGCAGGGGACGAATGGCTGATCTGTTGGTGTAGAACTGATCTGGACGGTTGTAGTCAGCTAGTGTTCAAGCAGCCTCTTCTACAGGTTGAACAGCTCCTGTAGGTGCAGTTTCTGGCTCAGGATTACTTCATTCGAGCGCTGAGTTTCTGACCTGCTTCATTACGAAGTTGACCTTCTTGGTCACGCAAGTCTCCATTCTTATCTCGTGTGAGAATAATAGGCGAACCATGACTCATGGAATAGTATCAATCGATATACGGTTAGGGTATCGATCAATGTCGGATGAAAGATGTCGGTCGACGGTGAAGTAGTGTCGGTCGACGGAAGGTTCGAGTATCGGTCGACGAAGACGGTGTCTCGGTCGGCAGGGTGCCAATATCGGTCGATAGGCGTTGAGGCGTGATCAATGGGTAACGGATTTTGCGGATTAAACGCTCCAAGCTAGCGGATCTTCTCGAGAAAAGTTGGGATTCCTTGTTGCTTCGGTGCTGCTGGGCATGTACCGAAAAGACAAGAAAAAATTTTGTGTCGAAAACAAATTAAAATAAAATAGAAATAACCTAGATCTAATCAGATTAGATCCTATTGTATCAAAGCTCCCCGGCAATGGCGCCAAATTTGATATCACTCAAATTACCCTAAGGAGTGACTTTACTCTCTCAAATAAGAGGTTCAGTTGTAGTACTTAGGGATCGAATCCACAGAGAGCTAGTGTACAAATAAGATGCAATCTTAATGACTATGCTAGGTTGAAAATAGTTTAAAGTAAATTGCAGGTTTGCTGAGTAAGGATAAGATTACTCAGTTGAAAGGATTTGGTTTTGAAACAATAAAGTAGTTAGATTCGGGTAAGTATTCAGAATTCAGGATTATAAATACTATAAAGGCTAACAAATTGCTTGCATGATATGTCAGAGCTCAACATTTATCAAATGAATCCATCAGCTCTCGCATTATTTAGACCATCTATTACTTAGATGCTAAATGGTGTTGCGGTCGGCTACTCTGCCGATGGTATCGATCGATGTTTCCATAGGAATATCGACCGATACACCTCTAGCTACGTCGATCGATTACTCTATAGGAGTAACGATCGATACGGCTCTAAGCAAGCTTTATGCGCGAGTTGATACAATGCTCACCATGATCTTAGATCAGCTTTCGCATATCTCAAGAGGGTCATAGCATGTTTAGGATGTTGTCAGATATTGCATGTAATAAACAAGGCAATCCAAGTTCATGTTCTAGGTAGCTAAGCTAGAAAAAGCATTAGTGAACAATCCTAACAATAAATATCACAACTATAGAAATTATAGGTTGGGGCTAATCCCCCATATCCTATTTAAACCCTAATCTAACAAATGAATCTACTCATACATGGCTAAGTAGTTCATAGCAACAAGGTAATAACAGAAATTCATAGACCAATTAGAGGGTGAACACTTAGGTTCCAATCACAAATATCTTTGGATCTCTCCTCTAGGTCTAGAACTCTATAACCTTTGCTAACAAATAAAGAACTGAAAAGAAATAAGTAGAAGAGAAGAAACTCTTAGAAAAACTTATGAAAACTTGTATCTAATTATTTGCTTGTAAAAGACTTTTTTATAACTTGTTCTTTTGCCAAAACACTTAGGCATATATAAATATGAGTTCATTAGGTTAAAAACTCGTCAGGGGCATTCTTGTAAAATTTGATATCTTGGGCTTCAAGTTCGGCCAGGTCCAACTTGTCTTTCTGCCGGCTCAGTATCGATCGATAGTACAGGGTGTACATCGATCGATTATAGTCTCGACGTATCGACCTTCGGCTAATGTGTGTCAATCGATTGCACAGAGTGTGCATCGATCGTGTGTAACTCTGGTGTCGACCTCTGGTCTTGATCACGGGTGAACTCTTCTTTAAGCTCCAAAAAGGCACCTAAAACATCACTTTTCTCCAAAATGCTTCTGAACCTAAAAACATACCTAATAGGCTCCAAAACATAGATAATAGTAGTAAAAACACTCATATACCATGGGTAAAAACGGGTAAAATCCATGGTATATCACAAGTCATCAGTTCCCTAATCTCCAATGGAGAGCTAAGTCCCCGATCCTCAACCAAGAGGTTACACTGCCAAGCGCTTCTTTCCATCCTCCTAGGAACTCAGTCGAACATAATCTAGAGGCTACTGACTTCCCTCTAGACCCCTCGGTGCCCTCTAGAACTTCAGTTGACCGGGAGACTCTTGTTGCAGACCTTCCTCTAACTCTTCTGATACGCTCTAGAGAAGAAGTGATGGATGAACTCAGAGCTGCTACCCTCTCATATATGAACTGCCCAAATCCAGTTGAGAGAGAAGCAAGGAAGATACGAGTTTTACAGAGTGAACTGAACGGTATGGTGGAAGAAACATAAACACGCATCCTACAAGCTTCTACTTCAGCTGCATTGTCCAGAATGGAAACAACAGTTGTGCCAAGCATCCCAGCTCCTACGCTCCAGGAATACTCAACTAAGAAAGCTTCAGTATACCCGACAAGAAAACGAGGACGCCCTCCCAAGCCGAGAGAGACTAGGACCATCAGACTCAGTCCGAAAACTTTCTCTAACATGGGAACAAAGAAAAGGAACTTAGCTCGTATCCAAGCTTTGCTGGGAACATCTTCGAGATCATCGAGATTAACCAGACCATCAAGATCTACCACACGACAATCTAGTACTTTTAATGCGGAAGCGGCTCCTCCAATTTTCCTCATTCCAGCGAGCTCGAGACAGCAGACGGATTTTCCTCTGCAAACTCCCGATCTCCCTTAGTGATTCTGAGATGGAACTATTGTGGGTTGGGGAACCCCATGACAGTCCAGCGTATTAGGGAGCTTCGACAGCAACCATCCCTCGACATCATCTTCCTCATGGAAACGAAGAATCCGGACTCCTTTGTGCTCAATGAACTCGACTTCCTTGGGGCGGATCATCACTTCTTAGTTCCCCCAGAGAGGCCTAGCAGCGGAGGCCTTGCTCTGTTTTGGAAACACGACATTGACCTTCATATTCTCTCCTCCTCCAAGAATTTAATCAATACCATTGTTACCCATAAAGGGGTTTCTGTTTTTGTAACATTTGTGTACGGAGAACCAGAAGTTTCTAATCGAAACCTTGTTTGGGATTCCTTGATTGATCTTTCTCTGACCGGAAACTCAGTTTGGTTTTTGACTAGAGATTTTAATGAGATAGTTGATAATAGTGAGAAATCAGGGGGCCAAGAAAGGGCAGAGGGTACTTTTGGAGCCTTCCGGAACTTACTAACCAGATGTGATCTTTTTGATCTTAAACACTCAGGCATTAGCCTGTCGTGGAGAGGCAAACGACGAAACCATCTCACGTACTGCAAACTTGATCAATCACTGGTCAACCCGGTTTGGTCTGATAACTTCCCTACGGGTAGATGCCAGTATTTGGGCTTTTAAGGATCAAACCATAGACTTCTGATCTCAATCTTCGACTCCTCAAAATGCCATCAGAACCGTCTCTTTCGATATGACCGCAGACTCTGAGTAAACGATGAGGTTAAAGACTTAATAGCCAGTGTGTGGAACGCTAATTCAGATGCCTCTGTAAGCACCCGCCTTGCACAGTGTAGACGAGCTATATGTGCCTGGGCACGAGAGCAATATTTTAATAGCAAGGAGATGATCATCAAACTGAAGCAGAGTCTGGATATCGCAATGTCAGATCCTCAGGGAAATGAAAACCTTATTTCATCTCTGAACTCCAGTCTACTATCCGCATATAAAACAGAAGAGGAATTCTGGCGCCAACAAAGTAGGATAATGTGGCTATCTTCAGAGGATAATAAATTTGGATATTTCCATGATGTAGCCAAGGGGCGTCGAGCTCGTAATAGAATGACGGTTATAGAAGGCTCCGATGGAACAACCTACTTCAAAGAGGAACAAATCGCGGGACAGATTTTGGCTTACTTCACGGATATCTTCTCATCAGCCGCAAACCTCAATACAACTGCAAACACGAGGGAGATTGTAGAATTTTCCATCATGCCAACCGTCTCTGATGTGGCGAACGAGAAAATAACTTGGATCCCAGATGCCGCAGAGATAAAGCATGCTCTCTTCCTGATCCATCCAGACAAAGCACCGGGTCCAGATGGGTTCTCTGCAAGTTTCTTTCACTCGAACTGGAGTACCATCGGATCAGCTCTAATCTCGGAAGTTCAGTCTTTCTTCAGGACAGGTTGTTTACCGCCTGTTACGAATATCACTTATGTCAGACTCATCCCGAAGATCACAGCAGCTAAACAGGTTTGGATTATCGACCAATAGCTTTATGTAATGTCATCTACAAAGTTATCACAAAGATCCTCTTCCTCCGCTTGAAACCAATCCTCCAAGATATCATTTCTGAGACTCAGTCGGCCTTTGTACCTGGGAGAGTCATCTCCGATAACGTTCTCATCACCCACAAGATTTTTCATTCCCTCAAGATGTCTGAGGCTGTTATCCGCTGCTCCATGGTGGTTAAAATAGATATGAGAAAGGCCTATGACAGGCTCGAGTGGAACTTCATTGAACTGGTAAACCTGATCATGTAGTGTGTGACCTCTATCTCATACTCAATTCTCGTGAATGATTCCGTTCATGTCAGGCTCATTCCGTCTAGAGGTATTCGACAAGGAGATCCGTTGTCCCCTTACATCTTCATACTTTGTGGGGAAGTACTCTCGGGTCTATGTAGACGAGCACAACGAAGCGGTCACTTGTCTGGCCTAAGAGTGGCTACCTTTTCACCGCGTCTTGACCATCTACTATTCGCAGACGATACGATTTTCTTTCTACATACGGATGTGCAAAGCTGCTCCACACTGATGGAAATCCTCAATTAATACAGAGTGTCTTCAGGGCAATTGATCAATGCATATCCTTCTCAGCAAATACCCCACAGGAAATACGGAAACGTGTTAAAACACACATCAGGATTGCAAAGGAAGGAGGAGTAGGTAAGTACTTACGAATCCCGGAGCACTTCGGGCGACGCAAAAAAAGACCTCTTCACGAGCACCATAGACCGCTTAAAAAGAAGGCAGCTAGCTGGGCATCGAGACATCTCTCTAATGCGGGTAAATTGGTCATGTTGAAAGCGGTTCCCTCACAGCGATTCCCTTCTTTGCCATGAACTGCTTTGAACTCCCAGTGAGCTTATGTAAGCGGATTCAGTCCGCTCTTACGTGATTCTGGTGGGATGCCTCACCGGAGAAAAGGAAAATGTGTTGGGTTGCGTGGGACAAACTCACAGCACCTAAAGACATGGGAAGACTTGGAATACGAGATATTCCAGCCTTTACACGGATTTGCTCGCTAAGCAGGCTTGGAGGATTGTTACTAAACCAGACTGCTAGCTCTCCAGGATCCTTAGAGGGAAATACTCTACCAAAGAATCCTTCCTCCAATTGAAAGCTCCTTCGTCGGCCTCTCATGGATGGAGGGGAATTCTGGCCGGAAGGGAATTTCTGGTAACAAACTTGACCAAAGCCATTGGAGATGGAGAAAGTACGAGAGTTTGGAAGGACCCATGGCTCAGTTAACAGACCCCGACTAGGCCTATAGGACTTGCAAATGAGTCTCACCAGGACCTCGTGTCGTGAACCTACTCTGCAGAGGAATTTCTGAATGGAACATCACAAGGATCTTGAGTGTACTCCCTTAGTACTGATATACCATGGATTTTATCCATTTTCACCTGTGGTATATAACTATTTAAGGATATAAAAGTTCTGTTTTTGAGTCTATTTAGCATAATTACAGGTTCAGGAGTGTTTTGGAAGAAAGTGGTGTTTTGTTGTATTTTGGAGCATAAAAGAGATTTCTCCCGGGCTGACTATAGAGCAGATCAAAGGGTCGATCTGAGATAATAATCGATCGATGCACACCTTACGCCATCGATCGACGGCGAAGCAAGCAAGACCCGAATGGTTCCAGCCGACTTAAAGCCCAAGTCAACACCAATTTACAAGATTACCCCTGACGAGTTTTAGACCTAATATTTATGTGATCTGCCGTTGTTCTAGGCAACACACACTTTCTTTTACTTCTCCTTTTCTTACAGAAAAGGTTTTTAGGGTTTTTAGTAGTTTGAGAGAATATCCAAGACTCCTTCAAAGATTTGTGATTGGACCAGTTAGGTTTAGGGTTCAAATAGGTTATGAAGGACTAGCCCCAAATATAGAATTTCTAAGTTGTGATATTCATCAATAGATTGTTCTTACTGCTTTTGTTCTAGAGTAGCTAACAAGAACACTGATCTTAGAATCATTAAGCACAAGCGATAGCTTGGTCTTTTATCTGAAACTAATCTTATTGAGCTAGGATTGTGATATCTTGTGTATTTACATGTTTTTAGCATTCATATCTTGTGCATTTTGATCATATAGGTTAGGCATTAGGCATCTTTAGGCTCATTTTGCATTCATAAGTCTTTATCAGGTGTTGGAGTGCACTTTGGAGTTATTAGAGGTGTTTGGGAGTATTGTTGCCCAAAAAGAGGTGAAGAATCAAGTTTGGCCATGAAAAGAGAAGTTGATCCATGATCTGGTCGAGACAAAGATGAGCATGGACGGAGGCCTTAGAGATGTCTTATGTTCCTAAGATTTTGTGGAGACACAGAAAATTGAGTTATCTTTCCAATGGAAGTGGTTTCAAGTCATTTGGAGCTGTATTGGAGGAGTTATGATCAGTTTACTAGAAGCACATCAAGCTGGCCGGGAAGACTGGCCGGGGTACAGACACCCGGTCGGAAGAGACACTGCTGGACGACCAGGCCGGGGAAGAGTGGAACGGGATGAGCTACCCGGTTGGGAGAAGGATGACCAGGCCGGGGAGGAGTGGACCGGGATGAGCTACCCGGTCGGGAGCTGGACGAGGCTGGCCGGGAAGATTCAACCGGGTTGGACCTGCTGCTCTACCCCAGACCAAAAATTCACCATTTTTCCTATTGGTTGAAGCCTAATTGACCCCAGGAACCTTTTAGTATTTTTCTATGATGTTTTTAGGGCTTCTAAGCCTTGTATAAATACTCTTATATCTCCCAATTTGGGACTTATCTCTTTTTCTCTCAAAAACACATTTAGATCTTGAATAAAGTTTGGATCTTGGATCCTTTTTCTTCTTTTATTCTTGTGTTCTTGAGCATCTGTTGCTCTCTAATCATGGTTAACCTTGAATTCATCATGGGTTTAAGGGAAATCATGTTTATTAGAGAGTAGATCATCTTAGGGTTCATGGGCTTAGGAGATTTAGGGTGTTTTGGTGTAGATCTATCTTTTCCTTGCTTGATTGAGTGTTCTTATTGCTATTTTGGAGTTGGCGTCTTCAAAATAGAGCTATAGGCATTTTATACCCGAAAGGTGTTCTATGAAATGCATGAACCAACTCTTCAATGCTTTTAACATTCTTTACCAAAGAGATTTGTTGTTAAAGATGTTAAGATAGCTAATGGACTTGTTCTTAATGATTGCTTTCATATTATTCAACCAATGACCATTTGATGCTTGAGATATGTTAGTGAATGAGCATTCATCTTGACCATAGAGCTTGCTTAGGATTTGTTTCTAGGCTTAAGGTTGATAGATTGAATGTTGCTGCCACCTTTAGATTGAAACTTGATCACCCAAAGTCAATTCCCTTGCCCCATGAGTCCTATTGCTTCATATTGAAAGAGAGATCATTACTTTATTGCATTTTAGTTTAGTTTTAGTTCATTTCACTCCACTCTATTGATTGCACTTAGATTAAGCATAGACTTGCATTCCCTTTGCATTGAAATCACCTAGGATTGGTTCGACAATCTTTTATACTACAACATTTGATAGGACCCTTGAAAATTCCTTTCATGAAATTGGCGCCGTTGCCAAGTTCTAGTTTGATTTTGACATTGGGATTTAGTCACTTGCTTGAGACTAAGTCTTGTTACCTTTATCTACTTACTAATTCCCTTTCAAGTTGTTGTTCTTTTGCAAGGTACATTCACAAGAGAGGAAGATCATGTCTCTTGACTTGGAATCAATGTTCAAGGCTATTTTAGAGGGTCAAGAAAGGATGATATCCAGAAGCTCCACTTCTTGTGAAAGAGCTTATGAGCCAACCACCCAATTGGAGTACCAACCACATGGAAACCTTGGTCAAGAAAGCCAATATGGATATGGTGAGAGATACCAACCTTGGGCTTTAGAGTATGAAGAACAAGAAGTCAAATCCCCCTCAAGCCTCCAATGAAGAACTCATCACCAACATGCTTGAGAAGTTGTTAGAGAATCAAGAAAGAGGAAGGCTTGAGATACAAAGGCAAATGAGCTCTCTTTCCACCAAGGTAGATGCTCATGGCAAGACTCTTAGCTCAAGGATGGATGAAACTATAACACATGTGAAGTCTATCAACAACAAACTGTCTCACATCATTGAAGATCAAGAAACAAGCATCATTCCCCTTTACAACACCATCACTTGTGAAGAATGTTCCATGGATATGGAAATTGATGTTGAAGAGGACATGCACCTCACGGATGGATTTCAACAAGAAGTTGAAGACTCTATACATGAGCTTGAATTACTCCTTGGATGCATGGTGGATGAGAATCTTGTGATAAGATGTGAAGAGCAAGTTGAACCAACTACATTCATGGGTTATTCAACAAGAAGCAAGGATGAAGAAGTAAGCTTGGTTGGAAGAATCTTTGAAGACCCTTTTGATGATGGTTTGGCTGTTGAATGCATAGAAGACATAAGAGAGATCTCATTGGCTATGGATGAGTTCTCAATCAAGGAGGAAACACATGTGAAGTTTACTTCCAAAGAAGGAACAAGGGGTGAAGAGTCTATGGAGAATCAAGTTATTCACATTGAAGAATCCCTCAAAGAGATGCACCAAGAAGACTCTCCAATGGACAAGCCCTTTGCCTACCATTTTGGTATACTCTCTACCAAGGAGCTCATTGTTGACGATCCAAGGAAGGTACCCTTTGAAGAGATCAAGATGAATGAGTTTAGGGGTTGGTTCTATGATGAGTATGATCCTAGTGATCCGGTTTGGCAAGAAGGCTTTCACTACATGGGTAAGGAGCTTAGACACACCAGCCTTCACTAGCCAGAGGAAGGAAAGTCAAGCTAGTGACCTAAAACAAGCTCACTTGGGAGGAAGTCCCATGGCTATCCTTTGTACATATTTCACTAGGATTTTGTTTTAAAGACCATTGGGCTGCAGAGGCAGGCGACCAGACATTGCTCCCCTAGGCACCAACTGAATCTTCTAGCTCTACTTATGAGGTATCACTCCAACCCTTCTTGTATATACATTTTCTTTTGTCTTGTTGGGGTATTCTCCTTCTCTCTTACTCACACAGAGACTGTGTGATTTAAGTGTGGGGGAGGTACCAGGTATTTGATCATGTTTGCTTTGTGATTGAGAATCTCATGCATTGCATTGTACATTCATATATGCATAGAAAAACCAAAAAAATTTTTTAAATTTTTTGAATCATGTAGTTGCATCACTTGCACCTTTAAGATTGAGTCTAGAGCATATAGGTTGCATTCAGTTGCACATGGAGCATTGCCTTGTAAAGAACACTTGTTTTCACTGAATTTGACACCCTAGTTAAACATATCAAGTAGCTTAAGCATCTTTTGAAAGGCTTGCATGCTTTGAGCCTTGAAAACTCTAATTGAAACTTGCTTGCTTGCTTGATATTGGAATTGTTCTTGAAACCAGCTCCATCCTGAACTTAGACTTGAATGAACTTAATTTCTCTTGCATATGGGCATTTGCATACTTGATCATGGATCTCATACACATTTGGATTATCTTTCCCCATTATACCACTCTTTGTTAACCCAAATGGCACTTCCATGCCCTTGAACCCTAGCCATTCTTTGAAGCCTACATTGATTTGCATGAGTGAGGCCTTTTCTCGGAGCTTGTCATGTGCAAAATCTTGAGAGTATTGGGAGCGACATGGATTTGTTCTCATCTCTTGCTAGCATAGGGTCCTCATTTGAGCTAGCTTCTAGGATGGTGAGTGGGGTTTTTGTTCTTTAAAGGCTTATGTCTTGGGTTTGGGATGTGACAATTTTGAGATTGATGAACAAAAGAATGTATTTAGAAAGAAAAACCCTATGGACCTAGAATAGAAAGATAAGAAGCTCTTGATTGATATTTTGACCTTCCCCTTCATATAAAAAGAAAAGAAGAAAAAAAGATTCAATAAGATAGTGGGGAAGGGAAAACTAAAAGAGTTAGAGCTTAGAAAAGGGAATAGAGGTCCTTAGTGGTTGAATCATGAGAAAAAAAAATGTTCATTGGGTGAGTGATGTGAGTATGTTTTTCATCATAGGTTATGGGATGAATAAAAGGGTGTAGATCTTGTAATCACTAGAATTGGGTAGAATGTTGAGGATGGATCCATGTATGCATGAGATGTGTTGGGGTCAAAAACGGTTATCTCGAAATCTACGGCTAAAGATCCTTCCAAACTCAAACATTTCCCGCACAAACGGCCAATGGGGGAAAGATCGGCAACGGAAACCCACAGGCGGCAGAGAACCCTGGCGCCGGGCGGCTGGCGAGACGGAGCGGCCTGGCACCGCGTAAGCCCCCATGCCGGCGTAAGCGCCACGCAAAGCGCCTGCCGCGGCAAGCCGCCTGGCGCTGGTGGCAAGCCGCCTGGCGCCGTGGTAAGCCGCCTGGCGCGGCGGCAAGCGGGCTGGCGCCGGCGGTAAGCCGCCTGGCGCCGGCAAGCGCCCCGCGAAACCAGCCTGGCGCCGGCGGCAGGCCAGCCTGGCGCCGGCGTAAGCCAGCCAGGCACCGGCGGCAAGCCAGCCTGGCACGGGCGGCAAGCCAGCCTGGCGCCGGCGGAAAGCATCCCGTAAGCCGCCTGGCGCCGGCGCAAGCGTCCCGCAAACCGGCCTGGCGCCGGCGGCAAGCGTCCCGCAAACCAGCCTGGCGCCGGTGGCAAGCGTCCCGCAAGCCGACCTTGGCACCGGCAGCAAGCCGGGCTAGCGCCAGCGGCAAGCGTCCCGCAAACCGGCCTGGTGCCGGCGGCAAGCGTCCCGCAAGCCGGCCTGGTGCCGGCGGCAAGCGTCCCGCAAGCTAGCCTGGCGTCGGCGGCAAGCCCCCGCCGGTCGACGGTCGACGGTCCTCGTCCTGGTCTCGGTCCCATCATGCTCGGTCTGATCCCATCTTGGCTTGCTTGGATCAATCCTCGTGAGTTTGATACGATCACGGCTACGGAATAAATATCTTTCGATTCGACACGACTGGAATCATCCTCGATGTTTTACGACAAAAATTAGAAGGATTGGATTTCTCGTAGAAGATATCGTATAAAACAAGATCGATTAACTCGAACATCGATCATTTAGGCTATACGGTTTATTTTTCGAGAAAGATAGTTCCAGAAATCGATAAAACGTTCAACGACTTAAGACAAGTCCACGGACTTACTTACAATTTTAAGAATTCAGGCCCAGTCAGGCTATGACGGTTTATCCGATTTCCCGAACATCTGATAAACATCAAATCACCGAAAAATAGGGAAAAACTCGAGGATAATTACAAAGATCGACGAAAATGGAATACTTCCTGAAGAGATAAACTTGGGCCCAAAGGCGAGGTCCATCATCCTAAGGCAAACCGACCTAGAGTGGGTATATAAGGAGAGCAAGAGCAGAGGAGAAGGGGATCCGAAAATTAGACTTAGAGCACTTTGCTAGCTTAGAAGAATTAGGGTTTAGGTGGTTAGACTAGCGGAGCAAGGTTTAGGACGTTTGGCTGCCTGAGACTCTATCTTTTTCTTAAAATCGCAAATCTCTCTGTCTGTCGGAGAATCCTTGTATTCATATCTTTCATTTAATAAAACGCCGAGCAAAAATTACAATTTTTATTTTTGTCATCTGTTAACTTTCTCGATTTCGTGGCAACGAGAGAACTGACCTTCAAGGAAAGTCGGGTTTATGTTGGTGTCAAAATCGGTCACGACGGAATCAATGACTGAAAGTCTCTAGAAAGTATTTCTTGAAACAAAAAGTCTCGGATAATTTGAAAAGAAGTTATACGAGATTTTCTCAAATTAGAATATCCACTCTCTGTGAGATCGGAAGACTACGCGCGCGGACGAGAGTCCCCGAAAGATCGTCCGCTTCGCCCAAGGACATCAAGATTCGATCACCACAAAACCCTAAACACAAAAAATCTGCCTCGAAACTTCAAGAGGCCGTTCTCTCAAACTGTGAGGAACCAGAAACGATAAAGATATCAAATCAAGCCCTCGCCGAGATCTTCAGCCTGGCGCCAGCGGCACTCCGGCCTGGCGCCGGCAGCACGCACCACGCTGGCCGGCCTGGCACCGGCGGCACCGCCACGCTGGCCGCCTGGCGCCGGCGGCACTCGCCTGGCGCCGGCGCACTGCCACGCTGGCCGCCTGGCGCCGGGCGGCACCCGCCACGCTGGCTGGCCTGGCGCCGGCTGCACCTCGCCGGCGCACCCGCACGCTGGCCGCCTGGCGCCGGCGACACCTCGCCTGGCGCCGGTCGACGCCCTCGTCCTGGTCTCGGTCCCATCGTGTTCGGTCTGATACCATCTTGGCTTGTTTGGATCAATCATCGTGAGCTTGGGACGATCACGGCTATGGAATAAACATCCTTCGACTCGATTGGAATCGTCCTCGATGTTTTACAACAAAAACTAGAAGGATTGGATTTCTCGTAGAATATATCGTATAAAACAAGGTCGATTAACTTGAACATCGATCCTTTAGGCTATACGGTTTATTTTACGAGAAAAATAGTCTTTCCGAGAAATTGTATAAAACGTTCAACGACTTAAGACAAGTCCACGGACTTACTTACGACTTAAGACAAGTCCATCGGATAAAATCAAGTCACCGAAAACTCGAGGATAATTACGAAGATCGACGAAAATGGAATACTTCCTGAAGAGATAAGCTTGGGCCCAAAGGCGAGGTCCATCATCTTAAGGCAAACCGACCTAAGAGTGAGTATATAAGGAGAGAAAGAGCAGAGGAGAGAAAGATCCGAAAATCCTAGAATCTAGACTTAGAGAACTTAGAACTTAGGCGGTGAGGCCAGCGAGGCAGGACTCAGAACGTCTGGCCGCCTCTTGTTCTAGTTTTATCTTCTCCGCAGACCCACGTTCCTCTCGGAAGGATCTAACTATACTTTTACTCAGAGCTCCGCACATAGAAACCCTAGGCATTATCTTCGACATGCCCGCTTCTATGACCAACGCTCATACTAGACGAGCCAGGCCCTAGAACGTCTGGCCGCCTCCTGCTCGCAAATCTCCGCTCCTCTCGGAAGGATCGGACAATTCTTTTACCTAAGAGCTCCGTACATAGAAACCCTAGGCGTTATCTTCGACATACCTGTTTCTATGACAAACGCTCATACTAGACGAACCCGCCCAGACGGTTCGATCTCTTGTTCAATTCTTTCTAAACTGAACTACGTCCGACTTGATCCTCGAAGGGTACGAGGCAGCCTTTCTTAAGGTCCAGTCCCAAATCTTAAACAAAACCTTTTCCGCATTTATTCGGTCACTTGTCGTTGGCTGTCGCAGAGAATCCAGACCTTCAGGGAAAGTCGGGTTAACTTGGCTTTCCTCCGTTTTTATTCATTAAAATCGACGGTGTGAATTTCGGTTCCCACAGTTTGGCGCTAGAAGGAGGGGGGGACGGATTACTCTTACTCATACGGCCGCAGCTTTGATCAAACCGATGTCCGAAGTATGAAAGAAAAGTTGCAGTTTGCGCCAACGATGGTAAAACAACTCCAGCAGCGACTGTTCCTACGCCAACGCCACGCAAACGCCACGGTGCTCGAGCAAATCAAAAACCTAGCCGCGGCTTTCCGCCACAGGAAGAGCACGAAAACGAGCTCGCAATTTCTCTATCTAAACAGAAAGGGCAACGATAAAATCTATCAAACCCCAAAAATTCGTCTTGTTACCAAGTTAGAGAAATCGCAACGAGCAAGGTTTCTACGAAAACGTTTTTTCGAGAACCTCTCGAAAAATAAAACTTATTCTCCTCGAAACCTTGGGGAAACCCTATATTACTCACAGAACAGAAGCACGGCAAATCGGTTCACCGATTCCCACTGCCATACTTCTTACAAACAACTCTCGAGGAATAAACGGGAAAACGAAAGGAGGTCGGAGCTTAATCTTACTAGGACGACTTGCCATAGGGTAAGATCAATCTTCCCAGTCCGCCTTAGTAAGAGCCCACTTTCTCCTTTGTGTCTAGGTCAAAATGGCTTCGCTTTATCTCAATCGGAGTTTCCGCTGAGATTTTACGAAGAGAACAAAGTCACTGTCCCGGCCACCTCGCCGTGGGCAAGGACAAACATTACCGAGGTCACCTCACCTTCCGACATGGCTACCTTGCACAGGGCGAACTCAGCTTCGTTATCCTTTGAGTTTACATCAAAGTGGCTTTCGCTTCGCCTCAATCGGAGTTTCCGCTGAGATTTTAAAGGGAACAAAATCACTCTCCGGCCACCTCGCCTGTGGACGAGAACAACCATCACCAAGGTCACCTCGCCCATGGCCACCTCGCCTGTGGAAACCTCACTTTGCTCTCCTTTGAGTCTAGGTCAAGATGGTTTTCGTTTCGCCTCAATCGGAGCCTCCGCTGAGATTTTACTAAGAAAACAATGTCGCTTGTCTCGACCACCTCGCCCATAAGAAGGATCTCTGTCCCGCCATAGACGAGACCGGTCCTGTCTCAGTACCATGCATCTTTGCCTGAGTTTTTGATAACTCGGTCTTTGAGTCCGTGAGCCCCGGGGATCGACGAAGGCAAGCAACAGAAGCATCGGGCGGACGCGGGACATGGCATGGGCCGCAGGCACTGGCGCCGGGCGGCAGACCGACCACGCCATACGCGGCAGGCCCATCGCTTCGCCTGGCCGGGCGCAAGGGTCCTGGCTCCCATCCGCAGTCGCTTTCGTGATCTCGGCAACGGCAACATCTTGGTCCCTTAAACCCATGTTCGATTGTTCGAGAAACACGACGATTCTTCCGCAAAGTCTTCGATTGTTTAACAAAGCTCATATTCTAGAATCTAAGTTCAAGCTTCATACTCAAACCCTCGAAGACGGAAAGTCTACAAATCCAAATCCATCTCAATCCCCATACTCGAGGAGTCTCGTTGGATTAGAAACGATTATCTCGAAATCTACGGCTAAAGATCTTCCCAAACTCAAAGATTTCCGCAAACGACTAACGGGGAAAGATCGAACAACGAAAACCCACAGACGGCAAGATGGCCTGGCACCGGGCGGCACGCTGCCACGCCGAGGCCGGCACCTGCCACGCTGACGCTGGCCGCCTGATGCCGGGCGCACCTCGCCACGCTGGCCGCCTAGCCGGGCGGCATTCGCCACGCTGGATGCGGGCTGCCTATGCCGGGCGCAACCACGCTGGCCGGCCTGCCGCGCACTCGGCCACGAGGTCGCCTGGCGGGCGGCACTCGCCTGGCGCCGTGGCTCGCCGCTGGCCGCCTGGCCGGGCGGCACTCGCCTGGCGCCAGTCCATGGCCCTCGTCCTGGTCTGGGTCCTATCTTGCCCGGTCCGATCCCATCTCTGCTTGTTCGGATCAATCTTCGTAAGTTTGGTACGATCACGGTTATTCTAAATCGTCTCGACTATACGAGGAAATGGGATTCCTTCGGAAATGCCAAAACCTTCAAAAGACTATTTTCTCAAAAATTTTGTAAAGGTTTTAATTATTTGTAGGACAGAACGCCTTGAAAACTGCCGTGAGAATTTAGGGAACTTAGGACCTAGGTAGATAGTCTAGCAAGCTAAGTCTTAGGCAAAATTTCCAGTCTTGTTCCATTGTTCCTTGATTTTCCAGGCAGAACATGCAAACCGATCTAGTCTCGCGAAAAACCAAGAAACGACGCCACGCCGCTCTAAAAGCATACTCACCCCGCCTCTAAAAGAAAGAAAACGCATACAAGCCTTCGAAGAACGGCTAACCCGCTTTCTCAGAAAAGAAAAGGGAAGTAGGTAATGATACTATACTCGATAATCCCATCTTCGAAAACTTTTGCTTCAGCATCAAGACAACGCTTTTAACAAAGCAAACTCGAGCAATAAGATTCGCCTAAAAACGCTTAACGGAATAGCCCAACCGCTACAAACATAGTCTTGAAAACTGCATGTCGCCTCTCGCCGCAAACTCGCGACTAGAACGTGTACCAACGCCAGACTAATAGACGACGGTGAACTACGAAAATAACGAAATAACCTTCGTAAAACTCCATAAGTAGTTCAAGCAGCCATTCAAAGGTCGAAATCATAGCGAAACATCTCCCGTGTAATCCGCGGAAACATCGCTACTTTAACAATCTGCGATTTTCTATCTCCATGAAACCGGTCATCCATTACTTTGATAACAAGAACATTTTAAAACAAAACAGCCTATGGAAAACATGATCGGTCTCATGCAAAACGATTTCGCAGTACGCAAAAGTGAATGAGGAAAACATAATCCGTGGTCGCTAATATCGCAAGTAATTTGTGAGAAACGCCCCGTTACCTTTGCGAAAACCCCTTACATCACTTTTACGAAAAATCCTCTGTATGGTCGAGTCAATTCATACAACGCAACTTTCGTGAAAATAAACATAATGGGTCCAACGGGTAACCGACGTGAGACAGTTTCCACAAGGTTTCTGGCTCCTCGCCACTCCTCATGTTACATCCGAGCAGGAAATAATCACGAGGCAAACCCGCACGCGTCCTGCGCCGATCCCTTAAACTTTGTCCCCTCGGATAAAATGAAACGATTTTCATGCAACAAAAAAATTTTATACTTAACCATTCATCGATAACTGAAACCTAAAGTGGAAGATCGTTTTAAAAGCCATCAGCCGTAACTCAGAAAACTCCGCTTATGCTTGGCATGTCTATCTCGCAACGCTTATTTGGCCCTCGCCAACTACGCCTTCCGTAAAGCCGGACCTGAATTCGCATCCCCATCAAGAACAATCAGAACTAACATGACCTTAATAAGGGTCATGGTCTGATCGCTACCAACGACTTCTTGGCGATACGGCTAAATCTAGCCTCCATGCAAATCCAAAGCTACTGAGCTTACCATCGCCCAATCGCTTAACGGCTAAAACAACAATCCACGATTTGTTCATAACGCCAAGTGACTATTACGCAAGCAATTTGTCGATAATCCAGAATCGGAAATCATATGATAAACTCTTCATACTAAAACTCAGTCCTAACAACCATATGGTTAACGGATGATTTAAACTCATCGCCAATTGATTAAGTTCTATACCCGCAAACACGGCATGAAAAGAAACACTCATGACAAGGCTCCAAGAGTTATATGAATCATCCTTAATATATACAAACAAACCCGAAGACCAACACTTCACGGCGACCGCGGAATGTAGACGCTTCTCCTTGGTCGAACTTACGCTGACCTCTTGGTCCTGCTACCAAACCGAAACAACAGTTTCTGGCTGTGAACATTCGCAAACATCTCCAAAGCCCGCAACATTTCAACCACGAAATGCGCACAAGGGAAACTCGACCTTCAGCATCATGGTAGCCGCTAACGCCAAGGACATTCTTTCCTCAAAACGCTCCAGACTAAATCCTCGCCTCTAGAACTCAAAACATACAAACACACCTCTAAACGTAACATGCCTCTAAACTGGATCACTTCGTTGTTGCTGATCACAACAAACTAACTCGAACGCCCTAAACAGACAAATAGCCACCCTTCAAGGGTAGGCTCTTGCATCCGATAAGGATAAACATAGCGCTATACAAGAAATCCAAATTTTGGTTTAGCTCTTCAGAAGGAAGTACTGACTCACTCCCCATAAATCATATAAGCCGACAACAATTCATGGATTTTAAACGGTACGAGTCAAGTTAAAATCGAAACAGGTAAACGAAGCCGATTTGTCATCGCGAAAGCCTCAGTCCGAGAGTAAACCTAGGTCTTGCCCTAAACCCAGCCACGCTGGATCTTGACATCTCACAGACATAGTATGGTACACGAGATCCAAAATTTGTCTCTTCACTTAAGCCTATTCGCTTTCTACTTAACTTTCCCCAGAATCGTAAACCGCGAAAATCTCGCTTTATGCAAACAATAGGTACGGTGATCATCAGGGAACTAGGAATGAGACGACAACTCACACCTCTTCTCATACTTCCAAAAACTGAAGTTCATAAATAATCAAAACAAATACATCAACAGCATCATGCTCGAAAGTCTCATGACACATAACCAGACCATATAAGTCTCGCTGGAAAACAGATCACAAGGGTCTTGAACTCCAAAACGAACTACGGAAGGCTTGATCCCTACAACAAGGGTATGAGGCAGCCTCTCGAAGGCGAGCCCCAATCTTACCACTTTCAACGGAGCCTTCAACCATTAATTCCTCTATCTTACCTGATTATCTTATCGCCGCAAGAACATCAAGGTTCTAACGAGCTGGGGCTAACTGTTGGTGTCAAAATCGGTCACGACGGAATCAGTGACTGAAAGTCTCTAGAAAGTATTTCTTGAAACAAAAGTCTCGGATAATTTGAAAAGAAGTTATACGAGATTTTCTCAAATTAGAATATCCACTCTCTCGTGAGATCAGAAGACTACGGACGGCGCTGACGAGTCTCCCGAAAGATCGGTCCGCTTCAAGGACATCAAGATTCGATCACCACAAAACCCTAACACAAAAGAATCTGCCTCAAACTTCAAGAGGCCCTTCTCTCAAACCGTGAGGAACCAGAAACGATCTAGATATCAAATCGAAGCCCTCGCCGAGATCTTCAGCTCATGCCGGGCGCACTCGCCTGGCGCCGGCGGCATCGCGCCACGCGGCCGGCCTGGCGCAGGCGGCACCTGCCACGCTGGTCCGCCTGATACCGGGCGCACCTATCACGCTGGCCGCCTGGCGCCGGGCGAACTGCCACGCTGGCCGCCATGCCGGGCGGCACTCGCCACTGGCCGCCTGGGCGGCACCCCAGCCTGCGTTGCTCGACGCCCTCGGCCCTGGTCTCGGTCCCATCGGTTCGGTCTGATCCCATCTTGGCTTGTTTGATCAATCATCGGAGCTTGGGACGACCACGGCTACGGAATAAACATCCTTCGACTCGATTGGAATCGCCCTCATGTTTTACGACAAAAACTAGAAGGATTGGATTTCTCGAGAAGATATCGATAAAACAAGGTCGATTAACTTGAACATCGATCCTTTAGGCTATACGGTTTATTTTACGAGAAAAATAGTCTTTCCGAGAAATCGTCATAAAACGTTCAACGACTTAAGACAAGTCCACGGACTTACTTACGATTTTAAGAATTCAGGCCCAATCAGGCTATGACGGTTTATCCGATTTCCAACATCGGATAAACATCAAGTCACCAAAACTCGAGGATAATTACTTAAGATCGACGAAAATGGAATACTTCCTGAAGAGATAAGCTTGGGCCCAAAGGCGAGGTCCATCATCTTAAGGCAAACCGACCTAAGAGTGAGTATATAAGGAGAGCAAGAGCAGAGGAGAGAAAGATCCAAAAATCCTAGAATCTAGACTTAGAGAACTTAGAACTTAGGCGTTAGGCCAGCGAGGCAGGACTTAGAACGCCTGGCACTCGCTCTAGTTTTATATTCTCCGCAGACTTCATTCCTCTCGAAGGATCGACAATTCTTTTACTTAAGAGCTCCGCACATAGAAACCCTAGGCATTATCTTCGACATGCCCGCTTCTATGACTAACGCCATACTACTAGACGAACCAGGCCCCAGAAAGTCTGGCGCCTCCTGCTCGCGAATCTCGCCCTTTCGAAGGATCGGACAATTCTTTTTACTTAAGAGTCTCAACATAGAAACCCTAGGCTATTTTCGACATGCCTGTTTCTATGACAAACGCCATACTAGATAACCCGCCTGATGGTTTGATCTCTTGTTCAATTCTTTCTAACTGAACTACGTCCGACTTGATCCTCGAAGGGGTAATGAGGCAGCCTTTCTTAAGGTCCAGTCCCAAATCTTAACAAAACCTTTTCCCGCATTTATTCGTCACTTGTCGTTGGCTGTCGAGAATCCGGACCTTCGTGGAAAGTCGGGTTAACTTGGCTTTCCTCCGCTTTTATTCATTAAAATCGATCTGTGTGAATTTCGGTTCCCTACAGTTTACTGGTTTCTCTCGCAATCTTATTCATTAAAACCGACAGCGTAATTTCGTTTCCCACAGTTTTGAGCTAGGAGAGGGGACGGATTCTCTAACTCGAAAACCACCAACGACGGAAGTTCAGTATGGCTACTTCGTCAGCCCGCAACATCGTGATCTTCGAGTTCGAGCAACGGCCAGTATGGCCAAACCTCACAACAATCTCCCCTCGAATCAACTCACGCATCCAGGATATTGACGAGTATGGGTATTAGTCGACACCGGATGCTCGACTAATATTATCTATAAAGCACCCTCGAGAGAATGGGCGCCGATCTAAGCCATCCTTACAGATGACCCCAGCCCAGTATTCGGACTCGAAAAAGTCATGACCTCGATTCGACTAACCTCTCAGTCGAGCCGAGCTGCCGCCAAAACACGGAATCTGGTGATCGATGGTCCAACATCCTACAACGCCATAGTTGGAACTCCCTGGCTAAATTCCATGAGAGCATCCCATCAACATTCCACCTATGCCTCAAGTTCCCCGACGCCGGGTCAAAACGATACATGGTAGTCAATGGAGCAGCGCAGATCTACCTCGCTACCAAACTAAAACGGAAAAATTCCAACTCGAGACCCTCAGAAAAGCAACGATTCACGACTCGCCAGAAAACCTTCTGGCAGTCCCAAAGAGCCGAGGCCCTGAAGGGAAGCTGAACCACCCCTGCGAACCGGGTGGTCTCAATCTGCCTCGACGCATTCTTCGAACGGCAGCGTGAAATCTGAGCTAACCTCCGCGAACCAATAAAAGCGAGCTCATCGCATGCCTCAAAAAATAACTCCTCGTGACATCGCCACGCGGAGGAAATGCCGGAATCGACATTAGCTGCAACACGTCACTTAACTTTAACATCAATTCGAAACAAAAGAGACGAAGCTGGGACCTGAGCTGCAGTAATCAGAAGTCAACGAGAAGTCGGAAAGACTCTCAAAGTAGTGGTCGATAACAGAAGTTAGTATCCGGACTGGCTTCCCAACCCGTAAAAAGAAGAACGCAAGTGGCGAGTCTGTGTCGCATTTCACGGATCTGAATAAAGCCTGTCCGGCGGGATCGCCTTCGCCTCCCACACATCGAATCGACTGGTCGGCTAACCGCGGAAACAAGCTTTATCATTCATGGATTCGATACAATCAGATCATAATGAACTCGACGATCGCTAAAAACTGCATTCATCACGCATCAAGGAACATATTGCTACAAGGTAATGCCTTCGGTCTTAAAACGCAGGTGCAACGTATCAACGCCTTCATTAAGAATGTTTGCCGAGCAACTCGAAAACTATGGAAGCATACATCGATTGTTGGGGTCAAAACGGTTATCTCGAATCTACGGGCAAAGACCTTTCCGAAACTCAAAAGATTTCCGCAAACGACCGACGAGGGAAAGATCAACAACTTAAAAACCCACGATCTACGTAGACGGCTATGCCGGGCGCACGCTGGACGCTGGCTGGCTCTGGTTCGCTGCACTCGCCTGGCGCCGACGCGACGCTGACGCTGGCTGGCCTGGCGCCGCGTAATTCGCCCATGCCAGCGGCACGGGACGCTGGTTGCCTGGCGCCGCTGCACTCGCCTGGCGCCGGCATCGCTGACGCTGGTTGGTTTGGCGCTGGGCGGCATTCGCCCGGCGCCGGCGTAATTCGCCTGATGCCGGGCGGCACCTGCCACGCTGGCCGCCTGGCGCTGGCGTACTCGCCTGGCGCCACACGCTGACGCTGTTGGCTCCATACCGCGCACCTGCCACGCTGCCGCTTTAGGCCGCGCATACCCGCCCGCCGGGCGGCACTCGGGCCACGCTGGCCGGCCTTATGCCGGGCGACGCAGGACGCTGCCTGGCCTGGCGCCGGGCGTATCGCTGGACGCTGGCTGGCCTACCGGGCGGCATTCGCCTGGCCAGCGGCATTGCCACGCTGGCCGGTTTCCATACGGGCGGGCATCGCTGACGCTGTCTGGCCTGCTGCACGCTGGACGCTGGTTGGCGTCGGGCGGCACTGCCCATGCCGGCGTATCGCTGACGCTGGTGCCTGGCGCCGCGGCATCTCGCCTGATGCCGCGTACTCGCCACGCAGGTCGCCTATACCGGGCGGCATTCGCCTGGCGCCGGGCGTATCCTCATGTCGGTCTGGCGCTGGTCCGCTGCCCTCGCCCCGTCTCGGCCCTATCGTGTTCGTCCATTCCCCGCCTAGCTTTGATCAGCCCTCGTGAGTTTGGTCTAATCAGTTATAGCGGTTTACTCCGATTCTACGACATCGGATAAACATCAAGTCATCGAAAGATAGCGAAAACTCGGAGATAATTATTAAGACCTACCAAAATGGAACATTCGAAAGAGATAGCTTGGGTCCAAAGCATGAGGCCCATCACCCGCAACCACCTAGAGGTGGGTATATATGAGAAAAAAGAGCAGAAGAGAAAGGCATCCCTAAACTGAATTAGACTTCAGAGCATCCTGCTGGCTTAGAAAACTAGGTTTAGGTAGTTAGACTACCGGAGCAAGGCTTAGGACGCTTATTGCCCGCGACTCTACCTTTCTTTAAATCGCAACTCTCTTTGTCTTCGAGAATACTTGTACTCGCTTCCTTTATCTAATAAAACGCCTTTTAAGCAAATAATTCAATTTCTATTTTTGTCTTATGTTTATTTTGTCGATTTCGTGTGGCAACGCAGAGAACTGACTCGTGGAAAGTCGGGTTCACTTAGCTTTTCCAATCTTATTTATCGAAATTGACGGTGAATTTCGTTCCCACATCGATGATATGCTCGTAAATCTCTGACGAAAAACGATCATGTAACCCACCTAGAGGAATTTTTTGCACGACTCAAACCAGCATAACATGAAACTCAACCCGCGAATGCAGATTCAAGGTGGCATCGAGAATTCCTCGATACCTCGTAACGATCGCTGAATCGAGGCCAACCCTAAACAAATCGACGACTAATAGAGATGGCCTCCCGAGAACCAAGCGAGAAGTCCAAAGGTTAACCGAAGAGTCGCTGCTTTGAACCGTTCATCTCAAGGCTTCCATCGGATAAGTGCCTACCGCTTTTTAAACGCTAAAGGGAAACAAGAAGTTCTGAATGGTCCGTTAAATGAAAAGGCTTTCCAACAGTTTGAAACATTACCTGGCCACTCCACCAGTTCTCGCAAACCGGTGGAAAGTGAACTCTTTTCTCTATATCGCAGTTTCGCGAATAGCGCCGCTGGGCCCCGATACGGTAGAAGAACGCGCTTAACAAAAGCCAATCTTTTACGTGAAGAAAGACGCTGTTGGATGCGGAAACTCGATACCCGCTACTGGAAAATTAGCATTCGCCGCCATAACTCTCGCAAGGAAACTAAGACCATATTTCCAGTCTCATACTATATGGTTCTCACCACGCCCTACTCGGGATAATCTCGACAGTCCGAGCCAATCCGTTTTCAGTAAAATGGGCAATCGAATCCAAGTGAATACAACGTCAATATCGCCCAAGGACATGTGCAAAGTCCGGCACATCGGACTTGGTAGAACACCACTCAGAGAAATGACTAACGAGGAACCAAACTCAACTTGGTCCTCCACGCCGACGGATCTTCGGCCCAAACAAGGATCCGAATTCGTTGGGGCTCAAAATCGGTCAATGACAAAATCGCTTTCAACCAAAGTCCTCTAAAGAAAAGCCAAGCGACGATTAAAGCTAAGAAACGGGTCCGCCAAAACCAAAATTTCCTGCCCATTCCTATCCGGCCAGCAAGCAGGGTCCCGGCGCTCATTCTTCGGTAATCATCCCATTCTCGAAATGGCATGCATCTTTATCCTCAAACCCATGTCCCGATCGTCCGAGATCTACAATGAGTCTTCCGTAGTGCCTTCCCGATTGTTTAAAGGATTCGCCTTTAACACATCTAAAGCCAAGCTCACATCCTTGAAGACGGAAAGTCTACAAATCCAAGTCCATCGCGAAAATCCCGATATTGAGGAGTCTTGTTGATTGTGAAACGATTATCTCGGAAATCATGCGTAACGATCTTCCTAAACTCAAAGATTTCCCGCAACGACTAACGGAAAGATCGAAAACCGGCGCACGGCAGGTGATACCAGCCGCGCATAGACGAAGCCTGCTTCGCGGCACGCTGACGCGGCCAGCCTGGATACCTTCGGCATCAGTCTGGCGCCGGGTGGCACTGGTTACGCGGTTTGCCTAGCGCCGGGCGTAAACTCTCGGCCTGAGCGC